>JADLZL010002414.1:0-237236 GCA_015844335.1 Chrysopogon serrulatus | reverse complement strand
GTTATTAACTATTATTATTTTAGTCCATTCAGACATAGATAAGAGCTAACAATATTAATTGTTAATCCTAGTCTACCCAAACAGTCTATATTTATATCTATATCTGTATTTATATTGTTTCTATCCCTAGTAACTCTATAAATATGATTAAATTATTATATTTGTATCTATGTATATATTTATAGTTTTGTCTTAAAATGATTAATTTTCTTCGTCTACCATCTTGTTCGTGGCTCGTGGAACGGAGCAGTTGGACCTATAATCTTTATAGAGAACATGAGCATCCTAGAACCATCCCGCCAGATTGGAGTCAAAAGATGAAGAAGCAATAGGATTGTAGGAGTTAGGAATGGCCATAGGGTGCTGCACTGAACTGGAGCATAGACGCGTCGCGGGGTGGGGGGGGTGGGGGGGCATAGAGATACTCTCTTCGTATAGAAAATAGATGTTGTTTTAGATAATAATATGGTCTTTCAAGTATAACTTTGATTTTATATTTTTGTAAAAATACTTATTATAAAGTGATATATTTATACTCTTATGAAAATATTTCTCAAGACAAACCTATTTATATAGTTTTCACATTTATAAACTCAACAATTTAAAATCTTTTCTATATGGAAGGAGTATGGCGCTAGAGGGGCCAACATATGGCTCTATACTCTTGTGGGACGTCCTGGTCAAGACTTGATGCATTGAGATTTGCGGTGGCAGCCATGTCAAGACCTGTTCGGATAGAATCACAACATGTGATAAGTTTAGATCTTGAAAAATAACATTTTTGACAATTTATTAGAAATTTGCTGACACCATAAAACCTGTTTAGAAACCCAAGAATATAGTTTGAGAGTTCGAGGAGCTAGATAATATTGCTTGAAACAAATTTGAACCGCTTATGTACTTAATCCGTTCCAAATAAGACATTTGATTTTTTTGACCATAAGTTTGACCGCTCATCTTATTCAAAAATTTGGCAAAATATCACTTATTTTGTTATGACTTGCTTTATTAATAAATTTTCTTCAAGAATGACTTAAATTTGACTATGTTTGCATTTTTTTTAAAATAAGGCAAGTAGCCAAACTTAGAGTTAAAAAAGTTCAATGTCTTATAAATTGAAATGGATAGAGTATATAAAACAAAACCCTCATATGGTTTGGTGGTTGCTGTCTATACAAAGGGAGTTTGAAGGGGCCAATCTTCATCACACGTATATATCTCAACGATATAACCCGTCATCTTGACATCATCCTAGAACTTCCAATAAAAAGGCTATCCAATAGCCGGAGAGGTTAAATTGAATTACAACGACTTAATAAAGGATACATTTCTGCTGTATCATTAGTACCTACCACACACATTTGTATATGCATGAATCACGTATACAGATCTGCATTGCATCTATATAAGAGATCAGCTACATATATTACGAAGGAGGTACTACCTTTCGTTACCAATAATACCAATCGATTAACAGTTTGTTTTGTACACTTAGAATGAAGTAAATTCGCATTAGTTCACACGCTAATGGCCAGGCTAGCTAGCCTGCTGTCTGCGTGTGTCAGATCAGATGAATATTCAGGCATTCAGAGTAGTTGATTAGTGCAGGACTGGAGCTGCGAGAGGAGCTGGAGCTGCTTGAGGATGGGGCTGAGTGCCTCCATGAGCTTCTCGCACGGGTGGTTGTGCACGCCCTCGTACGTGGTCACCACGATGCTCGTGTCTTTCGCCAGCCGCTGCACCTGCTTCTTCACGTCGCACGTGTGGTGCGTGCACCGGTAGTAGCTCCTGCAGCATACATATGCACACATTATTGCATTATTTCCATGCATCAATGATCAATTTGTACTGAACTCACCAAAAAATGTGCCTTTAAATTTTCTTCTTATGCAACGCCAATTAATGCAATGCGATCGTCACGTACAGCAGATTTTTTAAGTGTAAAGCTAGCTAGCATGAGACATGCATGAACAACAACGTGAATGAAGAAGAAATAAACTACTAGTAGTAGAGACGATCGAACAAATAAAAGAGACCTTGAAATGCGCTGTTCTTGACGGCCTTCTGGCCGTACTTGCGCCACCGGTAGCCGTCGTCGAGGACGTCGTTCTCGCTCCGCGTCTGGAACGCGAACCGTGGCCGGCTCGCCTTCTTCTTCCCCCTCCCGCCGCCGCCGCCCTTCCCGGCTTTTCCGGCCTTACTATTAGCATCCCCCCTCCCGCCACCGTCGTCGCACTAGCACTGCTCCCGGCCAACGTCGTCACAGCGCTACTACCACCGCTCTCCACCACTTCGCTCGCGCCCGCCGCTGCCTGCTGCTGCGGCGGCGGCGGCGTCCCGACGACTTGTAACGACTCCGGCGCGCGCGGGAGAAGCAGCGACGCCCAGTCCACGGCAGCCGGCGGGTAACAACTCACCGGCTGCGGCACCGCGCTCGGGACGAGGGACGTCGCCGCATCGCTGCACGCATGCTGCTCTGGCGGTGGCGGCGCGGCTACGGCCGGCGGCAGCGGAGCGAGGCACGTAGTAGCCGCCGTATTAGCCAGATGAGAGTGAGTGTTTGGTTGCTGGTGGCCGACGACGATGCCGCCAAGGAGCGGCGAGTTTTCCATCGACGGACAGCGCGCGCGGCTAGTTCACGGGAACATAGCGCGCGCCGGCGGCGAGAGGCGGTCACGTGATAAGTGAGCTGCGGCGCGGGATATATAGGTCGTCACAGGTGGGTGCACCGTGCCGCTGCGTGGTAGCTGTGACTGGCGGGTGGGCGCGTGTGAGAGGGGAAGGCGCCGGAAGGTGAGAAGCGTTGGGCGCGCAGACGTCGGAAGCGACCAGACCAGCTGATCGGATCGGAGGAAGAGCACAGAACCGCGCAGAAGTGAGAGAGGCAGCAGCCACAGCTCAACCACTGGCCTGGGTGCAGCTCAACTGCCCGTCCACCGGAATATTTTACTTTATTATTACCTCTTCCGACGAGACGGGTAGTCCACGTTTGAATTGGAGGCGTCGTCAGGCCAGTGTTGAAATATACTGTACGCACTCTCGAGAACAAGCTAGCCGTGACCGTAAATATGGAGTAAATAAATACTAGAACACAAATGGTATGTTACAATTGTCCTCTGTTGATTTGGGCTATAAAGGATTTTGAATGGGCTTTGATAGCAACAGATTCAAAAAACTCACAAGTCACAAAGGCCCATATCATATCAATAGAAAAAGGGGAGACACCTTTAAGCCCAACTTTCGTGATAATAATAATAATAATCTAAACGTTTTGCCCTCATTTATAAATCTGGATTTTTAACTCCGTCGTGGCCAAACTCTACATAGTCCAATTTCCTCCTTTCTTCATAAAAAACTGGATTTTAAAATATCCTTTTTACAAGCGCATGCAGATCGAGGAAGCAATGACAGCCTCCCCAAGCACACCGATACATGGGGCACTAATAACATGTGGAGCCTATTGACAGTAGCTCGTTTTCCAAAAACAACGGTTGTTCAACCAAAGGACTTTGAACTTTTTCACGGACTACAAATCATACCAATTTTTTGACAGACCACATCACCAACTCAACAATTTTTCCAAAGATCACCGCTCAACCCCTAAATCAATTCAGTCTAGTTTCAACTTTTGAAGCCTTTTTATTTGATAGTTTTACATTGTGGTTGCAATTTTTCCAAAGATCACCGCTCAACCCCTAAATCAATTCAGTCTAGTTTCAACTTTTGAAGCCTTTTTATTTGATAGTTTTACATTGTGGTTGCAAATGTAGCATCATACTAACAATGAAGGGTTAACCACATACAACTGCAATCAGCAATGTAGATTTACGCTGTGTACATGATTTTTTTACATGATTTTTGAATCGAATTTCATAGCGGCAGCGGGCAGCTTACATTCAGTGTCGAGAAAAAGCGCCAATCCAACAACGCTTTACTGCTTCAACACACTTTTTTGGGTGATATCGGTTGTGTTTGGTGTTAAAATTTGATAATTCATTCAAAACACTACAAAAAACATGGTTTATAATTGCACGGTACCACATGCTTTCTGTAGTCAAATTTAGATAACTGCGTTGTTTGTAATTGCACGGTTCAATTCGTCCATAGACAAGAAACAGTGACCCACGATAAGAAACGATGCAAAACATAGGCGTTGATTGCCACATACAAAATCAAAGCAAACTTCGAGATTTGGCAAAGAACATCATGTATGTCAGACTTTGATTGCCACATACAGAACACAGAATAGATTTGACAAAGAACGAAATGTGCGATAATCACGGGAGAGCAGGATGGTAAGCATCAGAGCCCTCAAAGAAGCGTGAACCACCGCAGATAAACTATCGCACACCAAGGTTAGGAGCCCGAGTATTCAGGATCAAAACTCGGGGCCTCTTTACATGTGCATAACTAGACACCTCTACTGTTCGACCTCTGAAGACCTTCAATCTGAAGACCAAATTCTTCTCGTCCATACTTGCATCTCAAAATTCTTGGGTACCTCTGTGTGTACAAAATCAGCGAAATCAATTAACTGTAAGATTAAATCTAGCACAAGGATAGAACAAAGTTTAACTTGTATTTTCAGTGTTGGCAAACACCTAGATCTGACAAACAAAATGCCTATCTATACAAATACCATGAGTGCGGAACAGTTGACAAAAAAATGATTTGGTGTTGATAAGGCCGTCAGTTAGGAGCGAAAGACTATTTATTCAAGGTAATCAAAACCACAAGGGTTGATCATCTGAACTATGCACTTGTAATCATCACCCGACCTTATCAAAATCCATACACCACTTGCAGATCACAAAATAAAACTGGAAGAAAAACCATACACAAAGTACGAAGATCCAAATAAACAATGAGGCCTCAGAAGGAAGGCAGTAATGGTTTTGTAATCACAGATATCATACAAAATAATAACATCCACATATTTCATCTTTGGCCCCAAAGGAATAAAAATAAATAATCAAAAATCAAAAAAGTTAAAGAAAAATGAAAACAAGAGATCAATTAAGTAAAAATACACGGTCGGCCTCATAGAGAAGATTAGGCTTATCCACATAGATGGATTCGGACATATGCTTGTCTATTTTTTAAATTTAATCATTGGCCAGAAAACATAAAACAGATCAACCACCAGAAGATAAGAGAAAATGAAAACCTTGATAGGGGCCGATGATTGTTGGCAGCGGACTCGGAATATGGGTGGTGATATATCAGAATGGTCGGCAAGGCAAACAGATGCCAGTTACGACGAACGAGACCAATGATACAATCTTCATCGTCCTCAACCGAAGAAAATCAAATCCCAGTAAGAAAACCAAAAAACGATTGAAGAAGAAACTCAGAAAGAAGCAAAACGCAAACGCCGATCCAAATCCAAATACTAGAACGGAAGGTCGTGGAGAACTAGAGGGAAGGAAATGTTCCAGTTGAGAGCGGCGGCGTGGGAGATGATGGTAGAAGCAGGGCGCGGGGGCGTTTATTATATAGAGGCCCCTTGCGCACTAGGGTTTTACGGGGGCGGCGAGGCTTCTGGGCTCTTGGATTCTTCATACGTCGAGGTATCTCAACCGTCCGTCAAAGTCTGTCGTCGATGTCAAGTAGGCCCAACTTTCCCTCGAGAAAACGACGGGCTCCCGCAATTTGGGCCCAGGCCCAGTTATGTCTCTACGTGGCTCAGCGGTCTCCTGCGCCAGCCAAAATGATCAAAATGGTTATAAACTGTGAAGTGGTTTCCTCACAACCTATAAACTGTGAAGTGGTTTCCAGCAGTGCTTGTTAGTTGTTGCTTGGCCTTCTATGGCTCTACAGTCAGCGGAGGAGTGAAGACTGCTGCTTGGCCTTCTACGGTTCTACAGAAGCCAAGGAAGGCACCTGGCATATAGATAGAACATAGAAGAAAAGAATACAGCCAACAATCGACCTCGACAAGTCGAGAGCCCAATTCAACGTCGTCAGATCTCAGATGAGATACAAGCAAAGCGGAACTTCAACAGAGTCGAGGACCAAACAGAGAATAGGAATGTTACAACAGTTGGATATCAGACAGAGATGAGATGCTTCTTTCTTGCATCGGATGCAGTACAAAGTACAAACCATGGTACAGAGTCAAGCAAACAATCAAACCATGTGAGTCACCTACATCTACGTAATGTACAGATACTTGTGCTCCGAGTCTAGTTTGCCGTACTCGTGGTAGCCTGTATGAAAAATGTTACTAGCAGACAGTAGAAAGGTACACAGAGGGCTGGTAGCAGCTTCAGCTTCTGCTTGGTCCGGTTCTGTCCCCAAGGATCATCTGTGGGTCAAGGGTTGACAGAATTTGAGGCATCGACATACCACCAGATACAACAATTTCTGCAAACCATGCATGCAAATATATTTAGTCTCTTTTTGCTGGAGTAGCCATCAATGTTTCTTGAAGCAGACTGCTGAAATGGCAGAGAGTAAGAATTTACCGATGCCTTCACGCACTGAAAGATTTGGCCTTATAACATCCTTTGAATTCACCATGAAGATATCACCAATGTAAAGATGGTTCGTTGGGACATACACGCAGTAAAGATCTTCTTGACCAGAATAACTCTGCAACATAATAACAGCCAAAAGATGCATGTCATCAATATAATTCTTCTCATGCAGCAACTGAAACAGTGAGAATATCTCACTTTACCCACATCCATGTGTCATGACAGTTAAGTCTCAAACATACAAGAAATCAAACTTAGGGCGAAATGCTCAGTAGCATAACAACAGCAGAAGCATAAAACAAACAACATCAGCATGAAAAGCTAAAGTAGCCTCGCTTGGAGCAGACCTGGAGGGATACTGACGATGTGATGAAACCAAATGCATATTCTCCAACACGAGGATGCCTTATGATGACCACTTCCTTGAATGCCTGTTTGTTCTGATCTGTAAAAAGCAACCAGAGTTTATTAAGCACATCAGCAAATTCGATTGACCAGTTTGATTATTGATATTACCTGGTGATATTGCAGCACTAATTTGCTTCGAAGCATTGTAGATATGACGAACAAGAGGCATGCGCTTAATAATCCACTCGCCAAGGCTAAGAACAGATGCCCCAACCCAAGATGACATAAAGACGCCGACCACAAATATGAAAGTAACAGATGTGATGAAGCCCAGACCTGCGGAATCGTCAGAGTGCAAACTGAAAACTTAAGCTGGATGAGCAATAAAATGTTCTCACTGATGACAAGTTATCATATAACAACAATTTTGCTTAAATGGCTTGCATGCTAGCTTTCCAGATTTCTGAAAGAACTGGTAATCTAATCCCATGTTGTATACTGAACTAAATGAAGAATGAAAGTGGTCCCTTTTTCTGAATGAAAGGAAATCATCACAATAATGCATAATACTCCCTCTGTTCCAAGTTATAGTTCACTTTAAGTCAAACTTTTCTAATTTTGGCAGGTTTGTAGGAAAAAAAAAACATGGTAACATCTACGGGTCCAATATATGCATCATCAAAACATATTTCATGGAATTCGATGTTGCAGATGTTGGTAGTTTTTTCTATATAAACTTGTCAAAATTGAAGAAGTTTGACTTAGGACAAAAGCCAAAGAGAACCATAATTTTGAATGAAGGCAGTTTCAATTGTTCTGGATTCTGATATTTCAATACAAAAAAGAAGTTACTTCACATACCGAATATGTTGATTCCCAGTTGAGCATAGATTGGGGAGAAAAATCCATCAACAAAATGAATGAACCACCAGGTGATGTAGAACGTTATTGCTATAGGGAAGAGAATTACACTGGAGAATACCAGCAAATAAAATGATAACAGAAAAAAAAAACATCTTAGTATATATGGCAGGCACATGGAAACATAAATTCATGTAGATTGCACAGAACTGACACATGAAAGGTCACAGTCATTGCTTATCATGGTTCATATACACCCCAGAGTGACACTTCAGGAATCAGGAGAAGCAACAATATTTTTTAAATGCCTAAACTAGAGTCTGGACATATGTGTGTGAAATTAACTGAACAAAAAGGACTACAGAAATTCCTAGTGATTAGGACTTTATGGTAATCCTACTGTTTGAACATTATGGAGTATATCTTCTAAAATCTAAATTCATGCTCCCATTTGGCTATATTTTGAATGTTTGGGTTATCATAAAGGGGTATCAGTCAAGTGGCAACATGTAAATCCTCTATCCCAACCATAAGTCCATGCACCTGATATTTCTCAGGATCTATACAAGGTTATTTATCTTTTTTATTATTATTATTGAAAGGAACAAAACCAAGAAGCAAGAACCACATAAACAAGCATCCCACTGTTCCTAGTAACTACTAATCAGATAATCCTATTGATAATATTGCATCACCTGCCTAAATGAAGTCCTCATGTGTAAATAGGAATAGATGTTAGCACAGCAACCATACAGCACTGCACCAACAAATTTGACCTTTTAAGTGGCTACTGGCTACTAAGCCATGGACCATGGTACATATCCCCAACAACCAGGCTGTAGTGACAAAACCGTGGAAACAGAACCTGAGCTACTAGGAATTCCCCTCCTACAGTTCCATTGCTAAATGCTAGGCAGTAATCAAGAGGTGAGGAAAGATTAATTTCGCAAGACTCTTTACCATCCCGTCATGAACTTCTTTGAAGCCCAACTGCGGACGACCTTATGGAAAGCCTGCATTTCAAGGAAAAAAAGGGGGGATGAAAAAAATAAATCAACATGAGCTGTGCTTTCTCAGTTTCAGCAAGGCAAGTATCAGATAGGAAAGGCAAAACTGCAAGAGTAGGAGCAATAAAAATTGTATTTCAGTTGTTGTTAAGTAATTGTCATTCTAAATTGCAACTCAGCATCCCAAGCGCTCTAGGAAGTTAGAGAACCATAGAAATTCGGAATCAAAAATATTTTGGACATCATTTTGTTCAACCGGCAATATCAAAGGTGTGCCATCGCAGAAAATCAACTAGGTCAGATTATCCTCAGCGTTCCATTTTTAAGCTGATCAAATAAGCTACATCAAAGCTATGCACCATCCAGTACTAATATCATCTGCCCATAAGCCCCAAATGGGACATTGAAGCATTTTCTAGTACATAAACTGCTACTCGGTTCATGCCGTTAACAAACATCACAATCAACAAGATGTAGCTCAGTTTAAAACAACGAAAATAACATAAATCGTAGACTAACCGAACAGCAATTGAATAAAAGGGGCAAGAGAGAAAAAAAAAAAAAACTAAGCAATCCAGCAGGAAGGGGGCTGGGACAGGGGGGCGTGGGCGGGGACGTACCTCGCGGCCGGAGGACGAGAGCGCGGCGGAGGCAGAGGAGGCCCTGTCGCCGTCCTCGACCCCGTCGCCGGGCGCCGAGCCGCCGCCCGAGACCGGGATGAGGA
The DNA here is from genome assembly GCA_015844335.1 of Chrysopogon serrulatus. Taxonomy (NCBI): domain Eukaryota; kingdom Viridiplantae; phylum Streptophyta; class Magnoliopsida; order Poales; family Poaceae; genus Chrysopogon; species Chrysopogon serrulatus. The sequence goes on along the minus strand of JADLZL010002414.1, from coordinate 227,817 downwards.
GCTCCCGGTCTCGGTCCCGGTCGCGGTCGCGCCCGCCCATCGGGCTCAGGCTCAGCGGAGACTTGTTGTCCCCCATGGGGCGACGTCTGCCACGGCGGCCGTCAGCCGCCGGTCACCCTTGCCGTCTCGGGTCGTCGCGATCGGTGCTGCTGGGGGGGGGGATGCCGGCTCGGCACGGCCGCGGGGGCAAGAGACCTTTTTCCTATTTTCGTTTTTTTAAAAAATCTGGACCCTGGAGTCTTTTGAGAGTCTGCCCGTGTCGAGTCGCTCTTCCTCGGTCCTCGCCCACCGCCCGCCGTGGCATTTAGGCGTGGGGCCCACATGTACGAGTGAGACAAAGCGACAGTTAATGAGGTTGATAAGGTCTTGATGATCGCTTGATGATTAATCAGGTTTCAGGTGAAGCAGAGTTTGATTTGATTGCTAACAAAATAAAGCTCCACCTAATATAAAATTAACAAAAATCGGCTGAAGCCTCCAGCAAGTTTGAATTCCTGAAATGGGTAGGAGCACCAAACTGATTTGAACACTGCAGAACGTATGGGAGTCTCAATCATTTCATTGGAGAGGATCTTCTAGTCTAAATTTACAAGCAACCCAAGTTTAATTGGTTGGCTATCAAAATTTGTCATGTTAGAATTTGACAAACCATGATTTGGCTAGTACTTCTTCCATCTCAATTTATAGAACATTTGACTTGATATCAAGTTTAATCAGTCATCTTATTAAAAAATTTTACAAAATATCACTTGTATCATCATGGCTTGCTTTATCAAGAATGACTTATATTTGACTACATTTGCATAATTTTTTAAAAATAAAATGAGTAGTCAAATTTAGGATAAAAAGTCCGTCTTATAATTTAGAATGAAGAAAGTATTAGTTAATGATCAAAATTTGTCAACTTTTAAATCCTTGGCAACCTGTTTTGCACAAGTTTTGGCTTATCAAATCCTTGGCCCGATAGATTTATAAGTTTTGGCTTATCAAATCTTTGGCATGATAGATTTTAATAGGCAATCAATCAGATCCGCCCTTTCTCAAAATTTATGCCAGCATTTCTTTACTTTGAAACAAGCATAAATAGTACTCCCTCCGTCACAAAATAATTGTCGCCTTTCGCCTCGACGAGAAACATATGCCGACAATTTTTATAAATAATAAATATTATCAATTAATATCATAATTAGTATCATCGGAAAGATCTTTGAATCTAGTTTTTTAACAAAATTATTCGGAGACATAAATATTATACGTATTTTCTACAAATCGAGTCAAACTTACACGAAAATCGGAAACGACATTTAATTTGGGACGGAGTAGTACAGCCGATTCGGAAAAAAAAAAAGTACAGCCAGCATGACACTGACACGACGGAGGCACAATCTTGTCATCGCATGCTTGAGATGATGTGCTTTTCCGTTGTGGAAATTTTCCGGTCAACCAAAGACGGAAAGGAGGTAATCCATGGCGTGCTGCACTGCACAAGGGGAGTCCCTGCAACGAAACCATTGGCAACGTGAAAGTTCAAAGCTTCGAAACTCCCAGGACAGAGAAATTACGTGGAACCAGGCACATCATATGAACACACATATCAATAATGTTATTGTTGGAATATAGGAGTGACATATACGTAGAGTCTAGCAGGCACATTGAAATTCTTCAAGCAAGGTGGGGACAGAAGGTTCAATTTATTTCCCACTACCAAGACAAGTACTATAATAAAAATTACAAGGTTTGTACGTAAATGGTTGGATGACGTACTAATACAGAATGTGAAGGTTCCTCCGTGCTTCCACAGAAACCCTGCAGAAAACAAATGAAGGCAGCTGGTTCAGAAACTCGAACAGCGTTGGTCTGTGAGCATGTAGCAATTGCAAACAGGCCAGACGGGGGAATTACAGCTGCTTATTTCATCACAAAGCAGGAACATGAACAAAGTAACATAATAGAAAGCATAGCACAAACATATCGGATGCCAGGAGGTAATCCGAGTTTCGGCGGCACCTTTTGTTCCAATATGACATGTGAATCCAAACAAGTGATTAAAAGGTCATAAATGCATACAAGGAAGTGGATTCTCAATCGTACAATACAATGATACTATGTAAGACCATCTATGTATTGACGCAAACTGCAAACTAAGTTATAGTGATCTGGAGGACATTTTGGTACCAAAATAAACAAGTTAACCATCTGTTATGTGAGCGGTAAACCCGTGAAGGTGATTTTGGTGGTAAGATGGAACAATTCTGATTGATGGTATTTGGGCAACAATGCACCATACTGTGTTGAAAATGGAGACCCCAAGGCAGTCAGACTGATTAAAATGACACCCTAATACACTACGGCACCAGTCCTAGTCTCAAAAAGCATGAAACCTGGCCTTTGGCCTAAGACCCAGTCTTACACAATAGAAAATTGCAACAAAGGAAGGTCACACAGTGAGAGAGAACGTGGGAGGAATGTAATCCCTCTGATACCCCCCATGTATGAGAAAGAAAAGAAGTTAGAATTGTTTATTTTAACTGATGTATATGTGGGTCCCACCTTATAGACTATCTAGATATACATGTCCAACGGGGCCGTGCTGGCCCGGCACGGCGTCGTGCCTCCACGGGCCGCCGTGCGACGGGCGTGCACGTGTCGTGCTTTCGTGCGGCCTTCGGCCCAATGCACGCCCGTGGGCCATCGGGCCGCCCGAGAGCACGGCGTCTTTTTCTTTGCCGCAGCAGCCCGAGTGCATGCGCCGCCGCCGCCGAGAGCGCGCGCCGGGAGGGACGCGCGCGGCGGCGGCGGCCATGCCCCATGCAGCAGCCAGGCGGCGGCGCCGTGGGCGCGCGCCGAGAGGGACGCGCCTAGGCGGAGATAGGCGGCGGCCATGCCGCGTAGCGCCGGGCGGCGGCGCACGCCTCGGCCCTCGGTGAAGAAGCGGGCGGCCGCAGCGGCGGGGCGGGGGGGGGGAGAGGGACTTGAGAGGGGAGAGGGGAGAGGAGTGGGATGGCTTGCACAGCTTGAGCGACGCGCCGGCGCGGCCGCCATTGGTGCTCCCGCGGCGCACGTGTGTGGCGTTCGTGTCTGCGACTCCCCTGAGGGCTAAGCGGAGCTAAGGCGGACCGGGCCGTGGTGACCCCGTGCCGCGGGCCGTGGCCCACGGGCTGCATGGCCACATATATATCTAGACCTTAAGCATAAAAGCAAACTGATCTTAGACACATCACCCCTTAATTAAGGTCTATGGTGACCTTACTACCGATGCATATTGTTTAATAGCTCTAGGTTAGTGGCATAGATGTGAATTTCCCTAAAATCGATAAATTAGAGGGAAAATTTGCTGCTGGACACCCAAAGTGGTGGTCTTTTTCTTTGAGACATCCCGATTTTCGAATTTTGCTAGAAGACACTACGGTTTGTGCCAACTTTGCCCGGTGGACACCACGCCCAACCAAATATTTTTATAAAATAGATATAAAATCATATAAGTGTCACAAAATTATACCATAAAATCCGTTAGACTCTACGTGATGAGAACTACACATTAAAATATTGTTTTGGACTGAAAATAACTATTTTGCCTCTCTTTATAAATAAACAAAGTTAATCATGGTCAAATTTGTTTATTTATAAAAAGAGACAAAATAGTTATTTTTAGTGCAAAACAATATTTTACTGTAGTTTTTAATCACGTAGAGTCTAACAGATTTTATGGTATAATTTTGTGGCACTTATATGATTTTATATCTATTTTATAAAAATATTTGGTTGTGCGTGGTGTCCACTGGCAAAGTTAGCACAAACTAGAGTGTCTTCTGGCAAAATTCAAAAATCACGATGTCTCTCAGCAAAAGACCACCACTTTGGATGTCCAGCAGCAAATTTTCCCTAAATTAGATTAGACAATGCAAGTATGAAAGGCTTGGTATCATGTTGATGGAACTGGCAAATAAGATATTAATCCATATGCTAAACTACTCAATAAACGAACGTTTTAAGTGCAAACAAATGGAAAATCGTAGCTAAGACCACGATTACAGGACAAGATCAATGCCTGCTGTCTTTCTTTTTGAACTTTTTATTATCAAAACAGTAGTTAGTACCTTCAAATCAATTTAATAGCTGTTTATTTGAATCGGCCATTGGATTAACTTTGTATAAAATGACAAATAGAGTTAGCTTATTCACATCAGATGGACTAGCAAGTAGCAGCATCTGGCTCCAGATGAATCCCAATAAAATTGCTTCTCTCAAAGACCAGAGCTATACTTAAATTAGTTAGATTTTTAATCTGAAGTATGTTGAAACTAAAATACTGAATAGGTCTGGTCCATCATAAATGCACAATTACATAATTAACCAAACCAGCACAAAATAAACTGACTCTTTTCAAGAAATGCATAGTTAAAAGTGACGAGAACATTTACTCAGTGATGCAAATTACAGGTTTGCAGGTTACCTTCTACAAACTCACAATAGATAACATGTGCATCTTCACGAAGGTCTGATGGACCAATAATTCATAATCATGATAAAAAAAAAAAAATTTGTATCATGATTGGCAAGCATGATATTCAAAATACTAATAAGTTAGCTAAACACCTATACTACTTGCTCTTTTAGGTTATTATATCACAGTAGTGGTTATGATAGAACAGTGGGTCAAAGCCTTGATAGAACAGTGGGTCAAAGCTTGTAGTAGTTATCCAAACTTGTGGGTCTTTCTTGAGGAATTGTTCTACAAAGAAAACAACCACGAGTCTGGAATAGTAAAAAAAATGATAGAACAGTGGGTCAAAGCCTTGTTAGACCCATGCTCCCAGCTTTTTTTTTTTTGGTTGGCTACCTCGAACTATTTTCAAATTGTTTGTGCTTTTCTATTTGATTCCATGCAATCTTTGTATTGTTTTTAATATGCAACTTAATGTTTTTATATGCAACTGATTCAGTTGCATATAAAAACAATATAAAGATTTCATGGAATCAAATAGAAAAGCACAAACAATTTGAAAATTGTAGCTACTATACCATGACAGGGAGATGGAGGCAAATCCTCCTTTTTTTAGTTATTTACTGTTGTTATTACTAAAACAATGACCCTGATTCCCTGAACCCTTAGATTGATCTTATAGCTGAACTTATTCTTCTCTAAGGTCACATTCAGTTATTAATGTCCTCACAGTGTAGCATGTAATTACTCCTCTATTTTGCACCTATAGCTCGCCACTGCTAACCTTGGATAAAGATGGACCTCGACTGAATTGGATCACAATTGCAGCTGAATCTAAGCATATTCTTACTACTACAAGCCAATAATATCAGCCAAATTATTTGATGCTGATTTGATATGGGGTTCTGGGTACAGCACAGTCAAACTATCAGTAAAACCAGTACAGATGAAACCGTATACGAGCAAGAGAGGCACTCCAAGGAGATGCGAAGACTGACCATATCTCGAACCACGATGTCAGAGCTTGGAAGCGAAGTACTTCCGCTTCTCCTCATCGCTCTCCTCGACAATTCCGACTGACCTGCAGGCCTCAGGGTACATGGACATCCTTATGGACGCGTAGACGCCCCCATCCCACTTCCTGGCGGCGAGCTGCTCGGCAAGCTTGAAGGCCTCGGCCGCCGTCTCGTCCGCAGAAGGGTAGACGGCATCGACGATGCCCATCTCCTTGCCCTCGGCGGCCTTGACCTTCTTGCCCCTGAGCACGACGTCGCGGAGCGCGTTGGCGGCGGTGATCTTGGCGCGGAGCACGGCCACGAAGTAGGGCGGGAGCGGGAGGCCGATGTCGACCTCGCTCATGTAGAGCACCCCGCGGTCGCCGCGCATGACGCGGTAGTCGTGGCAGAGCGCGAGGAGGCAGCCGCCGGCGGAGGCGTGGCCGGTGACGGCGGCGACGGTGGGCATGGGGAGCCTGAGGAGGTCGGCGGCGAGCGGGCGGAGCGCGTCGACGAGCTCGCCGAGGCGCGCGCGCGAGGTGCCCGCCCACCCGATGTCGAGGCCGTTGGAGAAGAAGCGGCCCTCGCCGACGGTGACGAGCGCGGCCCCGGGCCCCGCCTTGGCCGCGCCTTCCGCGGCGGAGGCGACGGCGGAGCGGAGGGACGAGATGAGGGCGTGGCTCAGCCGGTGCTCGCCGTCGCCGGTGAGGGTGAGGACGAAGACGCGGCCGCGCTGCTGCAGGGTGCACATCGTGCTGGGCTGCCGGCGGATGGGGGCGACCTCTCGGGGTAGGTGCGGAGCGTGGAAGGTGTGTGGAGTGGGGTCTTCGCCTCTTCTCTCCTCTTTTTTTTTTTTGATTCAGCCTCTTCTCTCTTCGGGAGTAGAGAGAGCAGGCGATGAAGGAGACGAGCGCCCGATTTTTTAGCCGGCCCGCGGCCCAACCGATGATGAACTGCAGATGAATCAGGAGTGACGTGACGTCACCGGCCCGCGGATCTCACACGGACAGAACTGCAGATGAATCAGGAGTGACGTGACGCCTCACCTCGCCTGTGCGGATCTCACACGGACAGAAATCCTTCGTCGTAGTGGCTGCCAGCAGACGTACGGTACGCTTCAACGACGCTAGATTATTCAATTTGCTAAACGGATTGGCCGGCTTCTGACTCTAGGGGTTAATTATTAATTAAGCTGAAATGTGACGGAGGAGGCAAGAGTTTGCCACGTTGGTGCCGCAACGTTCATACAAAAGTTTGGAGCCTTGGAGTTGGTGCGATGGGCGCCAAGTGATTCAATTCAGCCCTGGATGCATTTGCAGCTCATATGTTGCTACTACCTGCTAGCGTCTCTCAACAGCTAGGTACTAGTTTCAGCAGATAGTCGTGGGTCCAGATTACTAAACATGTTGATGTCCATAAGAGTCCATTTCCTTATCATGTGTTACTACGCACTATGCCACTATCTGTATTATCTTCTTCTTCCATACTCAGCAGATAAACGTGACAAGTCCAGATTCCACGCACATGCTGCTGCGTTCATTCTTGTATGTTCCTGTCTTCCAGCGACTGCCAAAATAAACAAATACAGACTTTCTGAGAAACAAGTGCGTGCGTGCATCCACGTTCCATAAACATGTGTTGAGCATGGAGCAGTGCTTAACTTACAAGCTACAAACCATTGAAGTACAATTAAATACAACTCAACATCCAACTGTTCGAGCCAGTTGGATAAAAGCCTCAGTATTGAATTACACTTGGGTGGTTATACTCAACACTTCTAATTTGCATAAACTTTATAGTTCAGAACTGACGAAAGCGCACAAACTGGATGACTATGCCAAAGTAGCGCCAGGACATAGAAACCTGATAGTTCAGGTTTTCAGGACAATTAAAGGTATATTGGTTTCACAAATAACTCGCAATAACACTGGGTATTAGTAATATCACAATTTGTCTACGGCAAGTGAAATATCATGTTAAACAACAGACCAACTGAAATGGATGTGATTTTCCATATCAAGAGTATTGAGGTACAAAACGGGACTAATCCACTTCTGTGAAGCAGCATCTGTTAGCTTTGGAATCGTATCGACTTCGCCATGGGAAACACAAATAACAATTTTCGCAGGCAAGATTAATGGTATGGTATCAACTGCAACTGCTCACATCATTACCAAGTCTCTCCATGCCCATATAATCATCTAACTTCTAGAAAACTTGAGTCACATAGCTTGCGCACTTTCTTGCACAACGAAGCATGCTCAAGCAGGCAACTCAAGCTTCACGTTGTTTTTCCAACTGCAGTGATCAACATGGAAGCGTCAATACTCAGTAAACAAGGAACATGATGATAGATGTTTATGATATATAACATTTCACACTGGTATACAGTTTACCTTAAGAAATAATAGTAAAAGAAATCTGCATACAAAGCTGTTTGCACCAAACCAGCAAGCCAAGCTGAAAGAAATAGACCATTAATGGAGGACAACTCTCATAAAACATGTGAGATAAAACGCTACCATACAGAAGTGACAACTTACGAATCCATCTGCTGCGATGACCCTCCGTGAAATAACGGTAAATCCAATTTAGAATGTAAAATGCACGGTAGGCCCTGAGAAAATAAGTATGGTGTTATTATAGAGAGAGAAAGTAGCTAGAGAACTGACAAGTGTGAAGATAATTTAATCTTCTAGATAATTTGTTCATGTCTCATGATGCAACTTTGATTGTCATACTCCTATTTATGTGCAATTTTGATACATTCCCTCTGTCCCTGAAATCAATTCTAGAGTTGTCTTTCAAACCTTTTTATGTTTGATCAAATTTATAGAAAAAAGCACAAATATTTATGAAACCAAATGAACACATTATGAAAACATATTTTATGGTGTACATAATCTAATGATAGTAATTTGATGTTATAAATCTTTGTCCTCCTTTCTATAAATTCATTCAAACTTTTATTCATGGATGGAGGCGAGGTAGTACTAAACTAAATATTAACTAAAAAAAATACAATCTAAGTATAATTCAAATATGGTAAACAAATAAAAACATAGTGGCATATAGTGCACAACTGAAATTAAGCTAGAAATAAATGACTAAATTTAAAGGTTAAGTTTCTTTGGAGTTTTAGAATCCAAGATTATAAGTACAACTTAGAATGCACTGACAATCACATGGTTACAAACCAACACTATCCCCTCCCTCTAAAATATGAACTCCAAAAAACACGATATGGCATTACTATATTCGTATAGCATCAATCAAATATTAACTACACTATATGCAATTGTCTGAAATGCTTATATTGTTTGTGCAATTTATTGAGGACATGCATATCTACTAAATGCTGGTATATTTCAAGACAACAAGATTGGACAGAGTTCAATTCCATAAATTGTTTCATCTTTACTTCTGATGTGTTCAGAGAAATAGCAAATTGCCAACAAGGAGGAAAAAAAACGCACCCAAGGAAGAAAACATATTGTCCAGTTAAATTATCCACATTCCTGCTTCTTTGGAGTAACACTAACTGTGGGAGAATGGCCACTGCCTCCAAATAGATTGAAAAGGCCCAGCATATCTGCAAAGGAACAGTACTTTAGCCATTTAGGATACTCTGTCTCCATCAATGAATCTTTGGAACAATTACTAACACTTCTGTTAACCTATAATACTTTGAAGATTCTGATATGTTATCATTTAGCTTCCATTTAGTAGCTAATGATCACAGCAAATTCGATAAGGCAAGACATTTCAAGCCAAACAGGCAATTGCTATAAAAGAAAGCATGTAGTCTATGCTGAAGAACAGTACTCCTTCCATTCCAAATTGTAAGACGATTTGGCTTTTCTAGAGACATAACTTTTTGTGCTTAAGCTATGTATCTAAAAAAGTGAAAGCATCTTACAATATGGAACCGAGGGAGCATTATAAGGCAATTGAACTGTACTGATAAATTTGTAGAAGTGTGAAGAGATGCTGGTCAGAGTAAATGGGGAATTGAGCAAACGATTGTAAATTTGGATTATAATTGAACTTCATAGAGTAAGATGCAGTTTTAGTTTCACATCCCTTTCACAGTTTTAAATTCTAGGCATTGCATTGCCCTTTTCAGTAAATTAATCATCAAGTTTTCTACTTAACACAGATACACATACAACGTGAATCTGAAAATTTGACCAACAGCAAATAACATCTACGGTATAGTCATGTACACTTGCAATCTCCCACTGCCTTCTAATCATTATTCAACTCTCAGACAGATCATCATTAACTTCATGCAAGTAAGAAATCAAGTATGGTCCTATTTGATGGGTCATCAAATTGGTGGTGTGGATCCACTTTCATACTTTAATTTGGCTGACAAAACTATCAGACAACAGTCACATCACTAGCGGTTTGTCAGACACGGAATATTAAGTTGGTGGTTATACTATTTGGTAAGTACTGTAGCTTTTACCCATTCTAGCAACAACGAAAATTAGGGGGGCGGGGGGCAAAATACCATGTTTCCTCCTTATTTTTTAAGGGTACACAGCTTAAAATTTCATTACGGATCCAGACAACATCACCAATTCAACAATGCAATGAGCAATAAATCAGGACAGATCCGGTAGGAAGAATACATCACCTCACGGAAGGTGAATCGATCGTGGAACACCAGCGCGAGCAGGAATGCAGCGGCGACGAGCACCGCATGGCGGAAGGTGTCCTGCTCCTTGTCGTACGTCCTCCGCACCTGCGGGTGGCGGCGCATGCACCACACGATCGCCGCCGAGCTGGTGATGAACACCACCTTCATCACTGAGTTGTAGAGCGAGACGTAGTCCGTGAAGAGGTCCAGGTACCTCGCGACGAACACCAACATGTACAGCTCCTGCGTCTTCCTCGACACCCCTGCGCGGCGGCGCCCAGATCTGTAAGCGGCAAGTCCCCCCCTAACAGGCGGTCGAAACGCTATCGCCGCTACGGCTTACCTGAGCAGGACTTGGTGGCGTAGATCTTGAGGAGGAGGACGAGGACCGAGAAGAGGTGGGTCATGTCCCCGAGGAACCGGAAGGCGTTCATGGCTGCGGCTCCGGCGGTCGCGGCGCCGGCGGCGCAGAGATTAGGCCGTTAGGGTTTGGGGATTTAGAACAAGAGCTCCAGATGCGCAGGGAAATGGCGGAGAAGATCAGAGAAGAGGTGGGCAGGACCGCAGGACTCGACTCGAGGACCAGGAAGAAACGAGAAGGGAGGTGGCACCCTCGTGGCCGGTGTGGACAGAGTCTGAGGGCGGGGACCACATGGCAGTGACTCATAGACCAGTGAAGTTGGTGCAGCAAGAGAGGTCCAGATGGAGGTGCGCGAGCGACGCGTGGGCCTCGGTGCGGACTTACCGTGGGTCCCAGGCGTCAGTTGGTTTAGTGGGCTACGTGGGGCAGCGAGCGGAGGTGACGTGGCCGGGCACCTCACCTGCGCGGTGACGTCACCTCGCCGGCTTTTCCCCCCCTCAGGCTTCCACTTTGCACAGCCTCCTCTCTCACATGCCGCTGATGCTTCGCGTCTCCTACTCCCTCCTGCTTCCACCTATTAATCCACCGCACTCTCCTCCCTCCCCGTTCCACCCGCCTCTCCCGCGGCGAGATCCGGCTCCGCTTCCAGAAGCTTCTGGAACGCCCGTTCCATGAGCGTCTGATCGGCCGCCGCCATGGGCTGCGCTGGATCCACTCCCAAAGTCGATGGTATCTTCCTGATGCTTTGCCTTCTCGATATGTTTCCTTTGGCTGCGAGCTGTTAGGTGCTAAGATCCGATTTGAGCTGTTCCAAAGCACTGTTAGTAGTAGGATTAGTCGTCTGCTCTTTGCTCTTCTCGGTTGTTGATGCAAGTGACGCTAAATCCCGTCCCATAGCTTTTAAGGCATCAATTCACAAGCCATAAAAGCATTCAGTAGCTAAAGTGTTGATCAAGAGGAAATTTAGCAAATTGCCTCTGACGGATGGCTGCGATGGTTTTCACAAACTACTGCTTTAGCAAATTTGTCACAAACTATGGATTTTCATCGATGTGATTGTCCAATTTTAGTAAGGCTGTCAGTATAGTGGAGTCAGTGCTGGTAGAAAGTAGAAACTCTTCCATCCCGAACTTAGTATTTGGTTAGTGGAGGGATAACATTATCATGGCTAAAAAATGATGCCCAACTGTCAAAGTATTGTGATGCCAAGTACTGTGGCAGGCGTGCCTATAATAGGCTATTCTGTATTTAATTGAACTGCTTTGTTTCTATGAATTAAAGTGGGGAACCCTGTTACTTTTTTTAAAAAAAAAAAAGAGGGAGCGGGGGGGGAGGGGGTCCAAGTGATGGCTATATTTTCTAGCAGGACAAAAGCTATTTTGTTTGTACCTAATAAAAAGCAAAGATGAGATTTTGATAGCAATGACAGTTTATGCTCACCATAGGTCGAAAGAACCTTTTTTATGGATTGAGCACATTTGCAGTTCTGATAGCTAGTGCCTTATCTAGTTTAAAGCGCTACTTTTTTAGGTGATGCGTGTCAGGAAAGGCTTACAGAATGATACTGTATGAAAGTACTTATACACAACTGGAAATTTTCAGAATATTTTTTATTGTTGTGCTTCCTTACTTCAGCAACAGAAACAATGTGTTCAATTACTTCAGCAACAGAAACAATGTGTTCAATTAATGGTAGCTTTACTCACAGTATGATGTAAGTTGGTCTTGCCGCCAACTAAAGAAAATTATTGCATCCTTCAGTTACCAACAGTTCGTGAATCCTAATTTCTTCTTGACTATCTCTATATCCTAGCACCATGGTATCTTTGATAACTCACTATTGGGGGTTATTAGCAGTACTCTTTGATAACTCTGCCTTTGGACCTGCTATCCATTGAATGAACTGTTAAAATATGTTTTCATGAATACAGAGAACAGCAAGAAGCTGAAAAAGCCTAAGGCTTGGAAGCATACTCAACCAATTACACCAGCACAACTAAAACAGATGCGTGATGAATTCTGGGACACGGCTCCACACTATGGTGGCCAAAAAGGTACGTTTAACTGTTCATGCAAAGTTGAACAGAACTAATTCTTGTGTTGGTGTGTGCTTCATGATTCTTGCAACATTGGGTTGGTTTTATCCTCTCTAATTTTTCATTGTTTTCATGATAATAACTGGCTGATGTTTGTGTGGACCTGTCCAATTAGCATCTTTAAATTTAGGAGTCTAGTTATTCAATTTAAACTCAAGTTTTCAACAAAAATAATGCTAAGCCCTTATTCAAATGGCACTGGCTTAACATCAAACAAGAACCAGGCCTTGATGTTATTGGGTAATATGATTCGACTTCTTGGTTTGTATCTGGTTGCCTTTGTGGGTAATCTTGAGTTTGGTTTCACACAAATAGTTGGCTTGGAAAATGGTAAATTTTTCTCAAAATCGTTGATACTGACCAAATGCAAACTATTTTGTACTGTTCGGTTATAGTAGTTTGGAAGCTATGTTTTGCAGTTTTTACTATGAGACGTACTACTTTAATTAGCATCACTATTGTAATGAGTCATCACTGTCTTGTTATCCAGAGATTTGGGATGCTCTAAAAGTGGCTGCAGAATCTGATTTAGCCCTTGCACAAACCATCGTGGACAGTGCTGGAATCATCATTTCAAATCCTGACATGACGCTTTGCTACGATGAGAGAGGTGAGCATGACTTGTTCCCAATCTCATGATTCTCTTCCCGAGTTGTTCCAGGCCAATATCGAAACTGAAAACTCCGTTGCAGGTGCCAAGTACGAACTGCCAAAGTATGTTTTGAGCGAGCCAACAAACTTGATCCGCGACAGTTGAGTCTGGACCCCAAGACCCAAGATTTACCAACACGAGCAGGGCCACGTAAATTATGTGAATGTTGATTTGATCGCTGGTTCTGGATTGTAACTTTCGGAGACAAATGAAGCTTCTTTCAGCACTGTATAGTAATCTTATTGGACACGCTGTAGACCTGCCACTGAACTCGGTTATACAGGAGAGTGCTGACTACTGGTGCATATACATATGTAATCTTCAGTCATCCATCCTTTGCACTTGGAGAAAACTACACACGTGCCTGTTTACGAAATGCAGTGTCATTTATGTGCAATTCGCGTCGAAGTTGCCGTTGCCTTCGCTGAAAATTAACGAGTTCAGCTTCTTCGAAGGCACAAAGAAATGGCAGGTGACAGAACTCAGAAAAGGTGAAAAATGCCTGGCAAGAACGACAGATTTCTTTTTCGTTGGTGGGTGAATGACCCTAGCAATAATAACAGTAACAGGAAGCTGCCAAAGAGAGTAAGCTGGCAGGATAAGATTAACGTGACGCTGACAGAGAAACTAACTAATCATGGTCGCGCATGATTAGGCTAAGGCTTCTTCAGAGTCAAATCCTGCCTCGAGTGGGAGTATGGTAGTGTCGGATCTGAGATCGGATCGGCAGGGAAACGACGGATCGGAGCGGAAGAATTGGAGAGACGAGAGTGGTGGCTTCTGGCTTGGGACATGATTAGCTGGCCATTGCTGTTGCGTTTTCTCTGCTTTCTAGAGCGAAGTTATGGGAAACTTGGCTCTAATTACGTGACCAAATAGAGTAAACTGTACTGTACCGATGTACTGCTAGTACTGAAATATTCATGCAATCGTGATGACAATGTGTATGGAACGCTGGAATTCGTGATGGTGCATTCCAGCTTCCGGGCCGTGAGCAACAGCACGAGGCACGCCGCACGCGAAGCTGGGTCGAGAGGGATGCAGTAGGGGCCCTAATGCAGAGTCGTTAACGGTTTTGTTCGGATCGCATAGGATTAGTTACTAGCCCACTAGAGCTCTATAATTAGTTATTAAGTGATCGAAAATTAGTTCACTTTAACTTCTCGTTATCAACTAGTAAATTTTATCATTCCATCCGTTCTAGATTTTAAATCGTTCTGAATTTTCAATTCAATTTACATAGTAGAAAAACTGTATATATCTAGAAGAGCCGATTTGACATGGAGAGAGTACTAGTAAAGATGTAGACTAAAAAAGTAAAAATTAATCCATATATTTGGACGGCTTGGACGACATCTAAACTCGATTTGAAGTAGTTGTATTATGTACAGTTCGTAAAGTAAATGTCTAATACTCTAATCCAAGTTTGGCTTTGCGCTGACGGAAGCACAGCTGAACTTCGATTATACGCCATTTATTAGCAAGGACCAAGGAGGTAGTATACGGTACAGGCAGGGATTCACCATGAATGACTGATCATTGCGGAGTACGGGCCGGTAATTACCCATGGTAGTACTGTAATAAATCCAATCCTTCAGCCTTTCCCTTCACCGGGCCGACCAGATGCATCTTTCAGACACGAGTGTTACCGTGGTCCGTGTTGTGCACGCATTCCAGGGCTGTGAAAGTCTTTTGAGTCAGCTTGAGGGTTCTGAAAGTCATTAGAGGCTTTGAGTGAGTATTAAGAAACCAAGCACTACCGTTCCAGTGTGTGGATTATATTGTGGAGCAGGGCCTAACTGCTAGGGACACTGCAGGTAACAGTGATTAACAACGTACTCCCTCCGTCCCAAAAAAGATGTCGTTCTCGCTTCCCGAGAAATGATTACCGGCAATTTTTATAAATAATAAATATCATCAATTAGTACCATAATTAGTATTATCAGAAAGATCTTTAGATCTAGTTTGTTAACACATTTATTTGTAGATATAAATACAATACGTATTTTCTGTAAATCGAGTCACTTGTGGCACGAACACCCAAAACGTCATCCTTTTTGGGACGGAGGGAGTACGTACTCCGTAGTCCAACAAGGACGAGCAACGGTTAGACCTCGTGCTTGCGGCGCCGGTAGTGTGGCATCTACGCTTCGTGTATGTGACAGCTGCACTGCACGTTTCAGCACTGCATCTGCATCGTGCAGATTCTGAGGTAGTAATTCTGCGTGGAGGAGCAACGCACGGGAACGCTTCCTGGTGGTTTCAACGAGAAGTAACGCCATGTGCATCAAACAACCGATGTGGGTCACCCTGTCAACGGGGTCAAATCCGCCCCGAACCCACCCTCAACCCATATCTCATCGACGAATCTGCAACCCACCCCACCCCGTGGACCAAACGCCCCAACCCGTCCAGCCCAGAAGCTCAACTTCCTCGATTTCATCGACCATCGCCGCCATGCCTCGCCCGCCCAAGCTAGCACCTAGCTAGGCCGAGGCCGACGACCCACCAGCACGCCGCAAGTTAGCACTTGCCATGCCTCCCACGCGCCGACCAGGGCGTGCGTCGGGTAAGCGAGCAAGCTAGCACCTGCCACCCCAAATTCCGTTGCTCTATCCGTCGATGCCGCCACCACGACCACCTCACCATGAACGCTAGCAACGGCTCATCATCTATGGTGGAACAACTTGGGGCCAACCAACAGCCAACGCAGGGCGGCATAATCTTCATCTGTTCTCGCGTCGGACGGCCGCCGGCGACAGCTTTTTCTGTCCGACGGAGTGAACTAGCGAGGCGTGCGAACATGAGACTAGGAACCCATCCCAATCCGTCAATGTAGTAAAACCAGCCCGCCCCAATCCAAGAGCTAGCAGAAGCCATTTCAACCCATCTCAGTACCCACCCCAAATAACCCATTTCGCCCCAACCCATTAGCAGGACGAGATGTGGGTAATTCTCCCGCTGACGCAGACTACCAACGAGTTAAATTTCATCTTATAACATACGCTCCAGGTCTTAAACTTATATTCAATAGAGCACCACATGTCCTCAAACTACTAAAATGGTGTACCGCAAATTTTTTTTTGCGCACCACTTAAATAAGTTTAGGAACAAAAATGTGTTTTCTAAGACTGAATCAAATGATATTTATCGACAAGTTCAAAAGCAGCTCATATATTTAATTCTCAATTTTTCGTTTTTAGTCCCAAAAGCTAGTTGAACATGGGCACAACATGTGTTTGACCACGCTCCATTTTGTCAGATCATATCTACAAAACCATCATATTGTTTGGTTGCTAGCCACACCTTGATACATTTCACCTTAGGCAAGCTTGACTAAGTTAGCAAGTGTTTAGTTCATAACTAAGCCTATATATAATTCTTTTGGACTTAAACATGGTATTATAGACTAAAAAAGTGTGGCAAGATTTTCTTAGACATGACAAAGTGTGATTCAATTTACTAGCGACTTACCTAAGGTTACTTGTGATAGACTATAGCTAGAAACCAAATATACCCACTTCCATCAACTGTGTGGTGTTGGGCGTGGCCTAAAGCTTAGAAGGGTGCCGGTGAGTAGGATAAATAGTTTAAATATGGACTTATCATAAACGTTTTCATAAATATTTTTCAGTAAGTATAAAAGTAGCTTTTAGTTAGGCGTGGCCTAAACATTTTCATAACCATCCATTAGTCTTTCCTAACTCAATTAGGCCTTGTTCGGTTGGGGTTGGAATTTTTCCAACCCTTTCCTGTAGCACTTCGTTTTTTTGTGGTAAATATTGTCCAATCGTGGCCCAACTAGACTCAAAAGATTCGTCTCGTGATTTACAACCCAACTATGCAATTAGTTAATTTTTTTATTTATATTTCATGCTCCATATATATGGATAGAAATTGATGTGATGGAGAGAGAGTTAAAAAATGTTGGAGAGATTAGAATTTCCTGTAGCACTTCGTTTTTTTGTGGTAAATATTGTCCAATCGTGGCCCAACTAGACTCAAAAGATTCGTCTCGTGATTTACAACTAAACTATATAATTAGTTATTTTTTTTATTAATATTTAATGCTCTATATATATGGGTAGAAATTGATGTGATGGAGAGAGAGTGGAAAAAGTTGGAATTTCAATCACCAACCGAACAAGGCGTTAGCCTAGATTTAGCATTTGACATCAATAGACCCATGGGATCCAATCGCTCACCCGTTGATTGCAAGTACGACAAGGCGACAAGATTCGCACTTTCACTGTTCCACCGTGGACTGGTAGCGGCCTGGTGACGTCCCTCGTTGTCTGCGCCATTCCAGCGATGCCAGACTGATAGGTACTCTCTCCGTGGAGAGCCGGTGGGGAGCCCTTGTTTAGACACCTACTTTCGCAAGTTTTTCAAGCTCTCTTCGTCACATCAATTTATATCCGTATGTATGGAATATTAAATGTAAGTAAAAAAATAACTTATTGTATAGTTTAATTGTAAATCATATAGTTAGTCCATGATTATACAATATTTATCAAATACAAATGAAAGTGATACAGTTACTTAGATTACAAAAAGTTAAAGGCAAGGCACCCTTTTTCCTGCTCCTGCCAGAATCCTACCGTTTCGCTATCCTCTGTCCTCTTGCCCGCCCCTTGTAGAATGCTGGATGCCCCCAACACGATTGATGGATCTGCCTCGGACGAAAATCATGCTGGGCTATGGTATCGCAAAGACCACGAGACGTTGCTCCAGTGTTGTTGTTGTATCGCGAAGACCGTCAGGGCCACGTCGCGTGGCGTGGGTCTAGCGTTTCCCGCCCGTCGCCCGCCGCGTGGGCTGCGGCCCCCTCGTCGCTGGCGGCCGTCGCCATCTCCGGATGTCCGGATCGCCGGTTGGACGCGCGCCGCGCGCGCGCGCCACGCCGGGCGGGCCTGCCTGCCTTTGCCCCATCATTTGTGACTGTGTCTGTCCATCACCAACTCGACACGCAATGCATTGATCCATGGGCGACGTTTGGGCTCACTGCCATGCGGGACCACCCCACTGGTTTTGGAACGTTGGGAGGGGCGACGGCGATCGGACGGCTGGTGGGCGGCGACGGTTGCGCCGCCGGATGCGGGGAGTCTCCGGTGTCCGTCCGATTCCCGGGGCAGGAAGGAGACAGGGGACATGTGGGCGAGGATGGGTACGACGAAGATCTGCGGGGCTGCTGGCCGGAGGCCCCGCGTGCGAGACCGAGACTGTAGATGTGGGGGGGTCGTCCTGCTGCTCGTACACTGCAGTCTACAGTTCCGTGCGCCGTGCGGTACTGCGCGCGGCTGCCCCGAGCACAGTGATGGGGAACAGACAAGTAATAGCGGTTAAGATGCAAGTTAATGTCGTGACCGTATATGGCATCGCGAGAGCATAAACACGGCAGGGGCGACTCGACAAGTCACCAGACGTAATACCAGTACAGTACATAAAATGAATGCAGAATGGATTGAGGAGTAGCCGAACACACCGAAAGTTTGGATGATGTCGTCTTCATGATTCGCTGGTAGTATTAGTATAAAGGCCATGTTCGGTTCCTTCAAAGTTCCAAATTTTTCCACTCTCTCTCCATCACATCAATTTCTACCCATATATATGGAGCAGTAAATGTTAATAAAAAAAATAACTAATTATACAGTTTTATTGTAAATCACGAGATGAATCTTTTGAGACTAGTTGGACCACGATTGGACAATATTTGTCAAATACAAACGAAACGCTACAGTTGCAAATTTTTCTAACTTTTGCAAACCGAACAAGGCGAAAATGATGGTTTCAGCCCATACCCCTGCCATGTGAGGGGTCACAGAAAGAGGCAATTAAACAAGTGTTGCACGATTAATTAGTACAAACTTTGGAAACTCAATCGTAGAATCAGATAGGGACACCGTTCCTTTTTGGAGCCGCATCAATTCGGTTTTACTCATGGATCACGATGGACAAAAAAAGGCAGAGCTAACTGCAGCACTCATTACCCGGAAGTCGCAGTGGGAAGCATGGAAACGTGCCAGCAACCCGGTGTCTGAGTTTTTTTTTTTTTTGAACAAGACCTTTGTCTGAGCTGTGAGCACTGAGCAGCATGGTTTTTTCTCCCGGTCGGTAACCGGCCGGTTTGGCCGGTTACCGACCTTACCGCCGCGGCCCGGTACGGTACCGGCCCGGTTCAAACCGGTTCAAATTTGAAATTTGAAATTTAAAAAAAAAAATCCTAAAAAATTCCTAAAAATAGTTCATGATTTATAGAATCGAATGGTGTCAAATTTTTTCAAATTTGAGTTCGTTTAGTATTTATTTGGACGTATGGAAGTTTGAAAAAAAAAGAAAAAGAAAAATACACAGCCGGCCCGTTAAGGCCCATTAAATCATAAAGGTCGAAAAATATATTAAACGCACTCAAATTTGAAAAA
The DNA here is from genome assembly GCA_015844335.1 of Chrysopogon serrulatus. Taxonomy (NCBI): domain Eukaryota; kingdom Viridiplantae; phylum Streptophyta; class Magnoliopsida; order Poales; family Poaceae; genus Chrysopogon; species Chrysopogon serrulatus. The sequence goes on along the minus strand of JADLZL010002414.1, from coordinate 208,202 downwards.
TTTTGACATCATTGGATTCTATAAATCATGAAGTATTTTTTGGAATTTTTTTTAGCATTTTTTTAAAAAAATTAAATTTGAATTTTGAAAAAACCGCTCCAAACCGCTCAAACCGAGCGGTAAACCGCTCAAACCGGTCGGTAACCGGTTCAAACCGACCGGTAAACCGGTCCCTACCGTTTGACTTGCGGAAATTTGAATTTTGAAATTCAAATTTGAAACCGGCCGGTTTTTGACGGTTTTTTTCGGTAACCGAGCGGTTTACCGTTACCGGGCAGGGGCGGTTCGGTACGTCCAAACGGTAAGTGAAACCCTGCTGAGCAGACACTACTGTCCCTCGACACTTGTAAGCAGAAAACACTCCAATCGATTTCAGAAGCAGGAGCGCCAGAGTTAAGCCAGCTCCCCGAGTCCCAATCGTGGCCGAGCCGGCGCTGGCTGCTGCCATCCCAAAGACCAGCGGGCAAACGGGCCGGAGCCCTGCCATCCCCAGGTCCGCCGTGGCAGCCGTGCTGCTGTCCCTCGACGCCGCGGACGCGACGTCGCCGCCTGGCATGCACAGCCACAGCCAGTCCCGCACCCGTCCCGAGGGAGGCCGCGCCCACCTTCCCCTCCCCCCACAACTTGACCACCACAGTCCTCCACTCCAGTCCAGTCCTCCACTGTCCACTCCCCAATCTCGGCGTCCTCTCCTCTCCTCCCCCCTCGCCTGTCGCGAGACGATTACCCGACACGGGTCCCCAACCGAGATGACGACGGTTTAGCCGGAGAGGCGGAGACGGGCGGGGGAGAGTTCGAAGTTTGAACCAGCGCAATGCCGGCGCCAGCAGCGGCGCCTGCGAGCGGCGGCGGTGGCGGGGACCACCTCCGCGGCCACGCGCACCTGACCAACTGCATCCACCTGCGCCACCACCACGGGCCGCACGGCGCGTCCGGGCGGCGGCGCAGCCGACGGGGTCCGCGGCGTCGGCGTCGGCGTCGGCCGCGCTGATGCGGGACCTCCTGGCCCTGCAGCGCTCGCGCTCGCTGCGGGACCCCTCCACCCGCCGCTCCGTCGACTCCGCCCCTCCAACAACAGGGTCGCCGCCGACCCGGACCCCGCCGACGACGACGACCACCCCGCGGCGGCGGCGGCGGCGGCGGCGCGCTCAAGACGCTCCTCGACCAGCTCACGGCGGACAACCCGCAGCCCAAGCCTGGACGCCGGCCCCGGCGCCGGTTCAGGCGAGGGGCCGCCCGCCGCGCCGCCGCCGCCGCGCAGCCCGCGGCCGCCCTAGATCGCCGCGCCGCCGCGCCCCGCGTCTCCGTCCACTCCAGCTCCCAGGAGGCCGTCTGCGGCAACAGGTACCTCTTCGGCGCCGGCGGAGCCGACGGCGACGGCGGCGGTGACGAGCTGATGCAGCCGCAGCAGCAGCAGGGGTCGCAGGAGTCGCGCAACGTGTGCGGCATCCCGTGGAACTGGTCCCGCATCCACCACCGCGGCAAGTCCATCCTCGACATGGCTGGCCGGAGCCTCTCGTGCGGCCTGTCGGACCCCAAGTCGACGTCGGCGGCGCGGAGGTCCGAAGCCGCCACCTCCGCTGCCTCGTGTGGCCACGCCAACGGGTCGCGCTCGCACCTGCATTTCCCGGTCACCGCGAGGCTCACTTCCTCCAGCAGTTCGGACTCCGACTCTCTGCCTCTGCTTGTCGACGGCATTCGCAACGCCGTCGACATTTCTAGTAGCTTCTCTGGGGAGCTCGGGATTTTCTCCAAGAGTAGCGAGATGGATTCTGACCTCGCGTCCGAGGCACGGTCAGGGCAGAAGTCGCGGGGCTCGCACCGTGTCCGACACCGGAGCTTGACACAGAAGTATGCTCCGAGGACTTTTAAAGATGTCATTGGGCAGAGCTTGGTGGTGCAGGCGCTGTCCAATGCCATTCTGAAGAAGAAGATTGGGCTGGTGTATGTCTTCTATGGGCCACATGGCACAGGCAAGACCTCGTGTGCCAGGGTATTCGCAAAGGCTTTGAATTGCCATTCAGCTGAGCACCCGAGGCCCTGTGATTCATGTGCCTCTTGTATTGCACACAATCTGGGCAAGAGTAGGAGTTTGTTGGAGATTGGACCGGTTGGTAATATAGACCTGGATAGCATTGTGGATATCCTTGACAATGTGATGCTCTCGCCAGTGCCATCCCAGCACAGGGTGTTTATAATTGATGACTGCAACACATTGCCACCTGATACATGGAGTGTCATATCCAAGGTCGTCGAACGTGCACCTAGGCGTGTGGTTTTTATTCTCATCAGCCCCAATCTTGATCTCCCTCATATAATCGTGTCGAGGTGCCAAAAATTCTTTTTCCCCAAACTAAAGGAGTGCGACATTATCAATACTTTGCAGTGGATTTCTACTAGCGAAGGCCTGGATGTTGATAGAGATGCATTGAAACTAATTGCTTCTCGGTCAGATGGGTCACTGAGGGATGCTGAGATGACTCTGGATCAACTCAGTTTGCTTGGGCAGAGAATTTCGATGTCACTTGTTCAAGAACTTGTAAGTTATCCAACTTACAGTCATAAAAATACTTCTTTGTTCCCTAAATTTCTTTTTTTTTTCTTTTTTGCTTCATTGCTGAACATTTATAACATGGACAAACTTTAAATTACTAAACGACCCAATAATCTTTACTTCTTTAGTTAGGGGTAACTATAACTTAATGTAGTTTCTGAATGTACTTTAGGTATTCGCCCACATACATGCTTCACATGCTTGAGTGCATCACTATTTTGACAAATCCACTAAGTGAAAAAGTGTGTCTTCCTGCACTTTTCAGAATAATTGCTACAGATGCATATTATATAAAGGGCTCTAACCCGTATAGAAAAAGAACGAGAGTCACAACAAGACACAATATAATGTAATCGTGAATTCTTCATTTGAAATTTACCTGACAGCACCAAGCAATACATTGTTTCCTTCTCCACAGGTTGGCTTGGTTTCTGATGATAAATTGGTTGATTTGCTGGATTTAGCACTGTCTGCTGACACAGTGAACACAGTGAAAACGTTGCGAGATATCATAGAAACAGGTGTTGAGCCACTGGCCCTGATGTCTCAACTTGCTACAATAATCACTGACATCCTTGCTGGCACCTATACATTCACACGAGAAAGAGTACGGAGAAAATTCTTCAAACGTCCAACCTGTAAGCAACATTGCTATTGCTTATTAACAAGTTCATACTCCAACCTTTTCTAGTACTACTAATGGATCATTTCAGAATGTATTTCCCTTATTTCCCTGTTAATCATACTTATGTAGAAATATCTCTTCTTTGCAACAAGAATGAAATACAGTGTTAGTAACACTGCTGCACTAGTTGTGTCTATCAAGTTTCTCCTTTCTCACAATCAGTCTTTCCAATGTAAATATTTGTACCCCCCACATCATTGTGAAAAGAATTGTATTCTGGTTTCAGTATCAAAGGATGATATGGAAAAGCTACGCCAAGCCTTGAAAACACTCTCTGAAGCTGAAAAACAGTTGAGGGTCTCTAATGACAAGATGACATGGCTTACAGCTGCTCTTCTTCAGCTTGCACCTGATAAACAATATGTATTGCCGAGTTCATCCCCGAGTACAAGTCTTAATCAGGGTCTGTTTACCCGCCCTGAGGGAGGCATAGCAAGGAACTCTGCTGTGGATTATGGTGATATATATGCTGGTGCCCATGGCCTGGCAAGAGCATCTGACCTCGGAATTCAGCAGTATAGAGATGCTAATCTAGTGGCTGGTTCCAGCAACAACATGGCAAGCAATTACCATGTTGGAAGGAGACCTGGGGAACATACTCCAGACAGCCATGTATTGCCAACGGGTGCTACCAGAGTGAATGAAGGATCTAGGTATGGCAAAACTGACAGTGAAATGATTTGGCAAGCTGTGCTAGAGAATGTTCAGTCAGACTCATTAAGAAGATTGTTAGCTAGAGAGGGTCAACTGATATCCGTCAGCCTAGGGACAGGTAAGACTTACTAAAAAAAATTACCCTCTATGACTAACATTTCTAAGCTGTCTTCTGACATTTCCTTTCATTTCGTCATGCAGCTCCAACTGTACAATTACTATTCAGCTCTCGAGTAAATAAGTCTAAAGCTGAGAAGTATAGGGGCCAAATTCTGCAGGCATTTGAATCTGTTCTTTCTTCTACCATAATACTTGAAATCCGATATGAATCTAAGGATGATCTGGCAGCAGGCCATGCTCCAGTTATTTCTCCCTACCCTAAGGATGGCTCCTCAAATCTTGTATTAAGGAGGTCTTTTACAAAACGTAGTTCAGTTTCTTCAGGAGGTGAGAATTTAATTAGGAGGCTTCAGAAAGATAGTATGGTCAAGGTTGGTAGCTCAAATCAGTCACGCTGGATGCAATCTGATCCACACATATTGACCGAAGGTGAAATTATTGAAGTTGGGTCTCAAATGGATTGGCGTGCTGAACCACATAGTGGCATTGTTATGGCAAACAGAAGACAAGAGGCTGTCTTCGGAGAAGGTTTGTCATCACAGAACCAAGAAATTTCTCAAGGAGGAACATTTGTGAATAATGGAGATGGTCGGCAAAAGAACATTCTGAGAGGCAAGGTATCTCTTGCTCATGTTATTAACCAGGCGGAATCTTGTTCCCAACAAGGTGGCTGGTCTAGACACAAAGCTATATCAATTGCAGAAAAGCTAGAGCAAGATAATTTGTAAGTATTCATGTTTGTTTGACTCTCTTATGCATGCTATTTGTTGGCATAAATATCCATCCACTGCACTTGGGGTTGGTATCTAGTACTTCATCCCAAATTATAAGACGCTTGATTTTTTTTTTTTACCCCAAGTTCAACCACTCGACTTATTCAAAAAAATTGTGCAAATATAGTCAAATTTATGTCATTCTTGAAGAACTTTTATTGATAAAGCAAGCCACGACAAAAGAAGTGATATTTTGCAAAAAAATTTGAATAAGACAAGTGGTCAAACTTGATGTCAAAAAAGTCAAACATCTTATAAATTGGGATGGAGGAAGTATGTACTTGCAATCAGTGTGTACTGCAAGTTTGCAAATGAAAATGGCCACGAAGAGTACCACACAGTCAGTCATAAGTATCATACCAGTGAGGCCTGACTTTGATCCTTGCTATGTGGAATACTATCACGAGTCATTGCATGTGCAAACATATCCATGCCATGTGGAATACTATCAAGTACTACTAGCCTGCACCCAAATTATTTATGTGAAGCATCATACTTTTCGACTTCTGATGAAAATTTTTAATATTGATCTGTGTGCAGGAGATTGGAGCCTAGATCCAGTTTACTTTGTTGGAAAGCTTCAAGAACTTATAGACGGAAGGTAATGATTTTGTAGCCATCCTCAGGCCAATATATTTTCCATTCTTTTCCTATCCTTAAAGAACCAGTACCTTGGTGTCGTGTATTAATCGGGTGTCATGATAATAAAATGAAGAAATATTGTCACAAAGTCAATGGCTACTTGGCTATATATGGTACAAAAAACATGCGGTATGATTCGATACTTGTTGGCTGGTACCTGCTGCACTAACTAATGAAGAAATATTGTCGCAAGTCAATGGCTACTTGGCTATATATGGTACCAAAAAAAAAACATGTGTGATGGTTCAATACTTGTTGGTTGGTACTTGTTGCACTAGCTATCCTAAAGATTATTATTCATGTATATTCTTCATTAATGATCTTCTGATACATTAGAAAAAGCTGAGTCAAATAGTCAAGATTATGTTTTCATAAGACAGGTGTTTAGGAGCATGACATAACAGCAGTAACTGTAAGTGGTTGTATCACGATTAGTTAGATTGCAAACGTTGTATTTCATGCGCTATAACATTTTCAACATTATCAACATGTTTTCCTTGCATTTGTGCTGACATTTTCCACTCTTGCTGACCGGCACAATCATTTCCCCTGCAGTTATCTGCACTGAAGATCAGGACACGAAGATCACGAGCTTTATCAAGGCTCGCCATGTGCGGAAAGTGTATTTCAGTGAGATCTCCAAGATGAAACATTGGGGGACAATCGCCCCAGGTTTTACGTGTAGCTAACTTTGTAGGGCATCCTTAGTTTATGTTTATTCTCTGTAATTGTAGCAGCAACCTAGAGGTGTCATTCTGTAGTACATATTGTGTAACATGTAGGAGACAGATAAACACCATAGCCCATTCTTTCCCGTTAAACACCAGAAATAATTGCTCATAATTCGTTAATCTGAAGCCAAACCAAGGCCTTATATTGATCCTTGTCATTGGTGAGTTTATGCGCGTGTATGTGAAAAGCCTACGTCTGTAATGAGTTCATCATCATGTGTGTGTGTTTTAAACTTTGTGCTTTTCATATTTGTCAAGACGTGATTATTAATAATCCATTAGAATTTGATAGAGGTCGTGATGACTTCTGTTTGCACAGGGAAGTTTTAAGCTCAGTTTGGAATTTGATTGCTACTAAGATAATGCTTGAATTGGCTTTCCAATTATTTGGTCCACATGTATGCATATAGAATGAAGAAAGATTAGCACTTGGATATCTGCATGGTTTTGGAGTCTAATATCAGCCGGCAACCCTTACAGCCGGTTGAACGGCCGACTGTGAGCCAATCTCCTGGCCAGCTAGAGTCAATGGCAGCTCTGGCAGGCGGCCACAGCATGATGTGGAGGCCTTGTATTGAGCGTGGTGCCTGCATGACAGTAGGATGATGGCGGGCTAACCTGCACGTTCTAGATTTTGAGTCTGTCGGTTCGGTTGGCAAACAAACCTTCAGATCAAATTTATCTCAGGTTAGTACTTTTGATTTTCTATCTGATCTGTGGTTCTATTCTTTATTTGCAAATTATAGTTGACAATTTGTTCCGTTGTGATTAAAAAGCCGATCTTAACGGAATTGTTATTCTTTCATATCTAGACCGATACACCGCTCATTATTGATGACCTTTCCTGGGTGGGTTTTTCAAATCCAAACACACAGAGTTTATGCTGGGCTTCCTCCTAGGCTAAGTGGTCGATTGTTTTGGCCCGCCAGTTTCTCTCTTCTTCGGTTGCAATATCGGGCCCTGTTCGACCCCAGCACACCGTCGCCATCGAGGTTAGCATCGGTCCTGAATTCCATTCTGGTGTCTGTGTTGCACTGCCTTTTATTTGTTCATGAAAACATATAATTTGGTATTGTCTGTCTATCTTGGAAACATTAGTAACCAACTTAACAATTTTTGACTGGAAACATGTAATTTGGTATTGTCTGTCTATCTTGGAAACATTAGTAACCAACTTAACAATTTTTGCCTTATGTATCAACTACTCTTAACTTGTAGTGTGATTCCATTTAAATTTAGTAGATGAACAAATTGTTTATGACTAATTTTTTTTCTATTCTGTTGTTGTTTGTTCCATTTTTGCTAATTATAAGTTTGTTCCTCTCGAAATTTTTACTTGTTTTCTAATTTCTTTGCATGTTTGGTTTTGTAGATGGAAGTCCTCGTTGTTAACTCGCTTCTTGAGCTGCGCTAGCTAAGACATATGTTTCGTGCTTTTCTGATTTCATATTCACTAGCGGGTATGTTGTTTTGTGCTTTTTCTGATTTCATATTCACTAGCGGGTATGTCCGCGTTCTTGTCTAGGTCCATCACATTGACTGTGTAGTGCACACTTTCCTCTTCCAGAGGATCTTGGCTGACTTGCGGACTTCAACTGTGAGGTTCCTTCTCAAGAGTATGTCGGATGAAGCCATCGGGGACCTTGATAGTGAAGAGGTCTATGATGAAAAGAGGTATCAAATGATAGGTCGTGCTGCGCAAATTGCACGTGAGAATGGTGCATTCGCTAGTGGGAGCTCTATGATGAATATGCAATTGGCATTGGAAGATACCCATACTTTCTAAAAGTGTTTAGACTGCCGATAATTTCTATGGATGTTGCCATTCTTTAAACGGTTTTCTTGCAACAAAGCTTTTACAGATGATTGATACTTGTAACTGATGACAAGTCAATATCTTTCAAATGGTTTTCTTGCAACACAAAGCTTTTATAGATGATTGAAACTTGTAACTGATGGTAAGTCATTATCCTAGTTTTGAGTTACGAACTATAGCTAGTGTTGGTTCATGCGAAATACGTGATTCTCACCCTCCCCCTCACCAGCACTTGATGAAGGCCTTTTATAGGAGGACGGAGGGCTTCTTGGCGTGCCAAGGTGACGCTTATGCCCTGCTCTTCTAGAGGAACTCCCTCTCTTGTTGAGGGAGATCTAGGGGCAATTCTGTCTTACCCCTAGGGCTAGGCTATTTTTCCTCAACCACTCCTTGCCCCTAGTGGTCCCCCGACCTCTCTCGCCTCATGGGCCAAGACGGGCCCAGTGACGTGGCCGGGCCCATTTGTCGGAGTGAAATCGAGAACGTCCCCGTCGTAACAAAAACCCTTTCTCCATGGCGACAACACTGTCGACATGCTATAGCCCCTGCGGCAGGGACAACTTTTCACCTAGATTGGGTCAGAGGCATCGTCGCCTAGGGTGCGATGCTTCTTGCTGATGTGCAGACTATTAGTGTTTAATGAACGCATGGCAAGGACCATTTCACTCACTTTTGGGGCGCATCATCGAGTCGTCTAGTGTCCAAGGCGCCAAGGGAGATAGCCTCCCCCCAACAGCTAGTGTCTTTATGATGAATCATGGCCGTGTTGGTGTTGAGACTACCTATAATTTCCATGGAGGCTGCCATCTATCTAGCGGTTTCCTTTCAACTTAAAGCGTTTACAGATGATTGAAACTTGAAATTGAAAGTCAATAACTGAATTTTTAGTTACGGACTATAGCTATTCTCTTTCTGATGAATCATGGCCATGTTGGTGATAATTTTGCTAAGCACTAGTCGTTCAAGGTATTTGGGGCCCGTATTGTGCCAGGCAATGTGTGTAGATAGAATGCACCAATGCAATCATCTTTCTTTTTACAATTAGCATGCATGTTTTGCTAAGTGCCTGAAAATGTTCAAATTGCATCAGGAATCCCATGACTACAACTGCATCGTCTATAGTAAAACCTTGTCCTAACAATCTTGGTTACAAACCGGAGCGTGTATGTCGAGATAGGAGAGCTATTCCATCATTTATAACTGTATTACTCCATCGTTTATAACTATGCATTACTTTTATGGCATCGGAATTAGCAACAATTTTCACTATTGGCTTCGAGTTTTACTTCTACTTAATAAGTAACACGTGCCTACATGAGCAATGGCCACAAAGGATTAAGTACCCATAGATTGACAGTTGACTAGGCTTTATTCCCAAGTCACCAAAAACTATGAAACCAGGTTCCTGACTTAAGTCAGAGGGCGGTGAGGTCATTGCACGTGGGTCCAGCAACGCCTAGTCCCACATGTTAGTGACCTTATCTTAAGTCAGAGGATCTCAATCGCCGAAGAACTATTACTCTTTTTCAAGAGTCACTTTCCTCTATTCTTCTATAGCTAATCCCCCACATCAAGACAAAGGGTCTTGGTTGATTGCCAAACCTTGACACGCTGAACTTTAGTTGTGCCATAGTTTTTCTAGTGGACATTTGGTTCTTTACCATAACTACGGCTAGCCACATTGCAAGCCCACACGTCATAGACTCATATAATTGCCAAACTTTGCCAAAAGTGTGGTGACCAATCACCACACTTTTGGCAAAGTTTGGTAAGAATGTATGGCAATGTGTGGTAGTCATCCAAACATGCCCATAATATTCTGCAGTTGTCACCTTCTTGTTTCAAAAGGATTTTGGCCTCGTTCGCTGCAGTTACTGTTGCAGTTGCAGCCTGTTTAGGCTGTTCTTCTATCCTTTTGAAACAAGGTGACAGCTGCGGAACAAAAATCCTTCTTAAAGTACTCCCTCCATTTCAAAATATATGTTTGGGCCATTCTTCTATCCTGTTTGGGCTGTTCTTCTATCCTTTTAAAACAAGAATGTTCAATGAATTTGGTACAGAGCCAAAACTGCATATATTTTAAAACGGAGGAAGTACCACGCGCCAACGTCGAGCCATCATTCTTTGCACCCTTCCTATCCTCCTCCATTGTTCACACTTGAGAGAAGGGAAAGAAGCCAAATAGATGTACAGAAGAGAGGAGGACAGGAGGAGCTGAGATCGGGCAATGGGGATGGGCAGCAAAAATGTTGTGTTTCCCTTCTCTACCGCCTCATCTCCGCTCTTCTGCAATCCCATCAGCAGCAGGTGGTGACCATCCTACTATTTTCTTTTCTTTTCTTTGAATTCAATGGGATCTGCATAGTTGGGAAATAAAAGGCCTTGCTGGTTCTAAATCGATACCTTTTTCTGCGGCGGCTCATGTCTGCATCGCATTCACCTAACTTTGGTCCAAAGCCATTTCCACTGGAAATTTTCTAAGGTTTCAGGCCCAAGATAAGATTAATCAGGTTGTCTATAAAATGCTTTTGCTCCTTAGTGATCATCAATGGAATCTATGGGATTGATAAAATCTTCATTTGTTTACATTGCAAATTCAAATGCAAATATCGGCATCTAAATTTTTCCCAACGTTGCCTCGTTGTGCAATATTTTAGGACGTTGTTGGATGGCCAATCTTTTCTATTGCACAAGGTGTTTAATTTACTTGAATAGTTTTACTTCTTACTAGCATTGTTAGTATCCATTTCTTTTGACTAGATTTTTATTTGCCTGTTTAACCTCGTGAATCTAACTTCAGTAGTCATTGTTGGGCAATTGTTCAGTCCGACGATTGTATTTTCATTTGTAAGAAATTGAGTGCCAACCACATCTTGGAAGAGTAGATATATCATGTTTATATATTACACATCAATGTCACTTTAGCGTAAATTGACATAACAACCAAGATTGGAATGAACATTTTTTTTATATAATTTGAGGACAGGATAACCGAGATCTTCAATCCTTGCCAATAAGGTTATGATACGAGCAGAGAGTTCTTGTCTAGTTTTTTAGTAGGACACTTGCTAAAATTTGATAAATGGATTGAATTCTGAAAAAAGGGTATGGGTATCAATTCTATGTTTTGTTACATAAAAATGGTCAACTTCGGTACTTGACAAACTACAATGTTTGACCTGGCAGAGATATATGTTCTTTCAAAAGTCTGAAAAGTAAGAAAATAATAGGTAAATTATGAAATTCACTTACATGTTTTTCTTTATCGGTTGTGCTTGGATTTGAAGTTTTTGGGATGATGTATTAATTAAATTAAGCAAATGTTACTGATACATCCTTCTGCATAATCCATGTGCATTATATAAACTAAACAATGTTTAAGCTTGTGATAAGTTTCATTGTGTAATCATCCTACACCTGTTCTTGTTTTGTAGTTCCCTTTAGTCTCTTGGTGTGGGCGAGTACAGAAAATGATTTGCGACTCCAAAACCGCTTTTCTTGGGAGCGCCACAGCAGATTCCGGAGATTAAACGAGCCCTCCCATTGCTTTTCTCCTCTCGATGGCTCAAAATGAGTTGTTTCGGTTTCCTATTTTTGTATTAGTTGTTTTGTCTACTGTTGAGTTTCGCATATGCTTTTCCTTTGTTTCTTGCTCTGAGCTGTGCTTTGCTTACCAAAATTGAATCACATGGTCAGCTCCGTTGATAGGTGGTCTGCTAGTATGACTGCCTAAGCATAAATTGCATAATCTCTCTACTAATTACCTATACTGCATACTAATATATGTTTGGGTCCACCGCTTTTTGAAGAACGCCTAGAAACACCTAGGTGCTGCCTAGGTGGCCTAGGCTCTTGGCGGTGCCTCTCCGCTCGCTTTCATCTATCGCTTTTTAAACATTGATCCAAGGATCCAGATCTTTCAAAGCTGGAGCTTGTAAATGTACGTGGGGAAGCTTTTGCATTTAAACTTGCTGCCAAGTTCTGTTACGGGAGTAATTTGGAAATAACGGCATCAAATGTGGCCACATCTCCGGTACTTGGAAATGACTGAAGACTATCAAGCGGAAAACCTCATTGTTCGGACAGAGACTTACTTGAGTGACATTGTGTTCAAGAACCTTGATAAATCACTTGAATTTCTTTGTGCATGTGTGTAAGACTACCGATGATATATAACTAGAAATCTAGCAGAGTTTAACATGAATTTACTCGAGTTTAGCAAGTATGGTAGCGACAGTTACATCAGGCGAGCAACCCTGCTCCTTCCAAGTTCTCCGGCAGCACGGGCCAATGTATATTCTATCTCTAGCTTGCTTTCCAAGATGGTCATCCTTCCCCTTTTAGACTCCACCGCTACGCCTTCGTCCAGGTAGAACCAGTATAGCGTGGATTGGGCTTTGCCACTCGCTTGGGCCTGATGACAGCTTCTGGCCCATCCTCCAACCCCGCCCGTGCTTGCTGTTGTCTTAGTCATAGCTCCTGACATACCTCTCCCCTTGAGAACCGACTTGTCCCTAAGTGTAGGGTCGAGATGGCAGACTAGAGGGTCATAAATAGTCCTTTCTAAAACTACTAATTGCGCCCGTTAACCAAAACAAATACGGAATTAAAACTACCGGTTAAACCAAGACTTCACCTCTCCATCTAAGTTCTCAAGCACCTTAAAAAGATCCTAATTAAGCAACTAAGGTGATGAGCTTAGAGCGAGCTCTCCTACACAATTCTAGATGCCAAGCCACACAAGCTACGCAACTAGTACTTTCAAGACACAAGGGAGTTCTTACACATGCTAGTAAGCAAAAGGACAAAGACAACCTAAGCTCACTAGCAAAGCTCAATTACAAGCTACACAAGCCTAATAAGAGAGCGCAACTTACTTAGCTACACAAGCTAAGCAAAGTGACTAACAAGGCTACTCAAACCAATTAGCCACGCAAACACTACTTCTATGCTATACAAGCAAGAAGGTAACTAGCAAGCTACACAAGCTAACTAATTAGAAGAGCAACAACACAAGCACAATATATGAACAAGTAAATCCAAGCTTGTGAATAGAGAATGCAAACCAACGCGATGAGTAGACAAGGTTGACACATCGATTTTTCTCCCAAGGTTCACGTTTTTGCCAACATGCTAGTCCTCGTTGTGTCGACCTCACACTTCAGTGGTTCGGTGGTTAATAGGCGCTACCAAGCCTAACCCAACACTTTGTGGTTCGGCAGTCTAATCGGCATCCACGGCCGAGCTCCCCAAGAGCGCCGCAAGAACCTACCCAAGCAAGGGTACCACAAGAACCTACCCAAGTGTGGGTAGCTCCATGACACGCTCTACCAGTGTTGCTCTTCACAATCTCCCGCGGGGTGAGCACAAACCCCTCACAAGTCACCTCTCCAGAGCACCGCACAATCTTCCTTGCATGCTTCGTCAGAGTCACAATCACCAAGGAGGTGGCGACCTCCAAGAGTAACAAGTAAGCCGGCTTGTAACATGATCACCTAGTGCCACACAATGCAATTTCTTAGCCACGCAATGCAATTTCTCAAACTAATGCACTAGCGATCACTCACTTCACATGGGATTAGCAAACTAATGAGCACGAGTGAGTTAGTGGTTCTCCAAGCACTCTCCAAGCATGGACACACAGTCCCTAGGGTGCTCAACACCAGCCAAGGCCGGCCACCATCTCATTATATAGCCAAGAGAGCCAAACTAGCCGTTGGAACAAAAGCTGACAGCGTACCTAACGGACAAACCGATAGACAGTCGGCTTTACACCAACGGACACTGTCCGTCGGCCTCCCAGGCCACCATGTGTCCCTTTCATATGGCAACAAGCCGTTATGCTCCAATGGCTAGCTCAACAGTCACTAGAACCAATCGACGGACACTCGTTGCTCGGACTGAAGGACACTATCCGCCGCATACAAAAAATTACACGTTACAACTCGAGGTAAACAGAGGGCACAGGCTCCGATAGACACTATCCGTCGCTTGACTGACGGACAACACCTGAGTGTCCGTCACTCCACGCGCTGCCACGAGTCCCCATGGTATGAAAGATTAGTAGATTACTTGGATATCTGCATGGTTTTGCCCCCCCCCCCCGGGTATGAAAAAAACTATTAGTCGTCGAAAGATCAATTTAATGTACAGTGTGGGATCACGTGAGGTAAACTTATATGATATGCCCATACCTTAGACTTCTTTTTTCTCTTGAATATGCATGACAGTCAGTCTGACAGTGTATCGTTGTATTAAGGAAGAATAATTAGTTTTACGTGACACATCTGGCAAGTTGGAGCAAGAGCAGCCGGTAGTCCTAACCTGATTAAGGTGGGTACAAACAGCCTAGAATGATTCAGTATTGTGGAAACAAGTTCCAGGTTTCTAGGAATAGTAAAAAAAGATTTGTAAGGGAAGTTTTCAAAATCAACATTACTGTATGAATTTTAAAGATGTGGCATTCGTAGAAGTTTTTAAAACCGATACTGACATTAGAAATACGCGTCATTTGTAGAGGCAGGCTTACAATAGCCTTCAGAAATACATTTCAAAGGGCAGTTTTATTAAATCATTTGCATTTTTAGGGGCGGTCTCATTATACTAACCTCTCATGAAAACGCATCTTCAAAGCATATATAATAGTAGACCTCGGAGGCCTAACATTGATCCGTCATGCGATACTTTTAATGAGATTTTGGACTTTTAATCTATTTGTAGAAAAGATTTCTTTTGTGTAAGACTCTGTTTGGCAAGCAAGAATTCTGGTATCGATTCCTAGTACATTTTTAGAAGTGAGAGAAACACAACTCCTTACTACAGCGCGTAATACTCTCTAGAAGCTAAAGCCATTTTGTAAAGCTTTAAGCACTTGAAAACAATGATCTTTATCATCCTCAAAATACTTCAAGCTAACATATATGGTAAAAGCTTATTTAGGTAGTGCGTGCACTTGAGGCATGATATACATGTGGGCCTACCCTGTCGGTGGCTCATGGTTGGTCTTTATATTCACACTCAGTGACAACATGCCTTGTCCTCCTTTCATCCTCACCCACCCCGTCTTTCTGTATCTCAGATCCATATATAGCCACCAAGATCTCCTCCAACGATTCAAAGAAATCTAGTGACATCATCCAATGATTTGAGCAGATCCATCAACCTCAAGTGAGAGATCCAGGGACCAGCGACCCCGCGCAAGGTCAATGGTGAGGGTTTCTAGGTTTAGGATTTCAGATCCTGGGTTGGGGCTGCTGTATTTTTTGATAAATGGACCTTTGGGATGTCTGCAGGACTAGAGGTGGTAGTCATCGAGATGATGATGTGGCAGGGCAGCGAGGACATATCTAGTGTTGAAGATCTCCGTTCGACAGTGGCGATGATAGGAGTGTGGACTTGAGAGAAGGAGATAGATGTTCTGATTAGGGCTGATTTTGGAGATGATGTTTTATTGCTAGAGCCTAGATGCAAGATGGAGGGGGAGGAGACACTTGTGTTGGAGTTGACAAATATTGTTAGTATTAGGGTTGGTAGTGGTCCCAAAAAGTGCAGTGAGGCAGGCTGTGACCAGAGGAAAGGAGAGAATAGGAGAGGAGAGAATAGTGAAAAAAATGTTTCCATTTTTAGGATGTGCATATGACTAGTCAATAATGCACGGCTGGTCCTGTATTTGCCATGTCTGACACATATACTTCTAGTTTCTATTCTTTTTCTTCTCAAGAACTCAATAGGTCACTCTAAGAAGGATGTTGAAAACATTGTAATAAGTCCTATGAGCACTTGGTTAGATACTTAGAAGCCCATTCTTTTCCTTTTGAGTTTCTAGATGCATAGTTGTAACACATCAAAGCACCACATCGCTTGAAAGTTGAAACTTGTTGGCTCACCACACTAAGTTGTTATAAAGCATCCTTCATCAAGGACACATCTTTATTAATAAAAACCAAGGGGATGCAAATAGCTAGCTGGATTATGGTTCTATGGACTCTTTAACTTGGTAGTAATGGAGATGTAGCGACTGTAAGCAGCTTTGACCCTTTATTTCTCGAATTGGACTGTGAAAGTTGTATATCATCTTTTTTATTAAATGAACAATTGTATATCATGGACTACAACTGCTCTCAAAGACCAAACATTTGAGGAATACATATATTGACACTCTTCTTTACTACTGTTGGTGTTGATGTAATTTTTTCGTTAAAGCTCTCTTCACTGAAGATCCGATTGCTCCTCCATCAGTTGTCTCTCGATGTCGTGATCCTCACTCAGCCGCCCTCAAACGCCACGGGATGGAGGTGAGGTGTACCTCCAGGAAGAATCCACGCGTGGTGAGGCTGCCTGACGAACTCGTTGCCGAGATCCTCGCGCGGGTGCCGTATCGCTCCCTCTGCCAATTCAAGTGTGTCTCCTAGTCATGGTCAGTCCACTGCTCCGACCCTGCCGTCCTTCATAGGGTCCCCCAGACCCTTGCCGGCTTCTTCATCTGCACCATACACCACAGCTACCCCCAGTACGTCCGCCACTTTGTCAATGCATCGGGGAGAGGCCCAACAATGATGAACCCTTCCCTATTGTTCATGCCCTTCGACAACTCTAGCATGAGCTTCCTTGACTCTAGCAATGGACTTCTATTGTGCCGATGCAACGACATCCACCCCCAAATCTTACATGCCCACATTGTCTGCAATCCAGTGACGAAGAAATGGATCTGTTTACCAAGCCTAGAAATGATGAAGAGAAGGTACTCTTTCCGTGCCTTTCGTTTGGGCTTCGATCCAGCTGTGTCCTCCCACTTCAGAGTGTTTCTGCTCTGGAGCGATCCACAAAAACCCTGGGATCAAGTGACAGGAGTGGAGATCTTCTCGTCAGAAACTAGAGAGTGGTCATATAGGAAGAGCGAGTGGGGTGATGGCCATGGGGCCACAGTAGGTTGGGATTCTGTCTTCTTCAATGGAGCCCTCCATTTGACAAGCCCTGGTTCCTCCTCATTGCTTACAGTGGACATGGAAGGGAGGGATTGGGGCAAAATCCCCACTCCACATAATTTTGACTTCATTGGCATCTCTCAAGGGCACTTGCATGCTGTGCAGATGAACCGTCGACGTGCCCATGAGTCTATCAGTATCTGGGTTCTTGAGGATTATGCAGGACAACGATGGACCCTAAAGCATGCGGTCACCGCATTGCAAATGTTTGGAGCATGCCCTAGAAGCTTTGGGGGCACGCTTACGCCTTCAATGTGCATGCAGTTCATCCGGAACATGGTGGCTTGATCTTCCTGACTGCGGGTAGGCTTAGGATCCTCATGTCTTATGACATGGATAAGAAGGAAGTGTGTTTTATCTGGACTCTTGGAGAGAGCAATATGTCTACACACCCTTACGTGCCTTGCTTCTCAGATTGGCCGTCAGAAGGACACTAAAGGTATCACAAAGATATATATGTGAACTGTATGTGTGTGTGTGTGTGTGCGCGCGCGCGCGCGCGCGCGCAAGCCTTGTGTGCTTCGTTGTGTACCTATTTTGTACTTTCTAACTATTGGAATGAACCTACTTATTTGGTACTCTATTTGTTTTCTTTTAGAAAAAAAATGGCTACTCTATGCATTTGCTTTCATCTAGAGGTTTATTTTTCCGAATATCTTTTAGATGTTTGTATGGAGTAATTTGCAATTTGGCATGAAAAAGTTGATTGCGTGTGGTCTTGTGCATGTGCTTGTTTTTTTGGTTAACAGTGCATGCTATCTGTGCACTCATTTTGGGAGTCAGGACCTAAGAAATGCTACTCAGACCACCTAACCAACTTAGCTACAAGCCCTTTCACAAATAAAAACTAATGATCTTACACATGCATTCAAAATTATGTGTGGAAAACATGTTGAATTTTTTTTATCGTAATGGTAACCATTGGAACGGTGTATGCATGAGAGCCAATATAAAAATTGTGTGCTGAGAAAGAACTTGGGTCTATACATGTGCCGATTACAAAACACATCTCTTTTCTAGTCACCAAGGCCACTGAAGTCCATTAGTGATGTGTTGACCGCAGGAACAATTAGAAATTTCTCAAAGCATCACAAAAGCAAAGTGAAAAAGAGTTGGATTTGCACTAATTAATATGCGAAAACCTGCAAATTTACCATACTTGCCTACCGCTGTTGTACCTGGTAGCATAAACAAAAGGCAAAAACAGAGAGAAGTTTAACAAGAATGATCTGCCACTGTTGCCGCTTTTTTACACAATGTTGTACCGCTGTGGAACATGGGAACAGGACGTTGGGGCATGTTCCCTTTCCCATGCTGCTAAGATCAGCCTGCTGTAAAAAGAGAAGAAAATTGTTGCAAGGAAAAGTGGGCAAAGAACACTATCTAGAAAAGTAATTTAAGATAATAAAACAACAACATAGGGCTATGTGCTGCACTGCTTTGTCGAAAATGCTGTGCTACAAGTGAGGTACTCTCTCTCTTCCAAATTATAAGATATTTTGTTTTTTCGGATATATTATTTTACTATGTATGAAGACATAGTGATGTTAGCATATTATAATTAAATGCATAGCTAAAGCTTTTTTTCTCGAATACGTAAAAAGTTTATGCATTTTTTTTATATTAAGATTGAGAAATAGTAAAGGTTACAACAACGCACCACGCATGTGACACACTCGGGGTACAATCGGCTATGTCCTCTCTAACCAGATTAGAACGTGGTCTATTACTCGCTACTAAATATCCAAAAAAAAAAACCAATATATCTTATGATTTGGAATGGAAGAAGTAGAAACAAGGAGTACAATAAATACCATCCTTCTTCCCTTCATGTCCATTTCGCAATGCCAGAATCAAATCAACAACCGATAGTCTGGTATAGGCCATTCTAAAGGAACATGGTACGCCGGTCATCCGATAGAGAAAGCATATCAAATAGTACTGCTTAATTTGCTATCTGATATATATCCTTTTGAGAGGAATAAAGGAATGAGTTTTATTTGGTGATAAAATGAGAACACTCAGATGTCAGATGTCCTTGATGAATTCGCTTGTTGTCTTGAGCGGTTGGAGTCAGCACTCAGCAGGATAGAAGCTCTTCTTCGATCCATTCTGAAGGCTGAAGAGTGAAGGCACCTGCAAGCTAGCTAGTCTGAATAATTTCAGCAACCACTATCAACGGATTAATAATAGTATGTACTAAAGGGCATATACGGCTAACTACAGGTAAAATGCTGGGTATATATAACTTATCACGGCAATTACCTCATACTGTCACACCGTGTATCTGATATCCATGCACCCTTCGATGAACTGTGTTAGATCAGAATTTCAGAGCCTAGAATCGCAGGGCAATTCTCCTTTGGCACACATATGGATGCTGTTTTATTTGCGCCATTTGGCCTGCAACTTCAGGTCTTCAGCTACCAACCTAGCTTACTCTCGACCAAGTCGCATATGCATGTATATGCATTCTGTGGCATTGCATGCATCTGTGCCAAAGGAGAGATGTACCCTGTAATTCATGCTCAGCACACATGTCAGCTAGCTCTCTCCCTGTATTTTTCAGAGCTCTGACGCTTGTCGATGAATGTGTTTACGCCTTGACCTGGTTTATATAGCGGGCCGTGAGATGGCATATGCTCCGAGTCCGGGGACTATTCCGGTGGACCTAAACCTTTCTTGAAGGTGGCTTCTCTATCGGATTTCCTATGGAATGTGCTCGTGCAGAAAGCAAACAGGAATTTTGTGATGTTCAGTGCAGGAATTTTGTTTAAGTTCATCTAGTACAGTAGTGTTGTAGACAAAATTATTGCCTCTCAGGACGCCAAGCAAAATTAAGTTTTCCATGTAATATCATAGCGTGAAACCAAACAGTGTTTATTTGGTTGCTGTCAAAAAAAAAAAAAAACGCCAAAAATGGCCAGAATCAAAAGTCGATATTCCAAAACTAGTTGCATTCGTATATTACAATTTTTCCAACACCTTAGGCCTTGCTTTTACCTTCCAGCTGGCTTTTAAAATGGGTGAAAATAGAGAAATGTTTTACATTTGTTTCAAGGAGGATCAAGAGAGATGATATGTTTTATATTTGTTTTAACTAAACAACTTACAATTTTTTATACTCCCTCCATTCTAAATTATAAGATGTTTAACTTTTTTTGGACTCTAACTTTGACCACTCGTCTTATTGAAAAAATTTACACAAATATAGTCAAATTTAGATCATTCTTCAAATATTTTATTGATAAAACAATCTACTACAAAAGAAATGATATTCTGTATAATTTTTTTGAATAAGATGAAAGTTCAAATTTAGTGGCAAAAAAGTCAAACGTTTTATAATTTGGGATGAAGGAAGTAGTAGCATATAGTTTACAGCAATTTTTTCATATAGCTCAAAGCAGTAATAACTGAACCAAACAGACAGATAGCATATCAAAACAGATATCAGCACACGTGAAGGCGTGTTCTAGAAAAAAAAAACAGATATGAGCAGATTTTATTCTTCAATAGCCAGCCAGCTTTTAATGCAGATGTTGCTGTTGAAATCACCTAGGCTCTCCACATGGAACAAAAGAACCCTTGATGTTTATATGCTTTTCTTCACATGGATTTGGATGTTGCTGCTACAATGGTACATTCTATTGGATCTTCTCTATTCGCCTGCAGTTGGAGAGCTTTCTGAGCGGAACACCGTACCAGCTGGCATAAAGAGGCTGCTGCTTCGGCTAGCTGACCACGAATCGAAGGAATATTGTGTTGAGCTGATGAGGAGCACTTTGGTGATTTGGTCAGCAGTGGTGAAAGTGAAGTTTCCCCGGCCCGATGGTAATTAAGTGTCGTCGTCTTATGAGATCTATATGATTTTCGTCCGTTAAATATTATTTAAGCCTTTGTTTTATTCTCACATTAAAATCCTCTATATATCAGCTCTGGGAATGGATGTTCACATTGCTGTCTGAACAGAACGTGTTGATTTGTTCCTGTGTAGCTAGACAACACTTTGACAAACACTGCTTCCAGGATTCAGATCAAGCAGATTGCAGATGGACGATTGATGCTGGTGAACTTATACATCCAGAGAGTCAGAGATCGTGGATTCATGCATGCGTGAATGAAACACGACCGGCTAGCAAGGGTTTGTTAAAAGAGACGTACTCTCTCCATGCTAAATTGTAAATTATCTTATACCTTTAAGATATATAGTTTTTGCTAAATATATCTAGACACAGACACACAGTAGCAAACCTAGAACTTTCTTTAAACCCGGACAAATATAATGATGGCTAAGTATGAGATTAATTCTAATCTCTTAAGTATATGTGCTAAACAATGATTTTAGATAGGAGAAATTATATTGATGTTGGGCCACAGTCTAGGGTCATCGGGTCCTAGATCTGCCAGTCTCTAGATATATGTTGTATTATACATAATAAAATTCTTTAGATCTATAAAAACAAAAAACGACACAGTTTAGCATGAAGATTAGGGATAGAAAGGCAAGAGGAAGAACATGCTAGCTTGTGGTTTTTTTTTTTTTTTTTTGCAAGGCTTAGTTATAGACGCAGGGCTCATATACATAAGCGTACGCTCACCCCTATAAACGCATGCACGCACATCCTACTCCTATGAGCACCTTCTACGAATTAAGTTGGACTGGTAAATCTTGAGATTGACGAAGTCACCACAGGCGTATCACTGTCGATAGGCACGTCGCCTACCACTAAAAGAATAGCATCATTAAATTCTGAAATAAATCCAGAAAGATACGAGCACCCGTATCAAGTTTAGGACTTAAAATTGGTTGGGTAGGTTGTACTACAAGAAACCCAACCAGCTGCCACTGCTATAGGCACACTTTTCTCCACACTTGCTTCCTGTTGCTTTCTAATCTGCAAGGCAGCATATGCCGCCGGACAGCTTGTCCAGATTCCAGAAGCAGTTCATCGTGAGCATTGAGCACTGATCACTGCGTGAGGCCATCAGTGCATGCATGGCACCATGCAGAGTAGTCATCACTCATCAGTCATGCAGATCGATCAAGCCAGAGTCGACACCAAGAAATCATAAAAATGTGAACAGCGGCACCGAAGCAATTGGACGAGTGCAAAAAATCGGGCCTGATGCATCTTTATTTGGAGATACTAGTATATATACCTTACTATAAAATAGTTTTGTGCTCAGAATAATGCCGATTCGATCCAGCTATTGGGCGGCGCTAGCTGGACTGGACGCGACTGCGTGACGCCACCTCGCTATAAATATATGAAACCTCGGACATGAAAATCTCAGCAGAGTAGATCGAGCCGGCCGGCAAGAACAGACGTAGATAGAGATAGCCGGCAAGCGCTGCGGTGTGTCTGACATTGCGGGGCCCTGCATTACCGGGTGGGTCTCCTCTGGCAGTAACTTGGGACTTGGCTGGTTGATTTGCAAGACACTGCCAAAGGAGATTTGCCCAGCAATGCAGTTTTGAGTTCCCATAAGATCTTTTTTTGTTGTTGTTTTGGATACCTCATTCTGCGTGCTGGGTTTAGCGTGTTTTCTAGATGCACCAATTACATCATTATTTGCCGTGTATTGTATGCATGCATATGATGCAGACATGCAAACATAAGCATAGTGTTTATTACCCAACCATGCACGTGGTGTGGCATGCAAATATGTATATAGACCTCGATAGTGTCAAGTCACCAATGGCCACCACTCACCAAGGCCGCGCCAGCAAGGACGTGGAAGGGGAAAGGTCCTGTTTGGCAAGAAAGATGGTCAGTGACTAGTGCGTGCCGACGTCCATGCATTTTTTTTAAAAAAAACAATGATTATATATAGCCAAATGCCACCATATGGCATCCCCACGATAAATATATATCTAGGCACCGACATGGTAAGCACACTCATATCGAAGAATTTAGAGCTAGAACAAATTCGATAGGAGGATTCGATATGTGCTTGAGAAAAAAATAATGTATACTCTCTCCGTCCTAGTATACAAGGCATAACTATTTTTTACTGATAAGAAGATAGGACCACTTCCTATATATAATTCGTTGGTCTATAGTACACTAGTATAATGCCCGTGCTAACGCCACGGATTTATTTTAAGGATGCACATAAAAACCACCAAACGACGATACTTTTTTCATAGTTCAACTTTGACACAATTGTATATGACCATATATATAATCCAGAAAAAGAACTTATACATAACAAGGCATAATAAAGTTATGTCTCGTCTGAGCCATCTAATTTACAATCTGCCTAAGACTAAGTAGGCCATGGATATTTCAAGGGAATCTGTCAAACCATTCATTTGCATGACAGCTTTTCAAAACATCTACCAAGAATTCCATCCTTTGTGCATGAACGCCTTGATGCTTGAAATAACTCCAAAACAAACAAGTCCTAAGATGAATAAGTTCAGTAAAACTAATTTTATTCAACTTTATTAGTTTCACCTATGTTGAGTTAAACCATTTGAAATATCCAACTGTTGGTTAAACCGGGATCTATAGTTAATGATATACCGATATTCATAAACAAAATGGCAGAGCACACACAGAGTCCAGATTTAAACACTCCCTGGTAATTAAGTGTTGAGTGTATATATATCTCAAGGAGTGCTCTGATGGCAAGCTTGATGGCCTCCTAACATGGCCTCCTTACCGGACGTCTCCTTGTAATTCTTCTCCAGAAACTCACGCATGGAGTTGGAGTTGGGTCTAGTACATCAGTTTAGTTGAATCAAAAAATCGATTTTAGGCAATAAAAAAATTAAGATCTAACCTATGTTAAGCCCAAGATCTCAACAACTTAATAAATCAGGCACAAAGGAATAATGTACATTTATTAATGCAAATGAAATAAAATTAAATATGAAGCCCAAAAATAAAATATTGATAAAAATAAAATATGAAGCACCTGCCAAACCAAATAGATTCTCACCTGAGTACTGAACCACATATATAGTTAGCAAAATCAAAATCAATGGAGCTTTCCCTTTATATTAAGTCTACAAACTTAATGCTACTTAATTTGGTGTTGCTGATCAACCTGACATGACTTAAAAACGGTTACAGTATAGCATCAATATAATCTGATGAATATAGTGACTGGAAGAAATTTTGCAGTTGAATTGCAGGCAGGCACTTTTTTCTGTATCATCATCAGGCACAAAGCAAGACCTTTTTTGACAAAGGAATGAGAAAAAATCAAATGCAAAATCAGTATCCTATCCATAGGTGTAGTGTAGAATATTGCAGTTGAATTGCAGGCAGGCACTTTTTTCTGTTTATTAAATCATTATATACATATAAGGCTATGTACAAGTTTCATACATAAAGGAGCCAAATTAAACTCTGGTTATCTGTAAATTGATGTCCACACCTGCCAATGCTCCCAACAAGAGACATCATATAGATCAGGGGATGCTCCAGGAATTTCCATATGAAGGAACTGAACATTAGTTCTGGTATATTTAACCCAATCACCTTATAAAATTCGAAAGTTTCAACTTCAACATGGATAGGATTTAGTTTTAGGATATATCCAACCTTTTAATTTATCCATTGTTCAGGACAGTTTTGTAGTGTAGAATGTCGTATTGCTAAGTGTCTAATTTTATCACTGTTTTGGTCTGAACAGAATATAATTAGAACATCCAGTAGATATGCAGCACCACCCATGATTTTTCTAACTAACCTGAATCTTTATTGAGGAATATAGACTCCAATAGCATTGTGAAGGGTATTATGTCCAACTTTGTCATCTGCAGAACATACTGAAATTGAGCACGTGTTGCCTTCATTTTCAATCAAGGAAAAAATGAATAAGAAGAGATTGACCTGGCAGAATCCAATGGAATTGAATGCTTAAACTAAAGTTCAGAAAGCCAATCCAGGTTACAGTCAGATGGGATCGAGCGAACATGTACCTATCCTGTCTCTGTGGAGTTTTTCCACGGCCACCTGCGCACGAGGTTGTGCGCCGCTGCCGCACAAGCCACCGAGCAGGGCCAAAGCGCCATGCAAGTGCTTGTGATGCCGATCTGGCCGGCAAGCCCCTCCATGGCGCGTTTTGCCCACCTCGCCCCTGCTCACGTCCCTTGGATGCCACCAACAGCATCGTGCTACCCATGCTTGGCAGCCGCAAGGCCGCTTGGCCGACCAAACTGCCGCCACCACCTCGTCCCACTCCGGTCATCGAGCAGGTGCAGGACCCAGCGTGCGTCCTCCAGGATCCAGTCGATCTGGGGCCTGGAGGCGGCGCTCAACCTACATCCAGGCGGCACGGTTGCACATGCAGGCCGCCCCGATCCCTGAGCCGCCGCAGCATCTCCTCGGCCTCTACTTCTCTTCCTCCGATGGCGTGGAGGCACAGCAAGCGCGGCGCAACAGGTTAGCGCGGGTGGAAAATGCGTGATCTGCGTGCGAGTTCCACGGCACCGCGAGGATTGTGCGTGTGGGAGGCTGAAAGAGGCGGAGGAGTAGGATGTGTGACACTTTTCATCTAGTTCATTCGATGTGAATGAGTAAGGAGAGAATATATGAAATTAAATCTGGGCTGTCCATTTTAATTGTGTTGGTTTTTTAGGTACAATTTCGTGGGTGGATGAAGGAGAGACTTCTTAGAGGGGGACGTTTATTGTGTGTGGCTGTAGGAAAGAAAAGTTGGTGCATTAGTAGGTTGATAAAGGGTAACTCACTGCCTTGGCCTTTCAAGCACTCTATCAAATTGTCTATTGAATGGCTAAGATAGTCACGAGTACTAACTTTCAAGATATCCCATGCCCTAAACTCGCACAGAATTCATAAGATTATCTAATCAAGAATGATACTCAGCTTACCATGCCCATACAATGACACATGGTCTATAGGAAAGGTTCTCAAGACTCATCTCAGAAAGCTTCGATCACATTCATCCATTATTAGTCATCTTTTAGCTCTTCCTCAACTAGTTATTTATTAGCCAAAACAACCAAGTCATAACTCGAAACAAAAAACCTAGCACACGCTCAACTTCTACTTTACTAAGCAAACCGAGTAAAGATTACGATCTAAGTAAACAATCAACACTTCAAGGTACGCGGGTGAACAACAAGTCGTTGTGATATGTCATGGGCCTACATAAGTGAACATGCACCTTAAGTAACATAAGCAAGTTATGTTGTTTTTTAAAAAAGAAGCAAGATTCTTGTTAGGAGCATTCCTTGGGGATCGACTTATTGGGGTTCAACTGATTAGGTTTGACGACGAACTAACATATTGGAATCTCACCTCTGCAAGCAACCTAGATATTTGTTTTATATCATTTACAATAAAAGCAAGATGTAATCTATCCACACCTAGATGACTAGCAGCTAGAATAATCGATGAGCAATCAGATTCAATGATTATTTTATCCCGCGTCCATTTAGTAGCCAGACGGAATCCTTCTAAGCAAGCTAGAATTTCAACTTTCTCTGTACTTGTCCCTTCAAAAATGGTTTTCTAAGAACTGATTATAACCATACCTACACCATCCCATATCACAATACCAATGCCCGCATGGCTAGATTCATGACTACAAGCACCATCAACATTAACTTTCATCCATCCTTGCTTAGGAGGCTTCCATCTTCTTTTTTCTCTCTAATCCTTGCTGTCAGATTCTGACAACATAGGTTTTTTACCTTTCAAATCATCTTTCACTATAAGGCTCTAGCTCAAGTGTAGAGAATTAGCATAATTTAGTAGAAAATTGACAGAACCAGACATAGGTATTAGATTAGCACCATGGACCACCTCATTTCTCACAAACCATGTCCTCCCAAACATTAAAGCCATCAGTTCCGCCATTTGCTCGGGAACATTGTTTAAGAGTACAAGCAACCAGTCTCGTCCAGTAAAAGATAACTGCTCTTCACTTGGCAAAACCCAAAACTTTCTCATAGCATAGCGTAGACTTCTTGCATGATCGCACATCACCAAGGCATGGAATTCTGATTCCACCTGCAGCCCACACAATTCACAAATATTATCCTTTTCTAAAGAACGTTTCCATTTATTAGCCTTGTCGCCAAACCGTTATTCATAGCTCGCCATAAAAAGGCTTTTATTTTCTGTGGTACATTAAGCTTCCAAATAGAATTCCATAGGAGTCTAATCCCTGAAGGGTTTGTGCGTTGCTGCAACAGACTAAATTTTCTCTATCCCTCAACTGGACAGCAAGCTGATAAGCACTGTGAACTGTGAAGATGCCTGATTTTTTATAATGCCAAGCCAGAAGATCCCCACAATCAGGACCTTGGATTTTTATCTTTAAGATCGCCTCTCTGTCGGGGGGGAGGATCTTAGTCACCGGAGGTCCCGGAACGACGGATCGAGGAACGACGAACCGGGAACGGGAACGACGTTTTAGATGTAATTTTTACACTGTGGGAACGATTTCGTTCCCGCGTTCCCGTCCCGAACGCTCGTTCCCGGAACGTGGAACGCTGCATCGTTCCCGTTCCGCGGTGACTATGGGGAGGATAGCAAGACTGTCCAGATGCTCGAGTTAAGCTGTTTGTCCGAGGGTCGGACTGTTCCTCCAGGACGTGTGTTTTAGAGTTGAGTAGATTCATGTGGACTTTTCAATGCTAACCTATGTACTGTTCGAGTGGACATATCCTGGTGTATTTGGGTAGCCACGGGTTCAGTGTTTGGCTTGGTGAGGTTCTATCGTATTGCCCCTCTAAATTGTGACAGATTGTCCCACCTGAACAAGCATGGCCATATTGTTGTAGACAAGGTGCTTCCTTTTCGGCGTGGTCTCACAAATCATCCTTCAAACTAGTCGGAGACCCATCATATCCATGTACCGTCCGACCGTGCTAGTAGACTGTCCCTAGGAAATCATAGTGACCCTAGAGGGGTCTGCTGGCGAACTGTCCGCGACCTAGTCACCTACTGCAAACTAAGCCTTACGGCCAGAACGCATACCCGGTGGTCACCCGTAGTGCCCCGTGGTGCTTGCATGCGCCGCGCAGCTAGCAGGAGCGGGGCCGGTAGGCAGGGTTTTTTCTACCGTAAACCGGACCGCACCGGTTCGGTTTGGCACCGGTTCAAACCGCTAGGGTTTTTAAAATTTAAAATTTGAATTTAAAAAAAATTCTAAAAAAATTCCTAAAAATAGTTCATGATTTATAGAATCCAATTGTGCCAAAATTTTTCAAATTTGAGTTCGTTTAGTATTTGTTTTGACGTTTGGAAGTTTGAAAAAAAAAAAAGGGCCGCGGCCCATTAAGGCCCGTGAGGCCCAACTGGCCCCCAACGGGCACTTAATGCCTACCGCGGGGGGGGGCGAACCCCTCCCCTGAATCCTCATCCGCCCCTCCTGCTCTACGTCCGGTCCGCTCTTCTTGCCGGCCGCCGGAACCCCCGGCCGTTACGCCCGAGCCCGGCTAACCGAAGGGAGCGGGGCGGTTTACCGCCCGCCCCGGATCTGGTGGAGACCGGGCGGGGGCAAGCGGTTAGCCGGCCGGGTGGGGGCGGTTAGCCGGGTCGGTTCTTGCCAGCGGCTAGCCGGCCGACCGAGGTAAGTTTTTTTTTGTTTCCTTTTGTATTTAGAGTAGGGTTTAGGTATGATTTAGGTAGGTAATGGCTTTAGGTAGGTTTTAGAATGTAGGTATCATTTAATTTAGGCTTTAGATAGGTTTTAGCAAAGATTTAGTTTAGAATTTAGGTTAGATTTGATTTAGGATTTAAGATTAGAGGTAGGATGTGTAGTTTTTTTTGCTTTAGGATTTAGGATTAGAGGTAGGATGTGTAGGTATTATTTTGTAAATGATTTAGCATATTGTTTACGTATATTTTATTTAGGTGTGACATTGTGTAAATTTTATTTATGTGATTGGTTCCTTTGTGTTTTTTTCATGTTCGTTCGTAGGTGCACAATGTCGAAAGACACAAAGACATTGTATGGGAACATGGCGAGAATCTTGCTCCGGATGGCGATGCAATCTATTGTCATATTCAATCGGGTGGTGGTTGCACGAGATTGAAACAACATTTGGCTGGGCGAGGGGGAGGTGGTGCATTGCAACAGGGTGCCACCCGGATGTCCGGGGAGTATTTTCAGCGGGATATTGGCGGGACTAAGAAGGCAACTTCGGACCGGGCTCGAAAAAGTTGGCACGAGAGGCGGCCGCAATGGAGGGAAACAGTCCCCTCGATCAAGATGAATATGAAGCTCGATTGCGTGAAGCACTCCGCTAGTCCAAAGAAGAACATAACTACCGACGAGGGGGTGGAAACGAGAGGGGGTACTTACGAGCGAGGAGGGGGTAGTTCACAGGGTGGTGGTCGCAGGGGGGGAATCCTTTGGGGAGGCTCTTTGGTAGAACAGGTTCACGAAGGGAGACTCCTGTGGTGGTGGAGGACTATAATTTGGCAGCCGGTAGGAGGAGAGGAATGGTGCAACCAAGGATTGATACGGGCAAATGGACCTTGAGAGGGGTAGGAATGCGAGGGAAGCTATTGGTACGCTTTTTGGGGAAAGTGGTTCCATATTTCAGAAATCCCGGACGACAGGGCCGATAGTCCGTACTTTGTAAGTGCGGTCGAGAGACACGAAGTGGGGTAAGTAGCTTTACTTGGAGAACTTGTTGCATTACCTTTGTTTCTTTAATCTAATGATTTGGTTATTCTTGCAGGTGAAGGGATCGCGTCACTCAGTGGAAGGGAAATTGATGGCAAGTACCTTGATATGAATGAGCAAGACTTGAAGGCTAGGTTCGCAAAGTTTCAGAAGGATTGGCCCACTTTTGGCGTCACGTTGATGTGTGATTCTTGTACTGGCCCAACTAGAATGAGTGCGATCAACTTTCTGATATACTGCAATGGGGTGACCTGGTTTCACAAGTCTATTGATGTGACTGGAAGGAGTCAATCGGCCACATACTGCAATGGGGTGACCTGGTTTCACAAGTCTATTGATGTGACAGGGCTACGGGGGATGATTCCATCAGTGATTGGGCCCGTAAACATGTGGGTGGCACCCACCTAGGAAAGAGGAAGTTCCGGACCGGACTAAAGCAAACTAACCCCAAGAAAGGAAAAAAAGTACAAGAAGTAGTGAGCAGCAACGCAGAGACGGACGATGAGGGTCAGTGTAGTCCACCGTATCAGGAGTCTGAAGATAGCAGCTCTGCTGACGATAATGATGACGGTAACGGTGACGGTGACGGTGGTGGGTATGGTGGTGGTGGTGGTGGGTATGGTAGTGGTGGAGGAGGTGGTAGAGGTGGTGGTGGTGGTGGTGGTAGTAGTGGTGGTGGTGGTGGTGGTCTTCACTTCACAGGTATCAATTGCACCTACTTACGTATATTTGTTTCTTTTATGTGAGTTCTAATTATGGTTCATTGCAGGCGAGACGCAGTTCACACATGCTACTCAGGATGAAGACCATGGACAGCCGTCTTCGCAGAGGAGAGCCTATGCATCGACGGACTATGAGACTCCACAGTACTCTTCTTCCTCCTACAGCGATACCTCACAGACTACTTACAACTACCCTATTCCTGACATGAGCATGCAGCTTCCGACTAGATGGGTCTATGAATGGGAGGACCCTCATTTTTACACTATGTTAGTTCAAGAATGGGAGACAACGGCGGCATGGACGGGCCAAACTTGGCAACAATTCAAGGCGGACCTCCTTCGAGTGCGAGGTATCAATCTTATGTCCACCGCCAAGTATAAGCAAGGGTGCGGAATGGGGGGTCTTTCCATTCGTATCGCAGCGTTGATATGTGCATGAGACCATGTATTTGTATCGGACTATTTGTTGTTTCGTTGGTGTGACTTTGTTAGCCGCCGGTGGGTACCGACTATATATTTATGTACTATGTATTTGTGTGACAATATTTATTATGGCTTTGTGTGCTCTTGGACATGAATTTTTGCAAAGGTCATGCCGAAAAAAATAATTTTTTCTAGCCAAAAAAAAAAGACACCAGACCGGTTAGGAGCGGTTACCATTTAAACCGGTCGGTAACCGCCCCTAACCGGCCGGTTAGCCGGTCCTAACCGTTTGACCTACGTCTTCTTCAAAATTTAAATTTGAAATTTCAATTTGGCCGGTATAAACCGATTTATACCGGCCGGTTAGCCAAAACCGGTGGCCGGCGGTTACCATTAAACGGTCGGTAAAAAAAACCCTGCCTGTAGGTGTGCGCCGGTCCGAGGCAGGCAGGAGCCGCCGACGACCAACAGCCGAGGCTGGCAGCGGCGAACATGCTCGTGGATATCCGCCTACAGTACTCTCTTCGATTCTTCAGGGCTTGCTCGCCTTTCCATGATTCGATCCTCTGGTCTTTCAGTGATCTGACGAGCCAGGACCAGGAATAATCTGCAAAAGCCTGTGCTCCTCCTGCGTCCTGCCGCTGGCGCTGCACCTGCACTTGAATGCTTGATGCTGCTTCAATTTTGCTAGTCATGCATTGTTTCTCTTCCGGTGATCGATCTCTGTCCATTTCAGCCTGCATGCCTGCCTGCCTTTCTTCTTTCTCCTCGTAGTCGTAAGTGGGCAGCGTCTAGTAGACTCAAGTAGACGACGACGGCTGGACCAGGCATTGTCCCAAGGTATATCCCCCATTTGATTTGATTCCTCATCGTGCCTTTAATTTTGCAGCCGCATTGCCACCTTCCAGGAGCGAGTACAAATACCCCTGCACAGTGCTCATTAACCTGTGCGCCTGCACATACATACACAATTGTATACACACGGCACAGACCTTTGGCTGGCTCCGAGATCCAGATGTGCATTTGCATTGCTGGGCAACTTCTCCTTTGGCAGATGCGCAATGTGCTCCGATCCTGGTCCCGGGGCTTCTTCCATGCCTACTGCCAAAGGAAATTTGCCCCGGAATTCATCTGCACAAGCACAACAACACGCGCGCATACAAAAGCGAAAAGTTCCAGTCTACTACTACGTATTGCGATGGCACAGCAGCGAATGTATATATACGTATATTTGTACTTGTTTTTACTATACATGTTTGACCTTTGTTCTGCACTTGGTGCTTGTCTTCGTTCTACGTACAGGTTATCAACATCACAATAATATCTACTTACCTAGATTTAGATAGATTTACAAATGGAGCATGAGTGCAATCTGGGAAGGGACTGCAATCCTCCGCACGTATCAAACAATGACACTGTACATTTATTTACCCAATAAGCCAGAGATATGGTCAAATGATGCCAAATGTTTCTCTGTTCCACGGACTAATCTTTGTTGCCCACTGCCTCCGGAAGCTTGTGTGTTGGAGGCCTGTCTGTGCCTCGTCTGGAGAACTCTCGCCACCGTCTAGCAGCAGCTGCCGCTCTCTTGGCCCTCTCTGATGCTTCCTCCTCTGTCAGTACACATTATTAAAAACAACCAGATTTTTTCAACAAGAGCTGATAGACATACATTCAGAAAGTAGATGTAGATTGCATGTTCTAGATGTTGCAGATCAGTAACTAATTTAAGGTGCTTCTGACAAAATACGTTCTTTCTCGTACCATTACCGTTGCTTTGATCTCGTGGTGGGGATCCCCACATCTCGCTCCAAGAGCTTCTATTGTCTGAATTCTCTTGTTTCACCATCCGTGTTCTGACTTTTTCCTGCAAAATCACACAGATTAACACTAAAAAACATTTATATTTTAATTTTGTAAATAATGGTGTAAGGTGTACAAAGGAGTCATACCAAGACTTTTGCTTGCCTCTTTTCCCAGCGAGCACTTGCCTATCACACATAGAATCGACAAGTATATATCAATAAAGTTTGACACTTAACAGCAACATAGACAGAGTGACAGACATTGTTATCTTCAGATCTAGAGGTCCAGAAGGTAGCCTTCATATTCAATCTATGATACAAACATATTACTTTACATGGTGTCATAAACACTCAAAGCAAGGATTTGGGTCCTTAAACTATTATGAATCAAGATCCTCACTTGGATGCTTCAGAAGTTTGAGGACCCAAAAAAAGTTTAAGAAACCATATGTGATTTTACTTTACTTTTAATGTATCCAAACAGAGTAACGATGACAGAAAAACTGAATCTTGAGAACATGCCATGGAGTAATAAAATAGATAAAGCAAATAAAATCTACACGAATTGAGAGATAATTACCATCCGGAAAACATCGACTGAAGCTCCCATACCAGATAGCATCAAACCAACCTGTTCAGTTTTGAAATTTTGATTACTGTACTGATGGTAGAATATCAGATACTATCACCAGATAATTCTTCAACTAAATTCATTATTACTGTATGCAATGCATTATTACTGTATGCAGTACCCTACTCTTATCTTCAAATGTATACTGACCGAAAAATTGCTCGAGAGTCAACCATGACAAAAAAAAAAAAAAAGCTACATTGATCACACAAATTTCAATGTTCAATCTGATAGAAAGTCTGCTTACATTCACCCTCTCTACTCTACGCATCTCATTCTCGAGGAGTGACAGTTGTGCGGCCGAAGTCCAGTGAATACAATCAACTGGGCTGAGAATGATAACAGACAAAAGTTTAGCATAAAAATATTAGTATCCACAGAACTTGAAGAACATCAGCAACATATTAGCTAATATCTTCTGAAATCTGAACAATTTGCAAGGCATTTCATAAATTGGGCGACAAGACCTAACAACTGAATAGAATTAATAAAAACATAAAAAATCTCACCAGCTATCAATGGCATCCTGAATTAGCTCTGTGCTACCAGACTGGGAGTAGACTCTTGACCTTCCAAAATCTTCCTCAATTTCAAAGACACCAGGGCAGATATTGGCACAATTTTTACATCCTGCAACATTGCATCCACAACAAAGAAGATACACGGATCATGCTCCTTGTGACCCATAAGAAAACTTCTATTTGTGAGAGAGTTATCAATATACCGATGCAGGTAAATTCATCAACAAACACATGATCCTTGGGTGCACTGTCATCAAAGAAAGGGTTGATTGCTGTTGCTGTGTACCCATGGATCTCATCATATACTGCACGTTGAGCTGGATCACTCAGCACCTGCCATTGCACACCCCCATTTTAGCTCAGCAATGAAATTTTCAAAGCAATAAGAAAACATCTTGCAGACAGCATTCTAAATTCAAAAACTTGATTGCAGGCTCGTACCGAGTAAACCTCGTTGATGAACATGCAGAAATTAGTCACGTCAGGGTCGTTCCCACTAAGATCGGGGTGGCACGCTTTCATGCAACTGTAGTATGCCTTCTTAATTTCCTCAGGGGTTGCATCTGGCATCTGATGGTAGAAGAATCAGGTGTTCCAAATTAGCAGCAAACTTATGATCTCAAACATAGATAAGATAGGGATATTATCTTAACCTTAGATTTTTTTTTAAAAAAAAAAGAAAGTAAGCAAAAAAAAAAAGGAAAATTGAAAATAAAAGTTGCATTTTGATTCTTGCCCAAACCTTATAGAATGTCAACAAAATTACGAACATGTTACTACCAAGAGGAAAATAATATAGTGATTACAGATTGGTTTGGTCCAGAGAACTGTCTACGATCAAATTGAATAAGGTAAACTAATTGCTAAATGTCAAACCAATATTCCAAGAGTATACTTACCACACCCAGAACGGAGTAGTAATCGTCGGCGACATCCTCCTCCTCCCCCTTTTCATGATCCTCTTCCGTCGCAGTGGCACAGACCCTGAGATCCCTCCTCAGCGCACTCCAGCTCCGCTGCCGGTCGCTTCCTACGGCTCCGGCGAACCCGACTGTGGGCAGTTGCCGAGCGGGCCGGGAGCAGGGGAAAGACCGTGGCAGCGACGCGAGTGCGTCGGTGAGCAGCGGCGGCGAGAGGAGAGGGTGCGCCATTGCCTAACGGATTTTGGAATGCGGCGACCTCCAGCAAGATCGGAGTCGGACTGCAACGAGGAGGCGGCGGCGGGGGGTTTGCTTTTCTTCGCGGGACTGTACCATTTTTACACACTGTCCTCAGCAGCCACTAATTCTTCTGGTTCAGGTTTAACGGAGAATCTGTTTTTGCACATTAGACCTTTTACATATAGATATTTCTGTTTGTATATAGAGTTCTTCTGCCACCTAAAGAACTTCCATTATTTTCCGGTTTCGGCATATTTGGTTGAAGGTTAATTGAAAGAAGAGGATGAGAGTTCAAATTTAGACGTTTTCTTTATTTTGTGGCAGTGATAGTTTTGGCGGAAAGAAGATCCCACTAGACAAGGATGGGAATTGTGCTTTTAATGAAAGAAAGATGAATATCTCGACTTGTCCTATAATTTTTTAGAAACAAACAGCACACCAAATAGACATTAATTCCCGTTTCAACTCCCTTTCCTATTTCTCTCCAGGAACCAAACAAGAAATTTGAACTAAAATTCAATTTCCTACCTTAATTCCCTCCCTTTACTCTCAACACGAATTCATCTGTTCCCCTCTCATATAGTTGACAAACGCGCCTTTGATTGATAAAGTTACATTACTCTTTAAAGAATAAATTACCTAAACTGACAATATAAGTCATGCAACACACAATATCAAGATTATCTCTTCGTGTGAGCCTAAGTTTCATGTGTTACAGAAATAAGGTGATGTGCTTGTTAACAGGGAGCATACGGTGACTTTATTAATCTCAAAACTGCAGCTAACCTAATATTCTAGAGGCGTCCATATAGAGATAAAATACGTCAGTGCGTCAATAGAAGTAGATATGCATGTATGTAGGTAGACGTCGGTGTCTGTTTTTTGAAAAAGAAAAAAAGACCGTGTGGTTTTCTACAACTCCATGCCAAACTTTTTTTTTTCTCGAACACGACTTCATGTATCATTTTCATAAAGAATAGAGTGGCCGAAAGCACGGCAAATACAACAAACACAACACGACACGGACCACAGAGACAGTGGTCAGAACGAACACGATAAATAGGAGAAGAAAAAGACCACTTTTGAGCAACAACACAGGAATTGTCAACACGTAATTGTTTGTCTTTGCCTGTTCCACGGTTCTTTAGCGCCCAAACCCACGTGCCACGTACACTGCACTTGGTGAGCTCCAAACAGTAGGATTTATAATTTTTATACTTAATTGTTGATAAAAGAAATATTCAAAATATTGGAATCTTGGTTGAGTTGAAGCGAAAGAAGTACGGTGTTGCCTTGGTGACACGCATGCTAGCTCTCTCGCACAGACTCGAAGTCATTTCCTCATTCACGTTGCTTCCAATGAAATGGACATGATTTCAGAAGGCTACAAGCCTAAAAATGCACAACTGTCTTGGTTTGGTGGATGATTCCGAGCCACTAGTGAGCTGGGAGAGCGTCAGAGCGACATGCCGACAGCTGATCTGGTGATTTTGGCCCCCAGGACGTTCGATTTCTACATACAGATGGATCGATCTATAGATCACGGCAGAGACGTGAAGCAAGCGCGGCAACT
This sequence comes from Chrysopogon serrulatus, assembly GCA_015844335.1. NCBI lineage: Eukaryota > Viridiplantae > Streptophyta > Magnoliopsida > Poales > Poaceae > Chrysopogon > Chrysopogon serrulatus. The sequence goes on along the minus strand of JADLZL010002414.1, from coordinate 171,787 downwards.
GTTGCGTGGGGAGCTCTCCATTCTCTCCCGGTCCTCTGGCTCAGTGACAGTCACAGTCGGTTGGTCTTGCATCACTTTGTTTTCTTTAAAAAAGTCAGTCTTTTTTTTATTTTTTATTATTGACATGACAAAGAAAAAGTCAGTCTACTCCACCGGTCTCTGTCGTTGTACGATTTCTTCTACGTAGTTCTACGTTTTTCCTTTTAAATTTAGAAACCGGGTTTATATTCTATTCATAAATTTTGGTGATTTACAATCTATTTTTTACAAGGACACTCTTGAAAGAAAAAAAAAATCCATATAAACTCCTGTCTTCCTGGCCGGCGCCGGCCAGGCAAATTGAGCCGGATCAGGGGCTGCGGACCCGCAATCACAGACGCAGCCCTGGAGCTCACTGTCTGCAGCAGGTCCGTGTCCGGAATCCGGATTGATTCTTCGGCCCAGGAGCAAGCACAAGCGCATCCCTTGTGCCCTGCTTGCCCTTTGGGCTTCAGCCCACAAGCAAAGCAGACGCCAAACTCCGGCAGGCCGGCGGCAGCATGGGCATGGCCTGCATGCAAATCCTGCGTTTCCCGCAAGTTTTTGCGCATGACCAGAAAACTGCCCCCTGCCTGTGACAGTGCAGTGCCAGGTGCCGCCCAGGTCTCATAACAATCGACGCCAGAAGACTCAAGATTTTTTGACCGGAATCGGCCGAGAAGATCTCGGCCTAATATTTTTTTTCTTTTTCAGTTAAATGAAAGAATGGTTTTTGTACAAAAGAAAAACAAGGCTAATTTACAGGGGGTGGAATACAATTCCAAAGAAAAAACAGGGTTCAGACAAGAAAGCTATCTCTCCAGCTATTTAGAAGAAGTTGCTTACTTTCAAAATCATAGGCGTTCGTTAAATGTTTCATCACGTTGTAAGTACCTATAAACACCTCGAGAGGCAACGCGGCAAAGATTTGACAGAATAGTAATACAACATTTTGATTCCACCACACGCTGCTTCCGTTTAGCTTATGGATAGTAACAGCTCCCGGAAACTTCATTCTAATACATGCATTGATTAATAATTAAGAAACATCTCCAAATTAACCTTTTCACCACGTTACGCCTACCTATACGTAAATCGAGAGCATGACAAAACAAATTAATGAACACGAATTAACAACTTGCCACTACTGATCGACATGCCTGTGTTTGCACTCTCACTCTGCACACAATGGGCGGGACCTAGCAGCCTTTCAGTTCGGGTGTTCTGGGTTCTCTTTGTTCCATGACAAGTAGTTGGGGTCTCCAAGGGCCCTGCAAAATGTGCAAAAAAACATACGTAGTTGCTTCAGCATTTCATAATTTAGCGTTGAAACAAATGTGCAACCGACATCACCTGATGAGATCATGAGTTCGGCAAAACTTTATTACTACCTTGGCTTAATCACGTAGAGGATGACGAATCCCATGGCGAGGAAGAGGCAGATGCCGCCGATGGCGACGTAGGCGACGCCGATGAAGTGGTTCCTGCCGCCGATCCACGACGTGGTGGACAGCACCAGCGCCTTGGTGCCCCCGAAGCTGTAGGTGTTGTAGTTGTTCTGGATCACCACCGTGATCTCGTCGCTCGCCAACATGTCCGACTCGATCCTGCCGTACAGCTTCCTGAACGTCGGGAGGGCCGCCGTTCGCATCCACACGATCAGGTCCTCCTGCTCACTCAGCTGATGAATGAAACAGAGATCAAAAGCAAGCGAAATCGATCGTCATATCCTCCAGGAACAAATCAAACTAACTCATCAGCTCGATCTCTGATGCATATTGATCACAAGTTAGTTGGTTTACTGGTATTTTCTCGTTCAGCTTAGCACCGCCGACTAGCCCTCCTTTCTGGAAATTGCTGGGGAAAACGTCGCTGCCGAACTTCTTGTTCTTGTCACTGTCCCAGGCTATGTTCTTCTTGTTCACCTCGACGGCCTTCTTGTTGAGAGAGAAGGAGTAGGTGTCGTTGAACAAGCTCCAAGCGATGAGACCGCAGGGCACGATGGGCTTGCCTCCGTCTTCACTGGTGGCTTCAGGCTCACAGTTTGTTATCGTGCTTGCATCTTCCTTGTACCGCAGCTGCTTGTCATTACGGCTCTTCACGTACCTATGGTTAACATTGCATGATGATATATAGCATTCAGGCCGACAACAAATAGCCTGTTTGGGTGCTTGACGCGGAAAATCATGTGACAGAGATCAATTTATTATACTGTTAAGGATTAAGTTCTAGGGTTCACTGTATACCGGCGATGATTCTGGTAGAAATTTTCAAGCTGGTAATATATGTGTATCGGCCCTTTCATTGGCTTTGGCACCTGAAAAATGATACGCCACCATCATTACTTCTTACCAACAAATGTTTAGTTTTTTCAAGCTACACGGTGAGATCGTAGCAAAGAAAAATACTCACAGTGATCTTTCTGGTGCACGCTTTGTCAGTCTTGGTGTCCTGAATGAACCCGACCTTGTCGTTTGCTGATACGCACTCGGCGTCATATCGATCTATCAACTCAACAATCTGTGTGCAAATCAGGTTAACAGTGCATCGCATAGTGTTGCAACTGAGGTTTCATATATAATGAACGTGAAATCCGCGTACATTCTGTGATGCAGCCAGCGAAGCGAGGCCAATTGGGACGAAGATGACGCCGATAAGCGAGAAAGCACCAATGACCTAGGCAATTCATATGTATTCAGGTTAGGAGAGATCGAGCACTGCATATGGCCAGAGTAAAGAATTTTGGAAACCACTGAAGATGGCACGCATACAATTCCAGGAGTTAACAGTGGCTTGCATGCTGGAAGCTCCTGCTGGGTAAACTTAGAATCTGCTCAAATCGAAGACGAAGAGACTTCATTGAATTGCAGAAACATGCGTGCATCAACCCCCCAAGACAGAACATATGACATTCGAAATGTTATTAAATTTTGACAGTAATTGCTAATAATTAGTAAGAAGTCTTTAAATGGGAACCAGCTACACCCATGGCGCACATTCAATTGAAAAAAAAAAGATAGTTTGAAATTTGACCCCCCACAATAATTCAAACGCAGACAGTGACATATATCAAACTGAAAGAACAAATACGAAGGAGGAAGGACAGCAGCCGCATACACTTGGGTTTCTTGGACCGCCGCGAGGCCACGGAGTCGCTGTCCGAGGCTGGCAAACTCATCTGCGCAAGCAAGAACCACATCGGCGGCGATCAAGAATGCGCGATCGAATTTGAGGACGTACACATCGCCTCCTGAACAAATCCTAACCACACGCGCTACATGCATTTCTCCACGAGGCCCAAGAACGCGTACGACAAGGAAATTTTTAGAATTATTACCAGGGCGGAGCGGTGGCGGCCCGGTCTCGCGAGCGAGGTCGATCGATCTCTGCCGGCCGGCCGGATCGAGGACTGGACGAGGAAGGGGGGTCGTCGTCTCTCGTTCGTCCGCTGCGCCCGTTCCGTCCCTATCCCGGGGCGGCTTGCCGCTTGAGTGGCGGAGCGGAAACTCCCCGCGCGCCGCCACGTCAGACGTGGATCTCAGCCGTCCAGTTAGCGATCACGCCAGCCGAGTGGTAGGCAGCAAAATTGGGCACAAAGTTATAGTTAATTAGGCTTATTAATGCTGTTGCTCATCAGGAGGATGTTTCTTTCATGATGATGCTGAGAATAGATGGAGATGCAAGTATATCTGTTGACCCTAGGTATTTCAATCGGGAGAAGAAGTGCAGAGAAGTCGCACTCGCCGCATCTGACATGTAGTATAGCTTCTTTTTTTTTTTTTTTTCTTTTTTGAGGGGAGACATGTAGTATAGCTGTGACGCTTCTCAAAGGAAAAACAAGATTGTATTGGTAGGTTTATAAAAAAAAAAATCCTAAACATCTAGTGCTGTATGCTTTTCAATATACTCTCTCCGTTTCAAATAATAATAATAAGTCGTTTTGACTTTTTTGATTCATCTATTTTCTATGTATCTAAGCATATTATTATATCTAAATATATAGTAAAATAGATATATAAAAAATCAAAGCGACTTATAATTTAAAACGGAGGGAGTAGTTACTTAATTGAAAAGAGTAAAAATGACCCTATCCAAAACCTCTAATTCATCTGGTGCAAATGCATAGGCAGTCCGCCCAAATCCGACTCATCCAATGAAACAGTCATAAGTAGGATTTTTTTTATCCCAAAATAGCTAAGCTGTTTTGGTTGAGCTAGCCTACAAAATGCTCAGATCTAACCTTGTATTGGAAAAACCAACCGGCTAGATATAAACTAAGGGTGATGATCAATCACGACACACAATCGAATATATCAATCTACTATTACCTTTTATCATATCTTTTTATCCATGAGAAAATTTCCTATTTCACACTAGGAGACCTCTTCTCTATTTGACACCAATGCAAAACTTTCTTATCCCACTCATTTTATCTTGTATTTTCTAATTGACACTACCGTCACTTTTTTGTTGTAACGATGTGAAGTCTACCGTGTGAAGACCATGTTGCCCCTCTTGTGTTAATTTTCAGGAGATAAGTAACTCAAATACCAGGAAAAGCATCTACAATTAAATAAATGAGACAAAAATATGTATATGTAGCAACATGCAGTGATTATGTCTGAAAAAAACACCGGAGGGGCAAGATGGTCTTTTCGACTTGGACTTTGATGCCGACAAATGATGAAATAATTTGACAAATAGGGAACATTTTAAGTTCCAATGTCAAATAAAGGAGAAAATTAACCTTATTGTGGTTTTCGTTCTTCTAAACGACACGTATTTCATTAAGTTTCAGTATAAAAGTGAGTCCATGGTAATCCAAGGATTACCATTGAACTCAAAGAACAACAACACTAATATAGAAAAAGCAAGGCGAAAGGACCTTCCGCCTAACATCTAACTGGCTGGACCTGTAGAAAGAAGAAACACAACACCAGGTTGCCCACACTAGTAATGAAGCCGCGGTGGTAAAGTATCCATCAATAAGAGAGGAGACGAACAGCTGTTAGTACGGCGGCAAAGCATCCGCCAGAGATGACCAAAACGGCAAAGTATCCACCAAAGAGCAATGACAGCGTGTCTGCAAGCTGAAGAGGCCATCACATACTGTGGCAGAACCGCCTAAATTAATACACTCACAAGAGTACTTGTCTTCCATTAGACACTAAGTACCCAAGGAAGCGCACTAATTTAATCGATTCTGTCGAGCACACCCAACGGGAGAACTCGAAATTCCACAGTTTTCCTCAGGATCACAAATAAGGGAATAAAGCTTACAACATTCTTGCATTTCTTACATCTCAAGTTTACATTTGATCAGAGTATTATTATATAAATGGAAAAAAAGATGAATACATTGTAGCAAATGAAAGTTGATTTATTTTAAACTTAACCGATGTATCTTGTACACTTGGTCATTATTGCAGTGGAAATAAACATTTATTCAATTACATGACTAACCCTTTGACATGATGACACTATTATTTATGATAGGGTTTTTCTTATAAAAACAGTTAGTAAAGTTGAAAATAAAACTACTATCGCAGCGTAATTGGAATTTCCTCGCTGAGCCCACTAGGAGGAATCCACACACAAGAGTTAGCGACCAGGCATCCATCCATTACACCGCAAATGTGGGGAATAAAACCCCCGAGTACTCAATTGTACTCAGCAAGACTTACCCCGACGGGGAGGAAGTAAAATGACTCCAAGGAATATGCAAGACCGTTTGGCTTGGCGGGTTTATATTTGCGGGGAAAGCGTTACTAACAAAGCATCCTTATATTCAATTTTAGTAGCCCCGATTAATTCATTAGCTAACCATTCTAGGTGAGCACCGAACTACTTTCAAGCAAGTGGTAAGCAAACGTAATCTCTTTTATCCATCTTCCATTTCTTACTACGATGTCGAAATAAGGCCCTCGTCGTTACCGTTCAAGAACGGCGATTCGCGAATCAATGCGCCCAGCTGGGTACCCCAAAACACACTCCTCATCTGCATCCTAGACACAGACAAGAACAACTTGCTTTCTCCCGCCCGGGGCTCCAGGTCCCCGTCCAACTGGGACTCCAAGCCCCCGACATTCCCGGCCTAGCCGTAATGTGGTGCAAGGACCTCCAACCCAAAAAAGAAAACACACGTATACACCACCTGAACAGCCGGTCCGGATGAAGCCGGAACCCAAGACAAGAGAGAGCAAGCCTTTCGAGCGCCCATACACAAGTATGTGTTCGGGATAAGGAGATCTGTGACTTAACCTTCAACCCTTTAGCAACGATCGGTCCTTAATCGACTCGAGGCGGGACAAAAACGCAACCGAGCCTTGCTCGTTGCCCAACAAACCCAACGCCCATCCACGGTCCATGATACCGTCCCCGCCCGGTCTCCATTTATTATCCATAGATAATCCATATGATAGTATCATGATAGTGATAACAATAATCCTATCTCTCGCAAGTGACCGAAATCACTTTCGACTTCTACCCAAGCAACCTATAGCATAGCAAATCTATACGGTCCCTCGTCATACTAGTAAGACTCATAGGATAAGGATATTTATGCAGGTGGGTTTCATTCAACTCCTCAAAACTTAATGCAACATATATAATAATAAGTGCAGAATAGTAGGGGTTATGAACCGGGGCTTGCCTGGGTAAAAAGCAGATAACCAAAAGTTAGTACTCCAATCCTCAGGACATGTTCACCATGGCACCATCCTTCACGCCTACACCGAGTCTCCGGTCGTGTCGACCCATCATCGTTCCTATTATGACATGGGCGATGCATATGCATGGATGATGCAATCACTTAAAAGGCAACAATAATTCTTAAAATGACACACACGAACTAAGCTAACAAGCTAGCTCTAATGGCTAACGCGATTAGCTAAGCACCAACCTCATAACAAACGATGATTTTATAATTACTTCCTTGCTAGAGTATTTTAACTACCTAACCAACCAGCTAATTGAGAGCTACAATCTTTACAGAAAACACATAATACTGCTGGGAGGCTACTGCATAGAACTTAGTGTCCAAAATATTATCAAACCACCACAACAATTTACTGTCTAATTAATTCCCATAGTGATAAGCACTCCAAAATAAATAGATACAACCTAGAAGCATCACGCAACTGCATGAACCAACTACACCAGGGGATAGATCATGATTTTAGGGGCCTAACAAAATTAGTTTCATAATTTTTGGACACCTATGTGATTTTATCTTAATTACCAAAGATCAGCTCAGGATTTAAAATAGAAAAGCCCTTAACCAATTCCTTAGAAAAAGAAAAGCCACAATGGCCCAGCGCGGCCCAAACCGGACGCGGCCCATGCGTGCAGAAGGCCCGCGCGGGGGAAGGCCCGCGCGCGCTGGTGCTTTTGCGAAAAAGACCCCGCTATACTAACTAATTGCGCAAGTACTATACACACTATTATAGATGAGAGGGTGTTCTCACCTAGCACCCCGAAGATTGTCTCCTTTACAACCGGGAGGTCCCCCGACGCCGCGCGTCCGGTGCGGCGTATCGGTGGGCGGCGGGCGGCTCACCTGCCAGCCGGAGCCCTCGCCGGTGGCCACGGGCGGTCGATGGCCTGAATCATGTGCAGCGCATCCATGGGGCGCGCCAACGAGACAGCAGGGCAGCGCAACATGGCCAGCCGAGGGAAGGCCATGGCCGCGCAATCCGCTGGTGGCGGCGGCGCCGCTCACGGCGACGGCGTGGCGCCCGCCAAAGAGGCGCGGGAAGGCGGGTCGGAAGGGCGCACAAGAACCAAGACCTTGACGCAATCCTCTCGGCGTGGTTGGTTGGGCCGGAGATGGGTGAGGAGGTCCGGCCGTGTGCGAGCAAAGAGGCTCGGCGGCCGCACGGGCGGCCGACACGGCCGCGCCACCCGCACAAGCACGGCAGTTGCGACCCGGGTTGCGAGCATGGCGGCGGGGAGCTCGAGGCGAAGCCGATGGTGCCAATTAATTGGACTCGGAGCTTTGGATAGGTCGTGCCTTTAAGAACGCCGTTCTCGACTACTTCATGACCGCCGGCGTGAAACTCTAAATTGGAGCTTGGCACGGCTCAATTCAAGGCGGGGGGGGTCGCATCGGGTAGATGGCTTGGTGGCGGCCGTGGGTGCGATTAATCGGCTCGATTTGATCTTTCCCCGCCGGAATTAATGATGCGGCCCCGGTGGCCATGGCGACAGGGAGAGAGATCGTGCTCGGCGCGACGTCCTTCAAGGCAAGCGCAGGCCACAAGCGATGCGACGCTGGTAGGCTGCGCGGGCCAGCCGACACGACGCGAGACGGCCCGGGCGCGACACGATGGCGTAGGCAGCATCAATCGCGCGAGCAGCCGCGACGCAATACGGCGCGCCAGCCGAAAGCAGCGACGCTGACGCGACGCGACGCGACGCGGCACGCGGCCGCTAGCCGAAACCTAGCGGCGGGCGGCGGCCGGGCGGCAAGACGGCAGCCCACCGGCCGGCGGGTGTCGCGGCTTAGGCCGCCGGCGGCCAGCCAGCCATGCACAAGCAGGCCACGGCCAGGCCATGCACAAGCACGCGAAGCTTCGGGCACGCGGTGATCACGGACACAGGCCGAGCGACAGCAACCAGTGACGTGCACGCGTTTTAAAGCAACCCGAAGGCCAACGATCCTCACTAATGGAAATCAAGCAATTCCACTGTCCTAAAGCCAACACTGCTAGCGGCCTAAGGAAACAATCGGCATGATCGGAGGGCATCTGGAGAGGAAGATAAAAGAATGCCAACATGGGTTCGTCAGGGGCATGCCGGCTCACGCCCAGAACTCGGAAATGGCAGAACAGTGAGCCTGGTAGGGTTTTGGGGCAAGATTTTGAGGGGCTAAGGGTTCACCAGAACCCAAACCAAGTTGACCTAAGCAAAGATGATACTTCAAACTTTATAATCAAACAACGATCAAGCTCAAGTGCTAACTAGGATTAACAAAACATTCATGCCAAATAAGCAATGCCAACCAAGATTCAGACTAGAAATTTCCAAGTCGTATGCTGAACCTTAATTTAAATTGGATTTCCAGGCTATTTGAAAAACTAGCTAGTAAAGTTATTTCTCCATGGGACAAGTTGCATTGTCACCTACAAAGTTTATACCTCAAACTTTATTTAAACGTCATATACAAGTTCTATACCAATTTTGCTTAATACAAATTGGTTTTAAGCCTTACTTGATAAAAGGAGCTATTGAAACCAACTTTCATTCAGCATTTTTAATGTCCTTTTTAAGTTACCAGGAATTGTTTTCACACTTAACCACACGCACTTGCACATAAACACGATGCTCACAAAATGATTTGACAGGGGATTAAGCGCGTAACACCGGGGGTGTTACACATACTCAGCAACAAATAAAGCATCTGCATGTGAGAGCAGAGGCTAGAGCGATGTCGGCAGCAAATATCCGCCCAAACAGCAACGGCGTCAAAGTATCTGCTAAAGGGAGCGTTAGCGGCCAAGTATCCGCTACAAAGAAGCAAATGACTACGGCAACCCCAACCAATTGCTAGATAGACCAAAGCGAAGTAGAGCATGAAGCACAACGAAGCACAGTACAGGGAGGGGCAACTCCGGCAAAGAAAACGGTACGGATATTTTCCGATCGTATTCGAGACCGAATTCGTTTAGAGGGGTTTTTATCCGTTCGTATCCGAGTCCGGACATTCAACATCCGATACCGTATCCGTATTCGAATACTCAAATTGCATATTTATGATGTCGATATCCAATCGTATCCTATCCGACATGATTGATACTATCCGTATTCGAATCCGAATCCGGACAAAAATACGAAAAAAAATATGGTATGAGTAATATCCGTCCGTATCCGATCCGTTTTCATCCCTAGCGGTTAGGCCGGTTAGGACAATACATAGCCGTTGCACGTCTAGATGAGTCTCTTCCAAGCGTATGTGCAGTGGTTTCTATACTGACCTTGATGGCACGTGTCTACATACATGGCGCTCTAGGCAGAGACTCCAACGACAACGACGTGTCGTCGTTTGACGCCAAATTAATCTGAGCCGCGAATGTACTGGACAGAGTGTGCGGCAGTGTGTTCCTTTCCACTTCCACCCCATGTGCACATCTGCATGGCAAGTGTGAAGCGAATGGAGCTGGAGGCTGAAGCTGCAAGCCTGCAACTGGAGAGACAAGGACATGTCCCGATGTCCGAGGTTCAATTCAGCGCCGACGGTTCACGGTTCAGAGCTGTTCGCGTCGTGATCGTGAAATCTACTGCTCTGGACATTTCGGAGGACGTTTTACTGGCTGCAGCTGCACGTACGGAGGATGGAGCTTTGCTTGGATCATGCTGCGCCATCGCTTCAACCCTAGCCGTCCGAGTGTTGATGCAATGACAGTCGTTCTCCAAGTTCCTCTTCTCTCTCACTGACGAATATTTAGAGAGGATCTTGACCTCTGGAGCGATAGCAGTTTCGTGAAGTTTTTGCACTGAAAAAGTGAAAAGCAGAATGGGGATCTTGGGCCACGCAATGAGTAGTCTTCGTCTCTCGGCATATTCTCTGTGGAACTGATTGAGTTATCCTTGATAAATTAAAGACCTAACCAACGATGCAAATAAAATGGCCTTTTTCTGAACTTTTGTGAACCATTGTTTCCCATGCTTCCTTCCCTTTTGCAAATCTATCTCGGTCGGCCATGATAACCTATAAAAAACACCCAGGGTTCGTCTTATATATACCCTATACAAAAAGGGAATTAATTAAAAACAAGGTTTGTAGTAAGTCAGACGTACGATCGATATATGCATGAGGGCGAGGAACGAATATTCCATTTCCACAAGGACGCCAAGCCATGCATTGGCTTGCACGAGGACGCGATAGAATGGAATGGAACACAGAGAAAAACGAAGAACGAACACATCAGCAATGGCCGATTGGCCGGCCAGGAGATGCATGTTTAATCCTGACCGAGCCTTCGCTAGCAGCAATGCGTTCTCGAGTCAGATTTTGCCTCCCTTTCGCTGGCCGCCGTCCGTTTCGCCCGCGATTCCTTCGTGTTTTTTCCCATGGCAAACCAGTGGCTAGCACATGCCGGCCGACATCCCGATTCGCAGCCGCTGGCTAGGTTTACTTCTTGTGATCCTCCCTCCTCCTCCTCCTCCTCTCTGGCTCCCTCTCTTTTGGCGAGGATCTTGTGATCCTCCTCTCTCATCATAATAGGTCAAGAACTCCGTCGCTGAAGCACACGTAGGCACCCCCCCACACGAGTGTTTAACTGTTTGTAGGCTCATTTTTTTTTTTCAGCAATCAGCACTAGTAGTATAATGTACATTCTAAAAAGTCCATCAATATATTATGTTTTTGGGGAAGAAGTCGTCGCGTACTTAACTAGGGAATCGCGCAAACTTTGCACTGAAGATGCTGTATGTTTGCCAAATGTAGTTTGGTTACAAAACCTGACGTGAATAAAAAAGTAATCAGTTACACGGTTTCAACTAACTGCCCATGTTATCTCTAGTAACAAAAGAACTAGCCAGTTAGTCAGCCGGTTGACATTTTCAGATTACAAGTGGTATAGTACTCAGCTGTACTCAGCCATGTCACAGTCACCTCTGAATCAGCTGTCCGTCCGTGCGTTAAAACAACACCGTGCAATTCCATTCCGGCAGCTTTATACCAAAAATTAACACTTCGCGCACGTACGTAGGGAGAGCCAAATTTTATAACGTATAGCACGGCTACAGAATTTTTTTCTCCCTCCTGTCCTGCTTTGATACCCTACTGGAGTACTAGAAAAGGACATGGACACAAAAGTTGAGAACCCAACTGGCCAACTGGCAACTGCATGCCGTCTGGAGAGAAAGATACTAGTATACTTGCACTGGTGGCCGGCAGTTAGTCTCGAAGAGTTCTCCACCGGAGACGAGGAATCGGCAGCGCCGCGGGCCTATAAATTGAGCGCGGCGCGCGGCCCCATCACCACCACCAAAGCAGCCCATCAATTCAAAGCCTGTCTGTCTCAGCAGCGACGAAGCAGCCGCCGACTATAAGCAGTGCAAGCCGAGGAGCCACCACTCTTCCAAGTTCCAACGAGAGCAGATCAGCAGAGCCGAGCAAGCAACGCCGGCCAGCCGACCACCACCACCACCTCGACGTCCATCCACTACTCCAATCCAATGGGTTCACGTATCGGCGGCAACGGCAAGGCGCCCGCGTCATCGTCGTCATCGTCGTCGTCGCCGCTGCGAGCCGTGTGGGCGGCGTGCCTTGCCCTGTGCCTGCTCCTGTCTTGTTTCAGTTCGCCATGCGAGGGCCGCAAGCTGCTGCTGGCGGAGGCCGAAGCGGAAGGCGGCAAGGTCGTGATGCACTTCGAGGGCGACCTCGTGCTCAGAGTGCCACCGCCCCCAAGCGTCGTCGTCGGCGACGGCGAGGAGCCCGCGGTCGCGGCGGTCCCGGTGCCGAGGGGTTCGCCGCCGCCGGCAGGGCCGCGCGGTTGATGCGATCCGTGCCCAGTCCTGGCGTCGGGCACTAGCAGCCTCAGTTCGCTGGGTACTCCGGCGTGATTTCTTTGCTTTCGCCACTACTGCTTGTAGGTTTCTTCAAAAAAAAAAAATGTACGTTTCCATTATATTGCAGTTCTTGAGATAAAAAAAATTAACCACGCCAATGAGACATGCATCATCCAAAATGTTGAAAGATCAAGGTGTGTTTGTGCTGTTGTGCATGGCCAAATAAAGCTGCTGCAAACAGTGTAAAAGTTCACGTGCGTGTAAAAACCATGACGCGATACAGTAGATAACGCTGCTACGACGACGTCGGCGTCGGAGCTCTCCGATCCCCTGGCGTGCCAGTTGCGCCGGCACCGCTCAGGTGTTCGTTCGGTAGCCGTTCTGCTCGGCGCTTGCCAGCGTCGCTTCGCTTTGATGTCTCGACTCACCCTGTTAATGGGTTAGAATTCACCCTTCATCCAACCCAATCCATAAAAAACTGTCTTCCTTTTTCAATCCACCCACTCCAAATTCTTATAGTTTCAACTCAATTCACTCTAATCCATAAACCAACTAAACCCGTAGGTTTTGTTAAAAAAACACATGGATCCTACATCGGCCGGACCCTAGAACTAAAAACTCGCGTTCACACCTTAAAAATTTATCGAAATAGACTGAAATTTTTAAATACGCCTCAAAATGTCATGAAGATAATCTGCGCCAACTAGCATATCAAGATTTGCACGTGAATCCCACATTGAAGCCGGACCCTAGAAATAAAAGCTCGCGTTCACACTTTACAAATTTATCGAAATTGACTGAAATTTTTAAATATATCTCAAAATGTCATGAAGATTATCTGTTCCGATTAGCACATCAAGATTTGCACGTGGACGCCACATCGAAGCCGGACCCTAGAAATAAAAGCTCGCGTTCACACCTTAAAATTTTATCGAAATTAGCTGAAATTTTTAAATATGTTTTAAAATATCATGAAGATAATCTGTGCCAGTTAGCACATCAAGATTTGTACGTGGACCCCACATTAAAGTCGGACCCTAGAAATAAAAAGCTCGCGTTCACACCTTAAAAATTTATCGAAATTGACTGAAATTTTTAAATATGTCTCAAAATGTCATGAAGATTATCTGTGCCAGTTAGCACATCAAGATTTGCACGTGGACCCCACATCGAAGCCGGACCCTAGAAATAAAAGCCCGCATTCATACCTTAAAAAAAAAAGAATCAAAATCTCAATCCATCCAACCCAATTTTTCGTTAAACCCAACCCAATCCAATCCATTAAGTAAATCAATCCATTCAAATCCATTAGAAGTGTATCCATATGAGAACCCAACCCAAAAAACCCATTTCAATCCAAACCATTAGCAGGGCTAGTCTCGACCGCTCAGCGACGGTGCCTACCTTTTGGCGTTGTTTTGGCACGGCGTGCTTAAAAATTGGTGTCGTGTTCCTGGGTCAATAAACACGTGCTATACTGTGAGACGGCACTCCTGTATACTAGGAGATTAGGAGTGGGTCCAGTCGTCTTCAGATATCTACAGGCAGAGACAAAACACGATCAGGACAGGACCAAGATATGACATCGCCGTGCGCATCACTGAGAGCAGATGTTCGTATGCCCTGTATACGGTGGTGCGATGGCTCCGTTCAGGCGGTGAACACCGTGGCAACGACGAGATAGTCGGTGCTTATAATCGAAAATTAAGGAAATAAAAAATTTACGATGTTCAGAAAAAAGTAAGTTCATTTAACAAATGGTAAAAAAATGGCACGTATCAAAAGATTGACATAGGAGTATAGTTGTTATTAAAGAAAACAAATAGTTGGAATCACGACATGTGAGCCTTCAAATTTATTCATAGTGGACCAAAATAGTAGGCCATTTTCTGATTCTGATTTTACGACTATATATATATACACTTCACTCGTTGGGAAGATATCTACTGAAACACAACTATATGTCTACGGGAATCGTGCAATATATACAGTGGGTATCATCTTCTCGAAAGTAGATACAGTATATACAGTTGTATGTATCCAGAGCTCACGGGGGAGACATCAGAACTCAAAACCCCCATTCAATTGAACAGATAAAGAAGGCCTTGCCATGTTGTCAAGGGGTGTCTCCAAGGTGAATACAAGTCCCCGAACTGCCGACCTGGCCATTCCATTTGGATCGCCCAAGCTGCCAAAGCACCATTCCAGGCCTCAGTTAGCAGTAAGGCGTGCACAGTGCAATTCAAGTTACAGGCAACTGATATATACTGTACATGAGAAGAGCTGGAGTACTTACAGAGAGAGCTGTGAATGCTGAGGGATGTCTTGAGCAAGAAAAACCACACATTATGCTGAGTTCGTCTTTAAAAGAGTGGACAAACTCGGTGCATATCCCAGGATCACTTCCTCCGAAAGTGGAGCAAACACTAGTGCATGTAATTCGATTAATAATTTCAGACGCGTACAACTAAAATAAACTTGGAAAGAAGGGATTGATACAATGGCATGAACACCATAGTAGTGAAAACCCAAAAGGCACTTAAATATCCACCCATGTTTTTATTCATTTAAAGAGGGCCAAAAAGGTAAAATGGTATAAGCAAGATCCACTACAAGAAATGTGTCATCTTTTGACATTTCATATATGTCATAATACATGCAAAATAAGTCACAAATTACCATTTGTGACACCAAGTTGACGAAAAATCAAATGTCAAAAGATGAGCATCTTTAATGACAACTTGTGACATTTAAGTCATAATGTTATGACACTGATTTTGAAGTCACAAACGTTTATGACCTTTGTTTTTAATGTCACAAGTTCTTAGACCTTGTAATGTAGGATGGCTCATTTATTTGACCTGATCCATACCATCACATATCCCACACATCAGCACAAACAATCCAAATTAACATATGTAGGCCCAACAATATGTTCTATTCATGAGAAATCAACAGGTTCACAAGTCATACATCAACATATTTATTACATTCATCACGAACACCGAACCAATAGTTCAATGAGTGAACTTAGTCACAAAGTTGTCTAAGTAAAATAAACACATGTAAATCTCACATCCCTGTCTCACAAATGGCCTTAGTCACCAAACTAATAGTTCAACAGGTCGTCAGGAGCATGAGTGAATACCTTAGGTTGCTGAAATTTGTCCATGTCCTGATAGACCACATCAGAAACAAACATCACTTGTTGAAACAAATAAAAAAAAAGACAAAAAGGGACTTTACATGTGTAAAGCTAGAAGAAATCAAACAACATTTTATTTGTGCAGCAAACTTGTGCTGGACTGGGCAAAGAAAACAGAACAGTAATAAATCAGCTTTGGAATGTGTACTGGTCATACTTGAATTATTTTTAGACCTAAGTTTTCAGATCAGAAATTATTTTTCAGACCTAGTTGGATTAAAGCAAAGTCTACAAGCATGCAACAATACAGATTACAAGTTGGAATATAGAGAACTAGCATGGTCAAAAGTGTCAGGAAACCAAGACAAACAACAAAAGAAAAGAAGATTTCATTTGCCCGATTCCTCCCTAGATAACATGCAGCACCAACTCAGCAATTAGATCAACAGAAAGGTGCAAGGTGAGCTAGGTTGACAGAACATGTGTAGATTCCCTAGTTAACACACAGCACCAACTCAGCAACTAGATCAACAGAAAGCTGCAAGGTGAGCTAGGTCGACAGAACATGTGTAGATTCAGTACCATGGTTAACTTAGATAACAAGGTCAGACAATGGCAAAAAAATGTGACAATAGCAAACATCTATTTAACATATATCTCAGTTTCATGTTTACAACCAGCCAATCACTAATTGCAATAATCAAAGTAGTGCCACAAGCATGTCGTGTTGCTAAGGTTTCCAGTCATATTTGAATGTAAACAAGGAAACATAAAAAAATTGATAGACCTCTCCTGCTGCTAGTGAAGGATGCATACAGAAGTCACATGGAGTTAATATCCTAGGAGCTGTATTTTCTTGATTTGCCAACTGAAACTAGTGTTGCCAATTGATCACAGATGAATAGGCAGTTCACAAAATCATCTGTGCATATTGGAATCCAACTAGCAGCACAAGATAACTCACCAAGCTATGTGAAGCAGTGACGAAGGGGAGGATATGGCATCCAAAGGGTCATCCCTGTGCTGCATGCACAGAAAATACACTAAAGTGAGCCCAGAATAGTTATGCTGTCAAACTGAAGGTACAAGATTTTTACGTTCCAGAAATAGCACAGAAGCAGTTTTCAGAAACAATATATGATGCCATTGCCACCTCTAGGGAATTACTAAAGGATACTTAAACTGTTTGGCTCTAATGCATAGTCTTCCTCATATGCACAAAATTAAATGCTGCATCTTATAGAAAGAATTAATCTACAGCAGGCCATACATGGGTCCAGGATATACATTCAAATTAAAACTGATATATGGAGAATCTAAAATCAATATACCTTGAAGAAACATCAATTCAGATTCTAGCAGGTTGTGGTAGAATACGGTTTCAGTAACTAAGGCGCAATCCTGTCCTGAAGCTGCCTTTGCTTGCTGCATTGCCATTCCATAACCATGTTAACCACTGCTATAACCTACAGCAAGACCAAGGTGACTCCAGTAATGTGAACAATGAAGCTATACACTCAAGTAAATCACAATTCATTTGTTCACATGATACTTGGATGAAGTGCAATTAGCACCTATGCACTGTCCACTCTAGCCCATCATTAGTTCACACTAAAATTCATATATGAGCTACCTTGCGCGTTCTAATTTGATGATTCAATTTGAAGTAGCCACGGGCCACACAACACATTAAAAGCAACCATCACTTGTTGAAACAAATAAAGAAGTCAAAAAGAAACGTTAAGCAACACAACTATCTTTTCACAACTCTGACATATATTTAAGCATTTCTAGGAAATACACTAATTCACACTAAAAAAATTTGACTCTGGTTTTACAAATAACAGCAAGTAAATACCACAAGAATAATATAGTTCAAATATTTTTTTCTCTAGACATGAGAATTACACATATTAGTTAATTATAGGATAAAGAACAACAATTAGCAAACACAGAAGTTCCTAGTAGTGAATGCATATAGAGACATGTAGCTGCAAATTCAATGCTGACAAATGAAGAAAATGTAGATTATTTGCTTCCTCGAAATGATTCATGTTCAGAACAGAAACTAAGAGCTTGAAATTGAAAGGTTTGTGGCATTCTGTAACAGAAGGCACCTAGGTATCATTAAAATTACTATGCATCTCAATGTTATACGGTAGGAGTAATAACAAATATAATGACCCATCAGTTTTACAAAGGCAGCGGGGCAAGGCATTAAGGGAGGCAAAAGATTTGAGGAGGGGGCATTACTTTTACTAAAAACATATATGCAGTTGCTCGATGAAACCACAAACCTTGGCAGTTACTACAGCAGCAATGAAATAATAAATAATCTCCTATAAGAAAACTTGCTGAATAGAGACAAGCCATGCATATTACTACCCTGTTGTTACTACCTTGGGCCTTGGCAGTTACTGATGCTGCCATTCCTTGGGTTCACCATTTCTGAGCAAATTCTCAAACACAGAAACAACAGGAACCATATCAAATGCCTGCCTGCAGAATAGATCGATGTCAGGTAAATACATTCAGTGCAGGAATTCTTGTCTGACGAATCACACAATAATCAGACACAAACTGCATTTGGGCGTGAGATCAATACAGGGTCATATAGTTAAATCACATGTGCATGTTCAGACACAAATAGCTAGGTCTAGCTATATGTCAATTTTCGCAGATGTAATGACCTATCAGCCACAAAAAAAAAACAGAATCTACACATTAATAAAAACTCAACATGAGGCAGCTAACAGAATAACCGGCAGGAATTTAAGGCATCTCATCAAACACATATAAACTTTTATATATGGTCTACAGGTTCACAGCTCCCAAATCTTGTTAGCTAAAATCAGGAAATTTGAGGACAGAATATATTAACAAGGTTCACAGAAAAGGTCATTTAAATGCACGAAATATTTTTCCATGTCTGCAGTTTTCAGCACACATTGCAAAAATGTTATTGTGTTTCCTTATTTGTTTCCACGTCAAAGACAATTCATTCACTCAGCCAATTCCACTCCTAAACATATGAGTAATAATAACATTTGAGGTAATCCTAACCCTAAATCTCGCTATTTGCAGTACATATAAAAAGACATGCAAAAAACCATTAGGGAAAGAAGCTCACCACGGCGATGTATGCCAGATCTGGATCGCAGTGGTCGGAAGAGCACGACAACGAGGCGAAGGGGGGCAGCATGGACAACGTCCTAGACAGGGGTGGCCAGCAGCAGCCTGAGGCCAGCCTGTCCAGGGGCTCGGCGGCGGCATGCCCGGCAGCCTAGCGGCGCACCCATCCACCCCCCGGCCATGGGGGTCGTGGCCGGCGTGGCGAGCAGAGCCGGCTAGGGCACGACAGCCTGCCTAATGCGAGGGCGCGCGATGTGGGGGAGGAAGACGAGGGGGCGCCGGTGCTACAGGCGGAGACGCTGGGAGCAGGGGCCATGGGAGGAGCAGCAGGAAGCGGGCATCGTCGTCGAGAGAGAAAAGGAGCTCGCCAGCGAGACCACGGGTTCGCCCAAGAGGAGATAAGGTGCAGCCATGCCGGGCAGCAAGGTCCAGGGACTAGGGGCTGCTCGGCTGTTCCCGTGCGGGGTGTCTGTGTGGCCGTGTGGGTCTGGTGGTGTGTGTGCGTGGAATTTTCATTTTATGTTCTTTTTTAATTAAATATTTGTATTTAGAAAACACTGTACAAACAATAAAAATATACAAATATTTATGCATGTATATAAAACTACGTTTGATATGACTTGAGTTTCACACTAAAAATAAGATATGCTTGTACATACATACTATTACTTAGTTATTATTATCTTATTACCCATTAGATACATATATTATAACTTTTAATTATTTTAATTGTTCTTCATACATATATACTTGTGTATATTTTTTCTACTATTTCAAACAATTAACAATAAATATTTATTATATACATCTTGATGTCTTTAACTTGCCAATTACTAGAATGATATATGATTATGGATAAGATTAATGACCTTAATCATCACCTAGGGTGTTACTAAACATGCCTTAGTAGTTGGACCCGCATGCTCCATGGATAACAATGTTAAAAATCAATAAAATCATTTGTGACTCACCATACATGCAAATCCTTCTCACAATGTACAATTGGACTAGCTTTAAGACATTTTTTGAGAAAAACATCATAAACTAATTCATTTAGTGACATTCTGGCTTGATGTCATTCCATAAACGTCGTAAGATGCCACATTTCTTTTAGTGATCAATGAACACGTTCTCAGGTTGTATTCTATGGTAGAATGTAGTATATCTGCCAAAGCTCTCCTAACCAACAAAAGTATTTGTAAGACGATGCATCCAACAAAAAATGTTTTTTTAAGAACATGATTGGGTATGTATTTCATTAAGCAGAGACGGAGTGTTACAAATACCATCGGTGATCCATGGATCATTGACCCCTTGGCCAAAGCCACCACACCACGCGCGAGGCTATAATATTACATGATATTACAGAGCAACAACTACTAGGGGCTACGAGCTAACCGTGCAAAGCCTGCAGCGCCCCCCAAGCGCTTGAACCCGCCCGTGCACCAAATGGCAAATTCCTGCTCGATGGCAAGGAGCAGCTCTGGCACGGATGTGGCGGCCCTGTAGAAAGTCCTGGCATTCTTTTCCTTCCAAAGTGACCAGCCAATTAGGAAGAATAGTGAGTCGAATCCACGACGCAGAACCTTGGGCAGCTGCTTCCTGACGGTTGTCCACTATGGCAACACATTCTCCTGACGAACGTCGATGAGTCCAACAAAAGATGTCACTGTGTATTGCGACTAAAAGCAGGGCAAATTTTTTACTAAGCTACTCAGAATAGCCTCATTTATTTTGAAAAGCAAATGCTACTTATAAGTAGGAAGAAAGTGCTTATATTTATCCACCTGATTTGAATGTTGGGCCTTGCCATATAAGGCCAGACCTCTTCCATGCTACAGCCTGTGCAACTCCAAATGAAACGGAATTGTCAGGCCACTGAAACATTGGAGTGAACCTAGTACCTTGTTTGTTCTTCAAAAGGAATGGAGTAGAAATAAGAAAGGGCAGGTGAAGTAACTAGGAACAGATCTCAAGAGGATTAAGTGATGGTACAGGTACTATGCTTACGCATATACTAACCTTGAAAGAGAGGCTGTAACACCCCGGTGTTACGTTAAGCAAAACCTGCCATGTCATCATCATCATTGCATGAGCATTCATGATTAGAAAACCCTAATTCAAACAATTAAAGTAAGTTTACGATTCTAGGGTGTTGTTTGAGCTCCTTTGTATTACATGTGCTTATGTTATAATTTGAATCCTGCTCACATGTTTGATTTCTTAAATAAAACCAATTAATTAAAATCAACCGTGATGTTTGCAAGTGCTTGGCTAACCCCGACTTTCACCTTAAACAAGTTTTCTAAATCAAATGAGGTGCAAGAGAGAACCAAGTTTGAAATTGGCATTCAAATCCCAAACCCTAGCATGAAGGCTAAGTGTTGGATTTTGAATATCACTTTCAAATTTGGTGAGCTAACCATAATTAATTTTGTAAATAAAAGTTGCTAACCAATGGCATTATTTCAAAGTATGAACTTTATACTTTGAAAGTGTACTATTGGTTGGGTTTGAAAAGTGCCACATCATCATAATTTATTTGCCCAAAGATTCAATTTGAAAATCATTTCAAAAAGGGAGATTTTCAAAGTGTTTTTACCCCTTCATAATTTCACCTCAAAATATTCAAAATTTGGGAAAACTTCCAAAATATAGTTTGTGCATCTCTTTGAGCTCTACAACTTTGGTATACAAAGTTTTTCAAGTTTTTGAATAAAATTTGGAGTAATTTCAAAAGTAATTTGAATTTCAAATTGTCCCCTTTTGAGTTTTAAACTATAATTAAAAAATTATTGGGTTTCATGAAAAACTTCCTAAATGAAAGTTGTAGATCCTGAGAAATAGAACAACTTTTATTTTTGGAGATTTTTATCTTTTATTCAAGATTTGAAAGTAATTTTAAAATCTCCCAAGTTAGGGTTTTGCTTTAAATTCAAATTTGATGTTCAAATTCAAAAACTATTTGGAATCTGACCAAGCTTCCTTAATAAAGTTTGTAGAGCACAAAATTATGAACAATCGGTATTTTGGGATATTTTTGTGTACAGTACCAATTTTAAAAAGTAA
The DNA here is from genome assembly GCA_015844335.1 of Chrysopogon serrulatus. Classification (NCBI taxonomy): domain Eukaryota; kingdom Viridiplantae; phylum Streptophyta; class Magnoliopsida; order Poales; family Poaceae; genus Chrysopogon; species Chrysopogon serrulatus. Next base: position 149,910 of record JADLZL010002414.1, on the reverse strand, counting down.
TTTTGAAAATGAAGGGAAAAGGTGGCACTTGTCTACGTAGTGAGTGAATGGGGGTGGGCGCCAGCCTCGCCCCGACGCCCATGCCGCCCGGCCGAAGCGCCGCCGTGGCCGTTCCGGCGCCTTCCCGCCGTTCGCGCGTCGCCAACCAGCTCGGCGCCATCCGAACCTCCCATCCACTGCCTAGCACACCACGGCCTATAAAAGTCATCCTCCTCCGGCGACGGCGGTTCCTTTCTTCCACTCGCTCATCGTAGGCCGCCGTCCATCTTTCACCAAATTACGCTCGTCTCTGTCCACCGTCTTTCCAATTCGCGTGCACACAGCTCCGCCACCTCCTTGCGCACCGGTTGAGCCACTCCTCGCCCTTTGACATCACCCGAGTCGCGCGTACGAGGTCATCTTCCTCGGCTCGGGTAGTCATGCACGCCGCCGTGAGCCCCCTCACCTCGCCGCGCTCTGAGGCGTTTCAAGCTCCACCAGGTTGTTGTGTTAGCCGCCGGAGTCACCGACTGTGTTCGGCTTCGTGGTTTCCGCGGTGAGCACCACAGAGCAGCCGAGGACACCGGGCCTGTCGTCGCGTTCGCACCCGCCGCCGCCGCTGCTAACACCGGCGACCCTACTCCAAACCATCTCCAAGCCCGCCTGCTTTTTGTTTTAGAATCCCGGTGAGCTCCCGAGCATAGCCAAGGTGTTGGTTGCGTCTAGTACTCCATGGGTGGGTCGGAACAAGGTCGCTCCCGACGAGCTCCGCCATGTCCCCAATCGTGATCGCCGCCCGTGCTTGTGTGGTGTTGCTCCGAGTCACGTTCGTGCTGTGCTGAGTCCGGGTGAAGTCGTTAGTCACGTTGGCACGCTCGGTTTTAATGGAGAAGCTCCGATGAGCTTGTTCACCGGGAGCCGTGCGCCGGCGAGCCGCCGAGATCACCGCCACGGATGCTCTGGTGGTTGACGAGGGTGGTGTAGTAGCTCGTTGGGCGCGGCATGAGTTGTAGGATCGATCGGTGTAGTTGGTTTCACGGAAGATCATCGCCGGTGACGAACCGCCGACGATCGCCGCCGCCGCTCTGTTTCCCGGGGGGAGGAAGAAGAGAGGAGGAGGAAGGGGCGGCCGACACCCCGGCCCCGCTTGTCGAGAGAGGGAGAGAGAGCCGCGCGGCCGTGTGCGCTTTGCACAAGATACGCGGGCCGTGCGGGCCGTTGGGCCGCACAGTGAGCCCGGGAAGAGGGAGAAATGCTTTTCCTTTTTCTTTTTGTTTTTCTGAAAACTAGTTTTCATCTTTTTGATGTAATTTTATTTGGGCAGATAAAATTGTGAAAAAAAATATGTATGTGCTCCTTTGTGATGTTATCTGTCCATGAAAAATACTAACTCTGAGTTTTCAATAAAATTTTATTATGCTTTAATTTGCTCTTTTAATTAATAAATACAATTTCAATGATTTTTAATAAATAAAATATAACTCCAAAAATTATGAATTTTGTTTTGTGTGCTAATTAGGTGATGATGATCTTGATTATGAAGTTTGATCCTGTTTTGATTAAGTTTTGTATTAGGCTTAATTAATTCCTTAATTAATCGTGTTTAATTAGTAATTCTTTAATTAATTAGGGTTAAGTTAATTCCCAATTAGCAAGTTAATTAGTGGCTTTCAACGACTGTAAAAATGGTCAATAAATTAGTAATTACCTCTAATCACCATTAGGGTTGATTGATTTTGGGATTGAGTGACGACCCTAGGTCATTAACCCTAATGACCTTCGGCATTTCATGTTGATTGTGTGTCGTTAGTCCGTCGTCGCGTCAACGCTAGTTATACCTTCCTAGAGTGAGGTTACCGTGAAGGAAAGTTGTACTCAAGATAGGTTAACGTTTGATGCATCGCCGTCGCACGATCATTCATTTACTTGCATTATAATCATGCATCTCGTCGTGTAGCTACTGGGACTGAGGAAGGGGTTGATCCAACCCCCTTCTCTTGAAGAAGGTGTTCTTTGTGAGGAGACTGGTTCCAGTTGCAGTTACGGTGATTGGTTCTCGGTCCTCACTTCGCCGAGCCCCAAGGCAAGCCCCCGATGCATTCAAACCTATCCTTGTATTTCAAAGTTTTTATGATTTCATGTGATGATATAATGCATTAGGTGTAGGAGTTGTGTGCTATCCTACTTTGATGCATTTACCGTACCTTGCTACATTATCCTGGATACTGTTTTGATTTCGAAATGCTTAGTCACGCTTAGCCTTGCTACTAGAATAGGTTTTGATAAATTGTTTCTAAAGTTGTGATAATAATGATCCCCGATGGGAATTTATGAAAACCCGATGTTGCTTGTCGCCTACCTCTCACTTTGGCCGGGTTAGGGGTGCGCACAAGAACATGATGATGAGTAACTCGAGACGTCGGTGGAGTGACTTGCACCGGAAGGGCTAGTGCCCCGGTGTAGTGTCGCCCACTTGTGTCGGTTAAGGACCGTCCCGTTGTTTGGCCCCGGATCACGAGGTTATTGGATAGTACCCGGTCACATGCTAATGGCGAGAAGCTCCGCTTGGACTATTCGTTACTAAAACGGATAGTAGCGTGTACCCATCCTACGATGCGCACCCCCGAAGTGACCGAAGCGGCCGTAGGGAGGTGGTGTCTTTGTATACCCGTTTTAGTATGGAGAAATCGAGTGTTGAGTTGATGTATGTAAGATCATGGGTCCTGCATACATCGTGTGGCTAGAAGCCCCACCGGGTATATTAAGCGATTCGAATCGTCGTGTGCTCCACGATATGGGAGCCGTGATCCGAGTCCCGGCATCGTAGTAATAATGAAAGTCTGAGAATGAGAGTTTTGAATCCGGCATATGTTTGATAAGTGATTGTTAGAGTAAGGACTGGCTTAGTCTCTTTTTGCAAAAGGGTGTCTTTTGATCTTGCTAAAGCCTCACCTTGATTCCTATTAGCCAAAGCATTCACGGGTCTTCTCCCCAATTTTTGGTCGGGTAAGTCTTGCGGAGTACTTTTTTGTACTCGGGGTTTGTTCAACCCACATTGCGTGAACCGCATGGGCAAGCGTGCTACGGCCCTTGCTTTGCATGACGGTTGTTGAAGAAGTGTCTCAAGAAGAGTGAATTGAGTGGCCTTTGGGGCGGGGCAACTTTTGTTGCGTGGCTTGTAATAAAGTTCAAGAATGATACTTCCGCCGGTTGTAATAATACTGTTTGTATAAGTTTTACAAAATGTTTGTAAATTAAGTTATTGTAAGTCTTCCGCTACTCGGTATTTTGTATGAAAGTTGTTGTAATATCTTGTGATGTCTCTGTAAGTATCGATCCCGGAGTGATTGTGGTTTATCGGGGATCCACCCGACGGAACATTCTAGATTATATGGTGTATAAGCATGGTTGATCGAGGTCTTAAGGACAAGGTCGGTGCTTGTGGGCCATATAATTTAGAAGGTTCTCGCCACGTAGGGTATCGAGCGGTACTTACAAAGATACTCACAGTGTTACCTTTTAAAAAATTTCAAAATGCTTTGGATCCAAAAGTTAAATGGGTTTTTAGTCCAAATTGCTTCTCCTCCGTCTTAATTCTTTCTTATAGTCTTGATAGGTGCTATTTAAAAGAGGGTCTTAAGCGGAGTATCATGTGTTTTTCTTTTGCCCTATATTGCTAAAAGTATGCTTATGTTAAGTTTAAAAGATTTTACTCGATCCGTAGGTCCGATCATGCATCATATTTAATTCATATGTTTAAAAAAAATTTAATTCCCGAAACAAAGTGGTTGGGCTAAGTAAAATCAATCCTATTCTTGCTGACTTTAAGGTTCTCAATCTTATAGATTCTATCTTTGCTTTCTACTGGGATGGCACGTACCAAGCGGACTCCTCGCAAGAAGACCGGTCCTAGGGGTGTGCCACGTCATCGATGGCACCACGTCGTAACGATCTTTGAAGCCGGCCCAAGCGAGCCGAATTTTGAGAAGAAGAAAACCAAGAAGCAAAAGATAGCTGAGTTGTTCTGCCGAGCTAGCTATCGCCACCAAGGAGCGTAGCATAGCAATTGCCGAAAGGGATGAAGTGAAGTCCGAGCTAGAGGGGCAAATGAGGCGGGAGCGATCGGATCTTCGAGTCATCACCAAGCTCCGGCAAACCATCGCTCGTCTTGGCATGATGAGCCGGACGGCGCGATGCATCGAGGAATGATGGATATGACTACATTGAGGAGCCTGCAGATCCGGTGGCGAACCTCGAAGCATATACAAATGCTACTCATGAGGAGATCCATCACCACCGATAATCTCCATGATCCTTTATACCAGCCAGCCAGTCGCCGCCGATGACTTAGGTGCCGTGGAGTCACCGGGGCGCACTCAAAGACCGACCGAGGAGTCCGAGGTAGCCGAGTCCGTGGCGTGCAATGAGTCTGACCCGGATGAGGGATCGACATCCGAGCTCCCGAGAAAAGAGAGAGAGATGTAATATATGTTAAATAGTCAACTTTGGGGTGTCCTAGGCATATGGGCGGACTTGTAGAATAAATAAGTGAACCTTTGTATGACCGGGCTTGTACCGTTGCTTTCAATTTTAATAAATCCTCGCTTGTGAGTAAATCCGATCTTGTTTATAACGGATATCCGGTTCTTCACAAGAGAGGGGTGAGATCCCTCGGCACCACAAGCACCACCGTCTTTAGTCAAGCCGTGGCGGCTTTAGTCCACGCCACCACTGAGAATGCCCGTATGCTACGGGAGATAAGTCAGCAGAATCATAATGCACCACGTGAAAATCAGGGTCGTCGTAATCACGACGAAATCACATATGCGGGACTTCACCGATACTCGTCCGCCGGTGTTCACCGGGGCCGAGGAGCCCCTAGAAGCTAATGATTGGCTTCGCATTATAGATCTGAAGTTTGATCTCATCGGAAGGTCAGTCCGCACTTGATGAAACCCAAGTTTGCCGCCCAGCCAGTTGAGAGGCCCCTGATCTGCATGGTGGGCGAATTTCCTTGCACGGCAGACACCGACCAGCCAATCACACGGACCATGTTCAAAGATGCATTCCGTCGGCATTTTATACCCGACGGAGTAATGCAAGCTAAGTTAGAAGAGTTTTTAGCCCTGAAACAAGGTGGACAATCGGTGGTGCGAAGACGTGAACTCCTTTAGCCACCTCTCACGGTATGCACCGAGAACATGTGGATACCGATATAAAGAAGAAGAAGTGCTTCCTCGGGGGTTTAAAGGGAGATATCAAAACCCACCTTACCTCAAACCCCAATGCCACTTTCTACGAGGCGTGGATATAGCCATTGCCTATGAGAAATCCCCCTGTCGAGCAAAAAGTGAGGAGCGGCGTGCTTTCTCTCGACAATCTGGGCGGAATCGAAACGCCGAAAAGTTATCTATCATCCCACCCAAAGACACTATCGCCCACCCTTTCGCTATCCACAACGGCCGCAAAATCCTCAACCCTTTCGCTATCCACAACAAATTAAAATCCTCAACCCTATCGCTACCCACCACAAAGGCAACAAGCTCCGAGGCAACAGGTGTACCCTCGCCTGCCGCAACCTATCCCCAGCCAGCCCGAACACCCGGGGTGTTCGAAACCCAACTCCACCAGCTCCACAAAATACTTCTACCGGTTTCGGCCCGTGTTTCAATTGTGATCAAGTCGGGCATCCGTATCGAAACCGTCCCTACCCCAAAAGGAATGCGTCCCAATTTCAGCAAAGGGTCCGCGGTCAACAGCCCCGAGTCAAGGCAGGGGTGTTCCACCGCGTGTCCCGAAGGTTAATGCCGGGGAAGAAGATCTGGCGCGTCTATCAAGTCCGGTCGGGAACGTTCTTGAAGGAGAACCCGTGTTGATGGGTATGTTCCCCTGTTGCCGGTCACCCCAACTTACATTATTTGATTACGTGCATCTCATACATTTATCAACCGCACCTTTGTTATCAAGCATGAAATTCCCATAAGAGAAATTAAAGATGAGTTTATGGTGCAATCACCGGGAGGCGTATGTGTACACGGGGAAGTAGTCTCTCGATTCCTATATCTCTTGGTGGGTATTTATATCCCACGGATCGATAGTATTGAAGGATCAAAATATAGATGTGATCCTCGGAATGAACTGGTTACGCCGGTATGGCGGCTGTGATAGATACCACGAATAGAAATGTTAAGTGTTGCTACCCGATAACCGATCCCCCACTCCTTATCCAATTTCCGATTCCCAAGAGAGGCGGTTACGACCGCTAATGCAACCTCGGTGCCCGGCACTTCAAGATATACCGGTAGTCCGAGAGTTTCCGGATGTGTTTCCCGATGATTTGCCCAGGCTACCACCGGAAAGAGATGTTGAATTTGTGATTGAGTTGAAGCCGGCTTGCACCGGTATCCCGAAGAGCTTATAGGATGCCCCCAAAAGAGTTAGCTGAATTGAAAACTCAATTGAAAGAACTGTTGGATAAAGGTTTTATCCGACCTAGTTCATCACCGTGGGGTTGTCCTGCAATCTTTGTGAAAAAAAGAAAGATCAAACTCGAGAATGTGTGTGGACTATCGTCCATTAAACGAGGTGACCATCAAAAATAAATATCCTCTTCCTCGTATCGATCTTCTCTTTGATCAACTTGCGGGAGCCAAGGTGTTCTCCAAGATTGATCTTAGATCCGCTACCACCAAATACGTATACGGCCGGAAGATATTCAGAAAACCGCTTTTACCACCGGATACGGCCTATACGAATATCTAGTCATGTCGTTTGGGCTTACTAATGCTCCGGCCCATTTCATGTATCGATGAACTCGGTGTTTATGCCCGAGCTCGATCGTTTTGTCGTAGTGTTCATCGGCGACATTCTTATATATTCCAAAAATAAAGAAGAGCATGCGAGCATCTCCGTATTGTTCTGTCTCGTCTCAGAGTATCGACTTTATGCTAAATTTAGTAAGTGTGAGTTTTGGCTTAGTGAAGTCAAATTCCTTGGTCATGTCTTATCGGCCGAGGGTGTTGCGATTGATCCCAAAAAATCCAAGATATTCTTAATTGGAAACCACCCACCACCGTTCATCAAGTTCGTAGCTTCCTTGGAATGGCGGGATATTACCGTCGTTTAGTTCTGATTTCTCCAAATTAGCCAAACCAATCACGTAAACTCCTCAAGAATCAAACCAAATTCCGATGGTCATCTGAATGTGAGCAAGCTTTCCATAAGTTAAAAGATCTTCTAACCACTTTGCCCCAATCCTTGCTCGGCCGGATATCGAAAAGCCATTCGATGTGTATTGTGATGCGTCCGGCATCGGCATCGGATGTGTGTTAATGCAAGAGGGCAAAGTTATTGCTTATGCTTCGAGACAGTTGAAACGCCATGAAGAGCATTATCCAACTCATGATCTCGAGTTAGCCGCGGTTGTGCATGCTCAAAAATATGGAGACACTACTTGTTGGGCAATAAATGCAATATCTATAGTGATCACAAAAGTCTGAAATATATCTTCACTCGATCGAACTGAATATGAGGCAAAGGAGATGGCTTGAATTAATCAAAGATTATGATCTTGAAGTCCATTATCATCCTGGCAAAGCCAATGTGGTTCTGCGGATGCTCTCGGTCGAAAGAGTCGATGCAAGCTGTCTTCTTGTCACTCCAATAAATCTGAGCCTATGTCAAGAGTTAGAGAGATTAAATATTGATATAATTTCTCGGGGTACTACTCGAATGATATCACCGTACACTCATCTATTCAAGAAAAGATTATTGCCGCTCAACAAGAAAGCAAAGGCCTCAAGCACATTAGAGAGAAAAGTCGGATCGTATGAGCATCTTGCTTTCGCCTTGATGACAACAATGTATTATGGTTTAAAAATCGTCTAGTTGTTCCGAAGGTCCCCGAGCTCAAACAGTTGATTCTTGACGAAGCTCACTTAACCAGATTCTCGATTCACCCGTAGCAATAAGATGTATCATGACCTGAGGCGTAGATTCAGTGGACTAAAATGAAAATCGAGATAGCTCGATATGTTGCCTGATGTGATACACGCCAAAAAGTCAAGGTCAGGCATTTAAAAGTCTGCTGGAGAACTTCAACCCTTACCCATTCCAAATTTGGAAGTGGGAGGATATTAGTATGGACTTCATCGTTGGCCTGCCTAGAACCGCCAAGGGTTATAATTCAATCACGGGTTATTGTTGATCGGTTGACCAAGTCCGCTCACTTTATTCCAAAAAAAGAAGAAATATAGAGCACCTCAATATGCTCAATTATATATAGACCGAGTAATGTGTCCGCATCGGGATTCCAAAAAGTATAGTCACCGGCCGAGGTACTCAATTTATGGCTCAATTTTGGCAGAGGTTTCATGAAACTATGGGTACTACTGCTTTGCAAAGACTTTGCTTATCATCCATAAACCGATGGTCGACCGAAAGGTTGAATCAGATTCTTGAAGATATGTTAAGATCGTGTGTGTTGACATATTCCTCGATTGGGAACAATGTCTACCATTAGCTGAGTTTGCTTACAATAACAGTTATCAAGAGAGTATTAAAATGGCACCATTTGAAGCTTTGTATGGCCGTCGATGCCGTACTCCACTCAACCGGTGCGAGTCCGGTGAAAGATGGTTCTTCGGTGTTGATCTAGTCAAAGAATCTGAAGCCAAAGTAAAAAACAGATTCAAGAAAATTTAAAAATAGCTCAGTCCGCACAGAAAAGTTATGCTTTGATAAGTTTACCTAAGATCGTTAGTGTTTGAAGTTGGAGATTTTGTATATCTGAAAGTGTCACCAAGTAAAGGTGTCGACCGTTTTCGGGGTAAAAGGTAAACGGCGCCCGATATATTGGTCCATTTCAGATTCTTGAAAGGTGTGGAAAAGTAGCATATCGCTTAAATTTACGAGCAATTGTCACTTTGGTGCACAATGTATTTCATGTGTCCCAAGCGAAGAAATGTTTGCGAGTACCGCACAAAAGTCACCGACATCGAAGGTCTCCGCATTGAACCTGATCTGAAATGTGCGAGTATCCAAATAAATTCTTGATCGAAAAGATCGAGTCACCCGCAGCACATAAGAAGATTTTATAAAGTTCAATGGGATCAGCATTCTGAGGATGAAGCAACTTGGGAGTCGGAGGAATTCTTGAATGAACACTTTCCGGAGTTTCTTCCTTCTTTCTCCTAAGTCATGGTTGGTTTCTAACAATCGTGACTTTCCAAAAATATGAGACTTGTAATACTGAACCTTCTACCTCCCTTATGAAACAATGTAAGATGTGTTTGCTTGACACATTTCCTTTTTCCATTACTTAGTCCTAAGCTTTGAATCTCGGGACGAGATTCCTTTTAAGGGGAATATAATGTAACACCCCGGTGTTACGTTAAGCAAAACCTGCCATGTCATCATCATCATTGCATGAGCATTCATGATTAGAAAACCCTAATTCAAACAATTAAAGTAAGTTTACGATTCTAGGGTGTTGTTTGAGCTCCTTTGTATTACATGTGCTTATGTTATAATTTGAATCCTGCTCACATGTTTGATTTCTTAAATAAAACCAATTAATTAAAATCAACCGTGATGTTTGCAAGTGCTTGGCTAACCCTGACTTTCACCTTAAACAAGTTTTCTAAATCAAATGAGGTGCAAGAGAGAACCAAGTTTGAAATTGGCATTCAAATCCCAAACCCTAGCATGAAGGCTAAGTGTTGGATTTTGAATATCACTTTCAAATTTGGTGAGCTAACCATAATTAATTTTGTAAATAAAAGTTGCTAACCAATGGCATTATTTCAAAGTATGAACTTTGTACTTTGAAAGTGTACTATTGGTTGGGTTTGAAAAGTGCCACATCATCATAATTTATTTGCCCAAAAGATTCAATTTGAAAATCATTTCAAAAAGGGAGATTTTCAAAGTGTTTTTACCCCCCTTCATAATTTCACCTCAAAATATTCAAAATTTGGGAAAAACTTCCAAAATACAGTTTGTGCATCTCTTTGAGCTCTACAACTTTGGTATACAAAGTTTTTCAAGTTTTTGAATAAAATTTGGAGTAATTTCAAAAGTAATTTGAATTTCAAATTGTCCCCTTTTGAGTTTTAAACTACAATTCAAAAATTATTGGGTTTCATGAAAAACTTCCTAAATGAAAGTTGTAGATCCTGAGAAATAGAACAACTTTTATTTTTGGAGATTTTTATCTTTTATTCAAGATTTGAAAGTAATTTTAAAATCTCCCAAGTTAGGGTTTTGCTTTAAATTCAAATTTGATGTTCAAATTCAAAAACTATTTGGAATCTGACCAAGCTTCCTTAATAAAGTTTGTAGAGCACAAAATTATGAACAATCGGTATTTTGGGATATTTTTGTGTACAGTACCAATTTTAAAAGTAATTTTGAAAATGAAGGGAAAAGGTGGCACTGTCTGATAGTGAGCAGGGGGGTGGGCGCCGGCTCGCCCGACGCCCATGCCGCCCGGCCGGCGCCGCCGTGGCCGTTCCGGCGCCTTCCGCCCGTTCGCTGTCGCCAACCAGCTCGGCGCCATCACGAACCTCCCATCCACACATCTAGCACACCACACGGCCTATAAAAGTCATCCTCCGGCCGACGGGCGGTTCCTTTCTTCCACTCGCTCGCCGCCGGCCGCCGTCCATCTTTCACCAAATTAAACTCGTCTCTGTCCACCGTCTTTCCAATTGGCGTGCACACAGCTCCGCCACCTCCTTGCGCACCGGTTGAGCCACTCCTCGCCCTTTGACATCACCCGAGTCGCGTACACGAGGTCATCTTCCTCGGCTCGATTAGTGCGCACGCCGCCGTGAGCCCCCTCACCCTCGCCCGGCTCTCTGAGGCGTTTCAAGCTCCACCGGTTGTTGTGTTAGCCGCTGGAGTCACCGACTGTGTTCGGCCGTGGTTTCAGCGGTGAGCACCCGGAGCCGCCGGGACACCGCCTCGTCGTCGCGTTCGCCGCCGCCGCCATTGCTAACACCGACGACCCTACTCCGGCCATCTCAAGCCCGCCTCTTTTTGTTTTAGAATCGGTGAGCTCCTGAGCATAGCCAAGGTGTTGGTTGCGTCTAGTACTCCATGGGTGGGTCGGAACAAGGTCGCTCCGACGAGCTCCGCCATGTCCCCCGTGGTCGTGATCGCCGCCCCCGTGCTTGTGTGGTGTTGCTCCGAGTCACGTTCGTCTTTGCCTTTGAGTCCGGGTGAAGTCGTTAGTCACGCGTTGGCACGCCGGTTTTAATGGAGAAGCTCCGATGAGCTTGTTCACCGGGGAGCCGTCTTGGCCGGCGAGACGCCGAGATCACCGCCACGGATGCTCGGTGGTTGACGAGGGTGGTGTAGTAGCTCGTTGGGCGCGGCATGAGTTGTAGGATCGTCGGTGTAGTTGGTTTCGCCGAAGATCATCGCCGGTGACGAACCGCCGTCGATCGCCGCCGCTCTCGTTTCCCGTCGGGGAGAGGAAGAGAGAGGAGGAAGGGGCGGCCGACACCCCTACCCCGCTTGTCGAGAGAGGGAGAGAGCCGCGGGCCGTGTCTTGTAAGCAAGATATCTGTCGCCGTGCGGGCCGTTGGGCCGCACAAAGGAGCCCTGAAGAGGGAGAAATGCTTTTCCTTTTTCTTTTTTGTTTTTCTGAAAACTAGTTTTCATCTTTTTTGATGTAATTTTATTTGGGCAGATAAAATTGTGAAAAAAAAATATGTATGTGCTCCTTGTGATGTTATCTGTCCATGAAAAATACTAACTCTGAGTTTTCAATAAAATTTTATTATGCTTTAATTTGCTCCTTTAATTAATAAATACAATTTCAATGATTTTTAATAAATAAAATATAACTCAAAAATTATGAATTTTGTTTTGTGTGCTAATTAGGTGATGATGATCTTGATTATGAAGTTTGATCCTGTTTTGATTAAGTTTTGTATTAGGCTTAATTAATTCCTTAATTAATCGTGTTTAATTAGTAATTCTTTAATTAATTAGGGTTAAGTTAATTCCCAATTAGCAAGTTAATTAGTGGCTTTCAACGACTGTAAAAATGGTCAATAAATTAGTAATTACCTCTAATCACCATTAGGGTTGATTGATTTTGGGATTGAGTGACGACCCTAGGTCATTAACCCTAATGACCTTCGGCATTTCATGTTGATTGTGTGTCGTTAGTCCGTCGTCGTCAACGCTAGTTATACCTTCCTAGAGTGAGGTTACCGTGAAGGAAAGTTGTACTCAAGATAGGTTAACGTTTGATGCATCGCTGTCGCACGATCATTCATTTACTGCATTATAATCATGCATCTCTGTCGTGTAGCTACGGACTGAGGAAGGGGTTGATCCAACCCCTGTTCTTGAAGAAGGTGTTCTTTGTGAGGAGACCGGTTCTGTTACAGTTACGGTGATTGGTTCTCCGGTCCTCACTTCGTCGAGCCCCAAGGCAAGCCCCGGATGCATTCAAACCTATCCTTGTATTTCGAAAGTTTTTATGATTTCATGTGATGATATAATGCATTAGGTGTAGGAGTTGTGTGCTATCCTACTTTGATGCATTTACCGTACCTTGCTACATTATCCTCGATACTGTTTTTGATTTCGAAATGCTTAGTCACGCTTAGCCTTGCTACTAGAATAGGTTTTGATAAATTGTTTCTAAAGTTATGATAATAATGATCCCTGATGGGAATTTATGAAAACCTGATGTTGCTTGTCGCCTACCTCTCACTTTGGCCGGGTTAGGGGTACGCACAAGAACATGATGATGAGTAACTCGAGACGTCGGTGGAGTGACTTGCACCGGGGAAGGGCTAGTGCCCCGGTGTAGTGTCGTCCCACTTGTGTCGGTTAAGGACCGTCCGTTGTTTGGCCCCAGGGATCACGAGGTTATTGGATAGTACCCGGTCACATGCTAATGGCGGTAAGCTCCGCTTGGACTATTAGTTACTAAAACGGATAGTAGCGTGTACCCATCCTACGATGCGCACCGCCCGAAGTGACCGAGCGGCCGTAGGGAGGTGGTGTAATTGTATACCCGTTTTAGTATGGAGAAATCTGAGTGTTGAGTTGATGTATGTAAGATCATGGGTCCTGCATATACATCGTGTGGCTAGGAAGCCCCAAATTGGGTATATTAAGCGATTCGAATCGCCGTGTGCTCCACGATATGGGAGCCGTGATCCGAGTCCCGCATCGTAGTAATAATGAAAGTCCGAGAATGAGAGTTTTGAATCCGGCATATGTTTGATAAGTGATTGTTAGAGTAAGGACTGGCTTAGTCTCTTTTTTTGCAAAAGGGTGTCTTTTGATCTTGCTAAAGCCTCACCTTGATTCCTATTAGCCAGCATTCCTGGGTCTTCTCCCCAATTTTTGTTGTCGGGTAAGTCTTGCGGAGTACTTTTTTTTGTACTCGGGGTTTGTTCAACCCCTCGTTGCGGGTGAACCGCATGGGCAAGCGTGCTACGGCCCTTGCCGCATGACGGTTGTTGAAGAAGTGTCCAAGAAGAGTGAATTGAGTGGCCTTTGGGCGGGGCAACTTTTTTGTTGCGTGGCTTGTAATAAAGTTCAAGAATGATACTTCCGCTGGGTTGTAATAATACTGTTTGTATAAGTTTTACAAAATGTTTGTAAATTAAGTTATTGTAAGTCTTCCGCTACTCGGTATTTTGTATGAAAGTTGTTGTAATACTGTGATGTCTCTGTAAGTATCGATCCTGGAGTGATTGTGGTTTATCGGGGATCCACCCGACGGAACATTCTAGATTATATGGTGTATAAGCATGGTTGACTGAGGTCTTAAGGACAAGGTCAGTGCTTGTGGGCCATATAATTTAGAAGGTTCTGCCACAGAGGCTCACTATTGTATCACCAGGACACTTTAATTTCCATGTGCTTTGGAGTAATCCGCCAAATAAAGGGATTAAACCACTTGCTGTTATCCCCTCACCAGCAACATATGTCAATTGCCCATTTGGATGCACATCCATGAAGGACTGAAATAAAAGGCCAAGCAACAAGCATTAAACAGCAGAAATATGCCATACTGCAGCGCTAAGATGATACAATCTGTACTTCTACAAAAGGGTATGACGCAAAAATTATGAGTCCGTGTTTGAAGTCCCATTTTTCCTGCAAGAAGTTAATGGGGACAATCCTATAAAAACAATATGATCGGCATCATGTATCCTTTGATCATGATGGCAAAATTAAACAGGAAAGCTTGTTAGTAGCCAACTAGGCACCAGCTGCCCAGTTCTCCAGCCAATGTTCTTATCATATGGAGTGGCAATTTGTAAATATCATTCAATATGGATATAAATGGTGCATTGAGAGACAGGTAAAAGGCATATATATTTACACAAGCTACAGGGTTGAGGCACATCATTGACATCAGCATCCATTATCTATGCTTTGACCAGATAGCTGGGCGCCTGGGCATAAGGAGTGCATTCCGTTCTGCAACATGTGCATGAATTTCAATATGGACATGTAATAAAGAACAGCCGGATACAGACACTTGAAATGCTAGGATAGGTGTAATTGGTACACAAACTGGAAATGCTTGAATATGTGAAATTCTATAGAGGGGGCGTCAAACACAACTATATTAGGTGGTAGACATCCTTAGTGATTTAGCAGAAATTGGTATGCAAAATGCTCAGATCTACTCTCTCCGTTTAAATTATAAGATGTTTTGGCCTTTTAGATACATTATTTTTTATGTATCTAGACATATATAGTGTAGGGCAATGCTATGGTACATACTTTACTTGCTAGGAGGTAATACTTTAAATGAATCTGAGCCGTCGATTATTAACATAGAAAAAAGAAACAATATTTTCAAATCCCAGCATGCACGGTGAAAGCATAAACACGATGCCGCCTGTGCGGCCCTTTCCTTGTCATTGCACAGCCTGGCGGATCCATTCATGCGTGTGTATATTACCAAAAAAAGTTAGCAAGTACATACATACAATAGTTAACACATTTTATCCGGTTAAAAAAATATGTTACGTACAGATAATTATTGAGCCATAAATTTTAATGATCTAAAATAGTTTACAAGTTAACATCTTATTACATATAATCAAGTGAGTACATTATGCTAGCTCCAATAAAATTATATTTAAAATAAATAAAACACATAGTTATGTTACGTATATTGAGCATGTAATTTTTTATGGAGATTGAACATGTTTGTAGTGTCGTATAGGTTCATCATGTATAAAGTGTGTTGATATTTTTTTTTTGTCTTCAAAGTGATCAAATTCTTTTTATAATACTTAGTTTTGTTAAAATTATACGTACATGAAGATTATTTTAATAGCTAAGACATCAATTGAGCATTGAAATTTAGCGATCTAAAACATATTAACATGATAGTACATGTCAATTAATTTTTGAAATACGTGCATATAAGTTGAGCACATGTCACGCATGTTATGTACCATTTGGGCACCTGTACATGCATGTTAATTAAGTTATGTTATATCTAAACTTGCAAAAATAAAAAGATTGATCGTATCTAATAGATCATGTATATGTCAATTAGATCTAAAAAATGATCTTTAGATCTAAAATTTCCTTATTTCACCTATTACCTCCTAGAAAGTAATATGTAATTCTAACCATCCGATCAAATTAAATGAACGGCTTATAGTCATTTGGATGTACCACAGCAAAGCCCTATAGTGTATATCTAAGTGCATAACCAAAACAATGTATCTTGAAGAGACAATTTGTCTTATAATTTAGGGAGAGAGAGAGAGAGAGAGAGAGAGAGAGAGAGAGAGAGAGAGTAATTAACATGGATTTTCAGTTGGAAGACCAACCGGCCAAATTAAACTGAGCCACGAACGTACTAGAGCCTGCGTAATGTGCTCCATTCCACTTCCACCGCGTGCGTCGTGTGCATGGCAAGTGTGAAGCGAATGGAGATGGAGACGGGGCTGCAAGCCTGCAACTGGAGAGACAGGGACAAGTCGTCCGAGGTTCAGTGCCGACGGTTCAGAGCTGTTCGCGTCGTGATCGTGAAATCGACTGCTCTGGAATTCTCGGAGGAAGTTACTGGCGGCAGCTGCACGGAGGATGGAGGTTGCTGCTTGGATCATGCTGCGCCATCGCTTCAACCCTAGACGTCCGAGTGTTGATGCAATGGCAGTCGTTCTCCAAGTTCCTCTCTCTCTCTCTCTTAGCTGCAGAGAGGATCTTTGACTTCTTGAGCGATAGCAGTTTCGTGAAGTTTTTGCTCTTAAAAAGTGAAAAGCAGAAAGGATCTTGGGCCACGCAATGAGTAATCTTCGTCTCTCGGCATATTCTCTGCGAAACAGATTGAGTTATCCTTGATAAATTAAAGACCTAACCAACGATGCAAAAAAAATAATGGCCTTTTGCTGAACTTTGTGAACCATTGTTTCCCATGCTTCCTTCCCTTTTGCAAATCTATCACGATCGGCCATGATAACCTATAAAAAAACACCCATGGCTGTTCGTCTTATACTACCCTATACAAAAAGGGAATTAAAAACAAGGTTTATAATAATACGAGTAAGTGAGACGATGCATGAGGAGAGGAACGAATATGCCATTTCCACGAGGACGCCTAATTGCATTGGCTTGCACGAGGACGCGATGGAGCAGATGGAACACAGAGAAGAAGAACGAACACAGCAATGGCCGGCCCGGATGCATGTTTAATCCTGGCCGCTCTCCTTCCCTGCCCTGCAATGCGTTCGCTAGTCAGATTTGGCCTCCCTTCCTTGGGTTTTTCCCATGGCAACCAGGGCTAGCACATGCCGGCCGACATCCCGATTCGCAGCCGCTGGCTAGGTTTACTTCTTGTACCTCGATTCCTCCCTCCTCCTCCTCCTCCTCCTCCTCCTCCTCCTGTCTCTCTCTCTTTTGGCGAGGATCTTGTGATAATTGGTCAAGAACTCCGTCGCTGAAGCACACGTACGCACCTGTTTGTATATTCATTTTCAGCAATCAGCACTACTAGTATACGGTACATTCTAAAAGTCCCATCAATATTATATTTTTTGGAGAAGTCGTCGTCGCGTACTTAACTGAAGATGCTGTATGTTTGCCAAACGTAGTTTGGTTACAACACGAGACGTAAATAAAAAACTAATCAGATACACGTTTCAACTAACTGCGCATGTTATCTCTAGTAACAAAATGAACTAGTTAGCAAGTCAGCCGGTTGACATGTTCAGATTGGAAATGGTAGTACTCAACCATGTCACAGTCACCTTCTGAATCAGCCGTCCGTCCGTGCGTTAAAACAACACCGTGGAATTCCATTCCGGCAACTTTATAACAAAATTAACACTTCGCGCACGTACGCACAGAGCCAAATTTTATACTACTGACGTACAGCGCACGCCTACGGAATTTTTTCTCCACCCTACTAGGCTACGTACTGTCAGCGACGACATTCCTGACAAGCAGCAGCTAAGGAAGGGCTCAACAGTTGGGCCGTCCATTCCACGTCCTCAACGTATCCGCAGGCCCAATCCGAAGATGTCCGGCCCAACCTGGATCCACGCCATACTCGATACGCATAGCGTAGCTAGCTAGCCGACGCCGCCGCCGTCTGCGCACGGTTAAAAGCAGGCATCCTCTGCCTTGTAAGGCTATGAAGGAATATGAACTCAAACTCATCTCTATGAAGAACTCAATGTTCCTCCGAATCCTATCTCCTGCTATCTTCTCCTTCTTTTTCCCTTCTATCTGATACTGTATTGCTAACAGAATTGGTATCAGAGACTCACGATCCTCGGATTCCACCGGAAATTTCCGCCACCTCGATCTCGATTCGTAATCCCCGACGGCAGGTCGATCCTGATTTCGCCCTGGTGGTGTGAATCGGGAACCCATAGGTCCGTGCCGAGGTTGAATTGATCGGTGAACGAAACTACGGTCTGGATCCCTAGCAAATCCACCACCACCACTACACTCGCTTCCGCCGTCATCTCGGAGCGATGGATCCCAACATCCAGTTGGTCCTCGACGAACTCAAGGCCTTCCGCGGCGACTTCACGGATCTGCAGTCCAACTTCACCGGCCTGCAGACGTCCCTCACCTCGCGCATCGACAACGTGGAGAAGGCGCTGACCGCTCGCTTCGCCACCATGGAGAACGCCGCCAAGGTGTTCGAAGAATGGAAGCCCCAGGTCGACGTCTCGATGGAGAATCTGCGCCAGGAGATGGGTGTGCTCCGCAAATCCGTGCATCGAGTGGTTCTCGATGCCAGTCCGACCACATCGGCCGGCATCTTCACAAGTCCGGTGGCGGCTGCGGCATCCTCACCTGCCGGTAACCAAGCCGTCGGCCCCCGATGGGCACCGCAGCGTCGAACACAATCACCGGGAGTCCGTCCTTAATGGACCACTCCCGGTCAAGGGTATGCAGCTTCCCGATCATCGTATTTTCCGTTCTGCATCTCTTCCTGTGTTCGATCCAATTCACCAACATCAGCGTCCTTTTGAGAGTCATGTTCACGGGGATCAGGGTCACCAGAGTAACCATTACCTAGGTCGGCTACCTAAGATGAATTTCCCATGCTTTGAAGGCACGAGTCCTAAACTATGGCTTAGTCACTGTCTAGATCACTTCTCCATGTACTCTGTTGAGGAATCCATGTGGATCAGGGTAGCGAGCATGCACATGTCAGGGGCGGCTGAGTGCTGGTTACAGTCAGTAGAAACTCGCGTTCGAACCGCAACATGGTTGGAATTCTCTCAGTTGGTGCTTGAGCGTTTTGGCAAGGACCAAAGATGAACTCTTAGTTCGCCAATTGTTCCATGTCGCGCGCCTAGTTCTGTTGCTGAATACATTGAGGAATTCTCGGGTATAGTGGAACAACTCATAGCTTATGGGCGTCACACGGACCCAGTGTTCTATGCCATGCGTTTTGTGGATGGGTTACGGGATGACATTCGTATTGCTGTTCATATGCATCGTCCATCTACACTGGATTCTGCTTGTGCTCTCACGCTGTTGCAGGAGGAAATGGCGGAGTCGAATCGGCGCCGGGAGGGTCGCCGTACTGATGCTTATGGCGGTACCAAGCTCGTACCTCGTCCACCATTGCCAACACAACCACCGCTGCGTCCTGACAAGGCTTCGTCATCGACATCACCACCCTCTGGTGAAGAACGTCGACCCCGTACCCTGGAGGAACGCCTTGCAGCATTGCGCTCATACCGGCGCGCTCGCGGGCTGTGCATTCGTTGCGGTGAAAAATGGTCAAGGGAACACAAGTGTCCAGAGCAAGTATCACTCCATGCATTGCAAGAGGCTTGGGATGTTTGCAATACTGAAGAATTCTGGTATGAGGATACTCCTTCTGAACCCTTGGACAGCCAGCTCTTTGTTACTATTTCTGTCGCGGCTACACAGGGTGCTGTTGCTCCGCGCACAATTCAGTTCCAGGGTGCATTGCAGGGGCAGCCAGTACTCATATTGCTCGATTCAGGGAGCTCACATTCATTTGTCAGTGCTTCCCTAGCTGCTTCTCTGCAGGGTGTTCAGGCTGTGGATTCTCCTGTCTGGGTGCAAGTAGCTGATGGTACTCGTATCAATTGTGGGTCAGTAATCTCTGATGCTTGTTGGTCTGTGCAAAAGTGTCAGTTCACCTCATCTCTCAAGGTGTTTCCATTGCTATCCTTTGACATGATTATTGGAATGGATTGGCTTTCTCAGTTCAGTCCTATGAAGATTCATTGGCAGGAAAAGTGGGTTCAGTTGCCATATGAGGGATTGTCTGCAGTTTTGTATGGTGTGGGAGCAGTCCTTCCAACAGGGTCAATAATACGCTTAACGGCCGCTCGTGAGTGACACCACAGTTCAGATTCTCTTCCATCAGAGATAGCAGCTTTGATCCAGGAGTTTCAGCCTATCTTTGCTACTCCAACTCAGCTACCACCTTCGAGAGATTGTGATCATGCTATTCCTCTGATTGCTGGGGCATCTCCAGTCAACATTAGACCCTACAGATTTGCTCCTGCTATCAAAGATGAAATTGAGCGACAGGTGGAGACAATGTTGAAATCAGGGGTGATTCGTCACAGCGATAGCCAGTTCTCCTCACCAGTCTTACTTGTCAAGAAGAAGGATGGTTCCTTTCGTTTCTGTGTGGACTTTCGCCACCTGAATGCCATTACTGTCAAAACCAAGTATCCAGTGCCTATTATCGAGGAATTATTGGATGAATTGTCCGGGGCCAATTGGTTTTCTTGCCTGGATCTCACTGCAGGCTACCACCAGATCCTCCTCAAACCTGGTGAAGAAAGCAAGACAGCATTTCAGACTCACACAGGCCACTATGAATTTCGGGTCATGGCGTTCGGGCTGTCTGGTGCACCGGCTACCTTCCTTAAAGCTATGAACGCCACATTGGCACCCGTGCTGCGGCGCTGTGCACTCGTATTTTTCGATGATATCCTCATATACAGTGCCACTTATGAGGAACACTTAGTTCATCTCCGTCAGGTCTTCGGCTTACTCCAACAAGATCATTGGCTAGTGAAACCATCCAAATGTGAGTTTGCCAAGAGGGAACTCAAGTACCTCGGTCACATCATTTCCGCAGCAGGTGTAGCGACTGATCCTGACAAGATCTCAGCGGTTCTTGACTGGCCACAACCCTCCTCAGCTAAGGAACTCCGCAGCTTTCTCGGATTAGCTGGCTACTACCGCAGATTTGTGAAGCACTTTGGCATAATTGCAAAACCCCTGACTGAATTGCTCAAAAAGGGGAGCTTGTTCACTTGGACTCCTGATCATCAGGTTGCCTTCGAAACACTCAAATCTGCCCTTACTTCAGCTCCTGTTCTGGCATTACCCGATTTCAGCTTGCCTTTTGTCATTGAAACGGATGCTAGTGGCATAGGCATTGGGGCCGTTCTTATGCAAGGCGGTCATCCTCTCGCGTTCCTGAGCAAGGCACTCGGACCACGTTCACAAGGTTTATCAGCTTACGAGAAAGAATATATGGCAATTGTCATGGCAGTTGATCATTGGCGGAGCTACTTGCAGTTGGCTGAGTTCCATATTGTGACTGACCAGCGTAGTTTAATTCAACTCTCTGAGCAGCGCCTGCACACACCCTGGCAGCAGCGCGTCTTCACCAAATTGTTGGGTTTGCAGTACACCATCCGCTATCGAAAGGGGATTGAGAATCGAGCAGCTGATGCGCTGTCTCGTTATCCTGCTAAGGATGCTACCTGTGCTGCAGTTTCCTCATCTTCTCCAGCATGGATTCAGGCAATCAGTGACTCTTACCTCCAAGATCCTGCTGCACAAGATCTGCTCACCAAGTTGGCAATCGATCCTTCAGCAGTTCCACCCTTCACACTCCAAAACGGCTTGATTCGCTATCAGGGCCGATTGTGGGTGGGCAATGTACCTGAGTTACAGCAACAACTCCTGGCTGCAGTTCATACCAGTCCAGTTGGTGGACATTCGGGGATTCCAGTAACTCTGCGGCGAGCCAAACAGTTATTTGCATGGCGGGGTATGAAAGCAGCGGTACGAGCCTTCGTTACTAGCTGTCTGATTTGTCAACAGGCCAAGCCCGATCGTGCGCGACTACCGGGACTTCTTCAGCCTCTCGAAGTTACGGATCGAGCATGGAAGGTTATATCCATGGATTTCATCGAAGGCCTACCTCAGTCCCACCGCTTCAATGCTATCTTGGTGGTTGTGGACACCTTTTCAAAATATGCACATTTCATCGGTTTTACGGCATCCGTTCACCGGCTGCGGGGGTTGCTTCGGTCTTTATGCAGCGGATCTACCGTCTCCATGGGCTACCCTCAGCCATAGTGTCTGACCGTGACAAAGTTTTCACCAGCCGTTTCTGGACTGAACTCTTCAAGCTGACCCAAGTCGAGCTTCGCATGAGCACCGCGTATCACCCTCAGTCGGATGGTCAGATGGAACGAGTCAACCAATGCCTGGAAACATTCCTTCGCTGCTATATTCATGCTTGCCCTTCGAAGTGGAGCGATTGGTTGCGTTTGGCGGAGTACTGGTACAACTGCAGCCCCCATTCTGCGCTGGGATGTTCCCCCTTTGAAGCTCTATATGGATATGCCCCTGAACACTTCGGCATCACTGCTGAAACCACATCTGCTGCCAGAGATTGCGCATCATGGCTCGCCGAGCGGCAATTGATGACTGACCTGATTCGCCAGCATCTGCTGCGTGCTAAATCCAGAATGATCAAGTCAGCAAATCTCAAATGCTCTGAACGCTCATTTGAAGTGGATGACTGGGTATTCCTCAAGCTGCAACCATATGTCCAGTCGACAGTAGCGGCTCGTTCTAATCACAAACTGGCCTTCAAGTTCTTCGGGCCCTATCAAGTGACAGCTAAAGTAGGTTCGGTGGCTTATCGATTGGCTCTACCCAGTTCCTCTATGGTGCATCCGGTCTTCCACGTTTCACAACTCAAGAAAGCAGTGGGACAATTTCAGACTGTCACAGCTGAACCACCTTCTGATGCAGTTCAGTGGAGTATTCCGTTGGCCATACTACAACGACGCTCAGTAGCTGACGGATCCGTGACCAAGGTGCAAGGTTTGATTCGCTGGTCTAATATGCCTGATTCTTTGGCCACTTGGGAAGATTTGGTGCCCTTGCAGCAGGCATTTCCTCGAGCGCCTGTTTGGGGACAACCAGGCCATCAAGGAGGGGGGGATGTCAGCGACGACATTCCTAACAAGCAGCAGCTAAGGAAGGGCTCAACAGTTGGGCCGTCCATTCCACGTCCTCAACGTATCCGCAGGCCCAATCCGAAGATGTCCGGCCCAACCTGGATCCACGCCATACTCGATACGCAAGCGTAGCTAGCTAGCTGACGTCGCCGCCGTCTGCGCACGGTTAAAAGCAGGCATCCTCTGCCTTGTAAGGCTATGAAGGAATATGAACTCAAACTCATCTCTATGAAGAACTCAATGTTCCTCCGAATCCTATCTCCTGCTATCTTCTCCTTCTTTTTCCCTTCTATCTGATACTGTATTGCTAACACGTACTAAAAAAAGACATGGACACAAAAGTTGAGAACCCAATTGGCAGCTGCATGCCGTCTAGAGAGAAAGATACTAGTCTGGGTGGCCGGCAGTTAGTCGCGAAGAGTTCTCCACTGGAGACGAGGAATCGGCCGCGCCGCGGGCCTATAAATTGAGCTCCCCCGTCTGAGCAGCAACGAAGCAGCCGCCGACTATAAGCAGTGCAAGCCGAGGAGCCACCACTCTTTCAGGTTCCAACGAGAGCATAGCAGAGCAAGCAACGCCGGCCAGCCGACCACCACCACCACCACCTCGAGGTCCATCCGATACTCCAATCCAATGGGTTCACGTGTCGGCGGCAACGGCAAGGCGCCCGCGTCATCGTCGTCGTCGCTGCGAGCCGTGTGGGCGTGCCTTGCCTTGTGCCTGCTCCTGTCTTGCTTCAGTTCGCCATGCCAAGGCCGCAAGCTGCTGCTGGCGGAGGCCGAAGCGGAAGGCGGCAAGGTCGCGAGGCCTTCGAGGGGGAGCTGGTGCTCAGAGTGCCACCGCTACCAAGCGTCAGCGGCGGCGAGGAGCCCGCGGTCGCGGCCACCGGCAGGTACCGCGCGGTTGATGCCGTCCGTGCCCAGTCCTGGCGTCGGGCACTAGCGGCCTCAGTTCGCTGGGGACTCCGGCGTGATTTCTTTGCTTTCGCTACTGCTACTTATTACCTGTACGTTTCTTTAAAAAAAAAAACTTGTACGTTTCCACTTGCAGTTCTTGAGATAAAACAAATTAACCACGCCAATGAGACATGCATCATCCAAAATGTTGAAAGATCAAAGGTGTGCTTGTGCTGTTGTGCATGGCCAAATAAAGCTGCTGGAAACAGTGTAAAAGTTTCACGTGCCCTGTAAAAAGCGTGACG
The DNA here is from genome assembly GCA_015844335.1 of Chrysopogon serrulatus. Classification (NCBI taxonomy): domain Eukaryota; kingdom Viridiplantae; phylum Streptophyta; class Magnoliopsida; order Poales; family Poaceae; genus Chrysopogon; species Chrysopogon serrulatus. The sequence continues at coordinate 126,003 of JADLZL010002414.1, read as the reverse complement.
CGATACGGTAGATAACGCTGCTACGACGACGACGACGTTGGTGTCAGAGCTCTCCCCTGTCGTGCGAGTTGCACCGCTCAGGTGTTCCGTGTTCGGTAGCGTTGTGCTCGGCACTTGCCATCTTGCTTCGCTTTGATGGGCTAGCTCTCGACCGCTCAGCGACGGTGCCCACCTTTTGGCGTTGTTTTGGCACGGTGTGCTTAAAAATTGGTGTCTTGTTCCTGGGTGAATAAACACGTGCTATACCGTGAGACGGCATTCCTCCTGTATAAGAGTGGGTCCAGTCGTCTTCAGATATCTACAGGCAGAGACAAAACACGATCAGGACAGGCCTAAGATATGACAGCGCCGTGCGCATCACTGAGCAGCAGGTGTTCATTAGGAATTTTTCACATCCGCTGTATACCCACGATGGCTCGGGTCAGGCGGTGAACACCTTTGCTGGCAACGACGGGCTTAGTCCGTGAGTTCATGATGTTGAGAAAAAAAGTAACTTTAATTATTTAATAAATGGTAAAAAAGGGCACGTATCAAAAGATTGACATAGGAGTACAGCTGTTATTAAAGAAAACAAATAGTTGGAGCGCACGACATATGAGCCTTCAAATTTATTCTTAGTGGACCAAAACAGTAGGCCATCATTTTCTGTTCTTTAGGACTATATATATACACTTCACTCGTTGGGAAGATATCTACTGAAAGACAACTATATGTCTACGGGAATCGTGCAGTATATATATACAGTGGTATCATCTCCTTGAAAGGAGATACAGTATATACAGTTGTATGTATCCAGAGCTCACGGGAGAGACGTCAGAACTCAAAACCCCCGTTCAATTGAACAGATAAAGAAGGCCTTGTCATATTGTCAAGGGGTGTCTCCAAGGTGAATACAAGTCCCGAACTGCCGACCTGGCCATTCCATTTGGATCGTCCAAGCTGCCAAAGCAACATTCCAGGTCTCAGTTAGCAGTAAGGCGTGCACAGTGCAATTCAAATTACAAGCAACTGATTATACATGAGAAGAGCTGGAGTGCTTACAGAGAGAGCTGTGAATGCTGAGGGATGTCTTGAGCAAGAGAAACCACACATTACGTTGAGTTCGTCTTTCAAAGAGTGGACAAACTCGGTGCGTATTCCAGGATCACTTCCTCCAAAAGTGGGGCAAACACTGGTGCATGTACTTCGATTAATAAGTTCAGAAACGTGCAACTAAAATAAACTTGGAAAGAAGGGGTCGATACAATGTCATGCGCACCACAGTAGTGAAAACCCAAAAGGCACTTAAATATCCACCGTATTTAAAGAAGGCCACAGAGTAAAATGACATAAGCAAGATCAATGAACAAACTCTCAGGTTGTATTCTATGGTAGAAGGTAGTATATCTGCCAAAGCTTTGCTGACCAACAAAAATAATTACAAGACCATGCATCCAACAAAAGATGTCACTGTATTGTGACTAACAGCAGGCCACACTTTCACTAAGCTACTCAGGATAAACTCATTTATCTTGAAAAGCAGACACTACTTATAACTCTGAATAAGTGTTTATATATTTATCTACCTGATTTGAATGCTGGGCCTCACCATAAGGCCAGACCTCTTCCATGCTACAGCTTGTGCAACTCCAAATGAAACGGAATTGTCAGGCCATTGAAACATTGGAGTGAACCTAGTACCATGTTTGTTCTTCAAAAGAAATGGAGTAGAAATAAGAACAGGCATGTGAAGTAATTAGGAACATATCTCAAGAGGATTAAGTGATGCTACAGGTAGCATGCTTATGCATATACTAACCTTGAAAGAGAAGCTCACTCTTGTATCACCAGGACACTTTCCATGTGCTTGTAGCAATCCGCCAAATAAAGGGATTAAACCACTTGCTGTTATCCCCTCACCAGCAACATATGTCAATTGTCCATTTGGAAATTGCACGTCCATGAATGACTGAAACAAAAAGCCAAGCAACGAGCATTAAACAGCAGAAATATGTCATACTGCAGTGGTAAGATGATGCAATCCGTACTTCAATAAAAAGGCATGACACAGAAATTGAGTCCTGCACAGTAATTCTATAGAACTCTAGCTCGAATTCCCATTTTCCTGCAAGCAGTTAATGGGGACAGTCCTGTAAAAACATGATAGGCATGTATCCTTTGATAGCATGATGGCAAAATTAAACAGGAAAGCTTGTCAACCAGCCATCTAGGCACCAGCTGCCCAGATATCTAGCCAATGTTCTTATCATATGGAGTGACAATTTGCAAATATCATTCCATTCCATTGTTAATTTGCTATATATAAATGACTGAATTATGATAGCAACCAGAAATTCGGTAAAAAAAGTTTCTGTAGAACCAATCGGATAAATAGTGCATTGAGATATTCCTAATTCCATTGAGCAGTGCTGGAATTGGTGTGAGCACTGGATCCCTTGAGGGAAGCAATTCCACACACTTGGGATTGCAGCTGTGTGTTGGGCGTTATGGAAGACCCGAAACAAAGTTTGCTTTGAGGATAAGAAGGTGCTTGAACGGACATATGTTGTATGTTACGCTTGTGCACTAATGAAATACTGGGCAGGTTTGTATGGTGAAGCTGACAAGGAGGCTCTGACAGCTGGCGTTGATACGATGCTGAAGATTGCTGTCCAACTGATGCTGAAGAAAAAGAAGATGCAGGACGTCCAACAAATCAAGGATGGGGGGAATGAAGACAAGTGAGGGCAACATGGCTTCATTTCTAATGCAGGGCATGAATTAAAACGTTTCATGTCGTCTCAGTTTGGTTTCCGGCGTCTTGTGCTGGTTGGTCTTCTTCTAGAGGTCTCTTAGCTGTTAATCTTCTTTTGGCTGGATGTATGCTCTAGTTTTCAGTATCGTACCTGTTAGCTTAGAGCATGGCAAGCACGAACGTATCGTCAGTAGCTCGACCACGGTTTTTCTTACCGATCGGTAACCGGCCGGTAAGGCCGGTTACCGACCTTACCGGTCCGCACGGTTCGGTTTTGGACCAGTACAAACCGTTAGAGTTTTTTAAATTTGAAATTTGAATTTGAAAAATGAAAAATTCTAAAAAATTTATAAAAATAGTTCATGATTTATAGAATTCAATGGTGTCAAAATTTTTCAAATTTGAGTTCATTTAGTATTTATTTTGACCTTTGCAAGTTTGAAAAAAATAAAAAGAAAAAGGCCGCGGTCCATTAAGGCCCATCAAATCATGAAGGTCAAAAAATATACTAAACGCACTCAAATTTGAAAAATTTTGACATCATTGGATTCTATAAATCATGAAGTATTTTTAAAAAATTTTCTAGCATTTTTTAAAAACATTTTTCATTTTTCATTTGAAAAATTTTGACATCATTGGTTACCGACCGTAACCGGTTCTTACCGCCGGTAAAACCGGTCTAACCGACCGGTAAACCGGTTCTTACCGTTTGAACTACGCCCGGCTTCGAAATTCAAATTTGAAATTTGAATTCATCCGTATAAATCGGTAACCGGTTCTTACCGGCCGGTAAGCCGTTACCGGTGGCCGGCGGTTTGGTTGTCCGGAACGGTAAGTAAAACCCTGGCTCTGACTAAATGAGTAGGAGTGATCCTTCAGCCGGTGGGCTGCTTATCTTTCTCTATATTGCTTCAGAACAATGTATTTCCGTTGTTTCGATAATGGAAATGGGGGACGCCCTCGGTTCGAAAAAAAAAAATAGTGCATTGAGAGACAGGTAGAAGGCATATACACTTACACAAGCTACAGGGTTGAGGCACATCATTGACATCAGCATCCATTTTCTATGCTTTGACCATATAGCTGGGCATAGTGAGTGCATTCCATTCTGCAACACATGCATGAATTTCAATATCGGTATGTAATAAAGAACAGCTGGGTACAGACACTTGAGAGCCCTGGATAGGTGTAATTGGTACACAAACTGGAAATGCTTGAATATGTCAAATTCTATAGAGGGCGTCAAACACAATATATTAGGTGCTAGACATTCTCAGTGATTTAACAGAAATTGGTATGCAAAAAATAATATACTTCTGAAAATAGTAAAATAATATTACATGCATAACTTTGGCGGTAGGGCCAAAATTCAGCAATGCAATAGTTTATATAGATATGGGTACATAAAAACAACAAAAGGTTGATTATCAATAAGTAATTTTCAGAAAGAAAATAAGATAGTTAACAAAGGAAATATAAAACTTCCATAGAGCTACTTGAGTGTTTGAGTGGGAAAACAAAAATAAACAACAAAAGTTTGAATATCAATCTGTAATGTTCAAAAACAAGATAAGATATTTAGCTGGGAAATGCAAATCTTCATACAGCTACTTGAGCATTTGAGTGCAAAAGCATAAATAACTGTGAATCGTAGCATTCTCTAATACTTAATTATATGCTACCACTTGCATGTATGAAACTATGAACTATCCTCCGAACCAAGAACGAGTTCCATCTGCGGTAGATTTTCTATGACCATAAACTACATGCTAAACCTTAAAGCTATCATAGTGTATAGAAAATATTCAAATAGGTTGCTAGTCTTCACAAATCACAAGATAAATGATGTAATACACAATTTGAATGTCCACATACATAAGACGAAATGACATCGAGCCTAAAAGAAAAAGGGGGGGGGGGAGAAACCTTGCGGTCATAACCATACCAAAGAAGGTGTTGCTTTGACAGATGAACAGGCAAAAGAAGCGTGGAGTCCCGAACAAACAGTAAAGGCCCAAGTTGAACAAGGAAAAGAGGTGAACTATCATTTCCAGAAGTTAAATTGCCACGTGACGACTCTAACCTCCAAAGATCTCCTCGTGCAACTACTGAACTCTCAAAGTCATGGTGTCTGGTGTTGTAAGTTGCTGAGATATTTACAGTGCCCTGCACCAGCATCAATACAAGAATATGATTCGTAGGTCAGATTCAAAAATCCATTTAGTGCCCATATGACTAACATAAGATAAGAAAGAATTTGTTATACAGTAACAGCATAATTAAAGTGCATGTAGTGCTAACTGCTGACGACAACCAATGAGCCACAACCAAGTGTTAACATAAAAGGCCCATAAACAGACACTAGATAAGCACAAGCTATTTAAGCACTAGAACTTTAAAAAAGAACTCAATGTAGACAAATTATACACAGTTCACCTAAATCAACCATATAGCTAAAACATCATATATTCTTAAGCACAGTTTAGCTCACCAGAATGTTTCAGTACAGAACAGTCTAAGTGATCCTGTGACAGAAATGTGTCGATGATGTGCAATTTCATCATAAAAGCCGATTGATCATACAAACCTTAGCCTTCTTAAGGTTCTCCAATGTCCCAATTTCACAATCAAATCCGTCTTCCTCCTCATCCAGTCCATCGTCGCCCACGGCCCCACTAGCGGCAGTGGCACTTCCAGTGGCCGCAGCCGCAGCAGCCGCTGCCACCTCGAGGGACCCTATGTCTACGGCCCTTTCCAAAGGGACGTTCATGGACCCAACCGTCCTCACAGCGAGCGCAACCTCCCCGTCGTCCGCCGTCACCACGGTCGGCGGCTGTGCGGCCTCCCATTTCAGGAACGGCACAGGCACAGGCACCAGGCGCGCGAGCTGCTGAACCGCCGCACCGAGCTCGGACCCCGCCTGCCCGAGCCTGCCGCCGATCTCGACGAGCGACGAGACGGCGACGGCGGGGAGGTCGACGGCCCCGGCCGCGCGGCGCACCCCGCCGACGAAGGGGACGACGGGGAGGTCGATGTCGAAGGGGATGAAGATCTTGGGCGGCAGCAGCGCCGGCGGCGACCACGGCGGCAGCTGCGGCGGGTGCGCGTGGAGGAGGAGCCCCGAGAAGCCCTGCGCGAGGCGGTCCGCCAGGTCCTGCCCGTGCCGCTGCACGCCCACCCACGACGCCTCGAACGAGATCTCCATGGTTGCGATCCGATTCGACCGGAGCCCCCCGAGCCCGTAGGCTTCGAGGGGAAGGTTTCGGGCAGCCGAGAGGTGTGGAGAGGAAGAAGCGGGTTTAGTGGTGGTGGTGGACTGGTGGTGGGTGATCGGGAGGCGCTGCGACGGCGATAACGTCTTCTTGCTTGTCCCCGACGAGACGACGTGGATGGATGGACGGCTGGATATTATTCGAGGTCGGCACGCTGTGGGGCCTACATGTTCACTTCTGTGGCGGGAGCAAGTGAGGACATGTCACGCGTGGAAGATGGTTAGAGCAACTCCGGCGCTCTACTTGGATCTCTATTCGATGTATTAGCAGCTACTAATAACTAATAATTTTTTTAGCTACTTGCTCCACCCTTTCAAATTATAAGATGTTTTAAATTTTCTAGATACATTTCATTTATTATGTATCTAGACATAATGTATAAAGTGTATAGATTATGTATCTAAACATAATATATAAAGTGCATAGCAAAATCATTATATCCATATTCGAGAAAAAAATCAATGTATCTAGAAAAGCTAAAACATATTATAATTTTGAATAGAGGGAGTAATTTTTAGTAGTAGACTGTTTGGCTTCACTTATTAATAGGTGGTTGGATAAATAGATTGTGAGTTGAAGATGTATATAGACTCTAATAAGATAAAAATAGTTGATTTTTTTAGAGAAAAATATTGTTGGAACGACTGATAAGTCGACAAATAAAAAAGTTTGAAGCAAACAGAGCGATAAACTATTAGCACCTATTAGCATTCTAAATTATGTACTCCCTCTATTATCTTTTATAAGACGCGCACTAATTCAAGGAGTCAAACTTTAAAATCTTAGCTAACCATTTTGATTGTTATACTATAAACTTGATACGGTTAGATTGGTGATACTAGAAGTGAAGTACAAAGTATTAAATGATCAAAGGATGATCTAGTGTTAGCATTGCGTTATCTTATCATCCAGTGTTCAGATAATGTTCCTAATGGCTAGTTGTACTAGTAGGATAATCCAGTGATGACATTTCTCCGGTCGCCATATCATCTATATTTAGAGCAATTGCTAGTTGGTTTTATTGGGCTACTTATATATTCTTCCGGCCGAATACTTCAAGTGTGTTGGAGAGCATCGTTACCATATCCACGGCATGTAATCACTTTGTACTCCTTATAATCTTGGTGTGCTAGAGCCTTAGAATCTTAGTGACTCTAACAACGTTGAGGATCTTTTAAGCTTGGTGTGGAGTGACAGTGACACCATCTACAAGGGGGACAAGGAGACCCCCTCCTTGGTAGAGGCACCATGGACGACACTTTGGCGACTGGGAGTGTTAGTTGACAAAGTAGTGAGCCTAAGTAGCTTGTGTTACTTATTGTCTTGGTTGTTGAGAGCCTTTGTGATAAGCCCAAAATTATGACCGAAGGAAAGCTTGTTGACAAAGAGCACGTAAAAATATCATGGGATAAGCTGGAATTGGTTTGTATCAAATCCGGGGGAACAAAGCAGCATAAACTCAATCTTTGGAGAGATAGCTTTAGTGCATGATTTTTTTCCTTCTTCTTTTGGAGTTATACTTCCATTTGTATCCTCTCTTGTAATTATGTAAATACTCGTTCTTTCATTTAATTAAAAAAAGGAGGCCGACTTTCCCTCGGCTGATTCGGTCAAAAAATCATAGGATACATTGTCGTGTCTTGGGAATTTGTCCTTCCTTTTAATTACAACAGTTATACGCTTTCAACTAATGTGTTTATGCGTCTCTACCTTTCTTAGAGTAGCTTAGAATAGTTGATAGTTTTGGCTATAAATTGCAAAATATCTTTTAGCTATTTAAGTGAAAGTTTTAGATAAACATCTTACTAGTTAAATTCTTGCATATCTTAAAAGTTAGATTTTATATATTTATCTAGTGTTATCATAAGCCAAAGAAAGTTTTAGTGACCTATTCACACCCCTTCTTCTCTTGGATCGCATCGAGCTCCCCAGCCCCTTCTCCTTTGAACATCCTTGTCTAGCGAATGAGGATATTAGTCTTGCTAAAAGAAAGAATTTGTTTTCCATGATATTATGAGGCAGTAGTTTCATAAAAGAATATATGCCTTTTTTCTATGTGCATCTAATCTCATTGCATCTCTGATGGTAGAAGAGCACAAACTCTCTCTTAAGCATGGAGTACCTCAAGTCCAAATTGTAATTTACTTTGATCTTGTCCCCGAATCAAACTTTTTTAGCATATATCACTTATAGAAAAATACACCAGCATCTACAACATCTAATTAGTAGTTTTGTTATGATAGTGTGTTTATTTGAACAGGTAGATGCTGCAGTTGATAAGGCTTTTATTCAAGGTAGTTAGAGATTTAAATATTTATTTTAAATTCTCAGATTTTGATATTGTAATTTTTAAACTTTCATATATTGACATAGATCATAGATCATGCTAGTTCTTGTGCGTAACAGCTATTATTACTCTTTATTTTTTGACTAAGAATCTACCATCAGCCATATGTTCAACTCCATCTTCGCACGTGATACTGAAGTTTGAAAATACGGTCCTTGTTTTTTTAGTGAACTCGACATTGACTCCAGAAAAGTTGCTTCCAGAATCTTGGGTTTCCATCTAGTTTTTGATGAGCAAATTCACAAAAAGGAAAATTCTATTGTCCCATCATGCATCACATAGCGAACTTTATCTAGCTGTGGAGAGTGTCATACTACTTGATAGTGATAGATTCACTCTATCTACAAATTTGTCCAGAAGCTTAGACTTCAGAGTTTGTATGTTAGCTGTTCACCCAAATATGCCATGCATTAGTCAAGCCAAATTTAACCCTAGCTATTTTTTTAACCAAATTGAGGGCTACGGTTTTGGGTAACTTTGGCCATGACCAAGATGAACTAAGATGGTCAAATGATAAAGCTAATTAACCAATCGAAGATAATTTTAATGAAAGTATACGTCATCCTTTAGCACACATGGTTGACTAATCAAACACACTCCGCTCAATGATCTTTTACCGTCACGTGTTTAGTCATGTGCACCGTAGAAAGTCTCGTGCCTTTTGCGTTCACAAAAAAGGACAGCGCGTATGTACGTGATACGTGGATGTGTATACTCAAGACGTACAGGGATTTCCAAACCCAAGAAATTATTACATAATAAATATACTACTAGTAGTGTCTGTTCTAGGTGACGCATTTGGGATTCTTACGACAAACATTTCTTTTTGCTTGTTTTGAAAACAATGAGAAATGCAGGTAACACTATATATACAGCCGAGCCGGTTTCGTTTACTATTGTAGCTTTCGGCACGAGGAGTAAAACAGGGCAAATAAAAGACGATACTTCTCACTTTTTCGTTGTGTATGTAACCACGAGAGCAACAGATTACAGTTAATTTATCGTTTCTCTGATGACATTAATTCATTAAATTACTGCCCATCATATGTGTATATATAAGTGAGAAGTTGTCACACGTCAGATGAAGACGGTGACAATTGACGAATCTGATGGGCCTACAGCGGGCCAGAAGAGAACGGTAAGTGGTGGGCCAGAAGAGAACAGCCCGCCCTAGGGCAGCAGGCGCGCCAAGTGGTGAGGGGGCTGCGGGTCCCACCTCGCCGCCTGCTCTCTAATCCCGAGTTATCTTTATATTAATTATTATTTATGGAATTTAAATTAGGAAAACTGGAAGGTCCGTGTTCGATAACGACTTTTCCGTTAGAATCCACTTCGGACTATAAATAATAGGAGATTGTAATCAGTTGAATCAATGAATTAATTGGGATAATTCCCTTTATTCTCAATCTCCGTGCCCCCGCTCTCCTCTCCCTCCCCCGGCCGACGCCCAGCGCCGCCCCCCCCTTGCCCTAGCACCGCCGCCGCCCACACCGTCGGGCCGCCGCCCCGAGGGCGCCGTCCCCTCCCTCCTCCACCTACTCCTCTCCCAATCCACTAGGCCAGATCCACCCTTCTACTGCGTGTGTTAGAGAATCAGTGAGACCAGCCTCTTGCCCTCTTGCGTTGCGTCACGAGTTGAAACCAAATCGCCGAGGGTTCATACGACATATACGTAAGTATTATGCATGCATGCCGCCGCCCTTCTAGATTACCGGTAGTAACTACTACTCCTTCGGTCCGGTCCCTTCCTATACGTCGCAGGTAGGTAGACACGCGGCGGACGCGCCAGGGTAAGCACAGCACAGCAGGTTGCGGAATCTAGAAGACGGACGAACTACTGCGTAATCTCGTGCAGATAAAATAAAGAAACCAATTAAACCCCTGAATTGCCTGATCCTGCATGGCATCAGAAGTCCATGCTCCATTGCTCATGCATCTAGAAGCAGCAATGATAGGAACCCCCGAGAAAACACTCACCAACACAACCTGAAGCCGATCCGAGGTCAACCCGCCCCTCCCAGGCTCCCACGCGGCGGTGACACCACAGCTGACGTCCAGCGGCCATCTCGATCGACTCACCTGGATTACTATTGCCATGCGCGCTTCTCAGTCTCAGCAGCTGGTTCATTCTTGGGGACAAAGTTAAGGAAGAAAAAGAATGAGAAGAATGGATAGCGCACACGCAGCGCCCGCGGCGCGGGAACGAAGCGTTCAAGCCGGCCGTCGCCGTCGCCGTCGCCGTCGCCGTCGCAGCCGTATCATATCGGCGTGGTTGTGGTTCTGCATAAAAATCTGCTCGTGCGTGAGCGCAGGAGCGCTGGTATCCACTCGCTTGGCGATCCACGACGACCCTGTTTTTCCACGGCGCACGGCCGGCACCGGCGCGCGCGCACCGCTGAAAATTCCCGGCTGGAACTGGAATGGTCGCCCGCCGAGACCGAGTTCACGTTCACATCCTGCCCGCGATGACCCGACGGGAGACTTGCCCGGAAAAAGGCGTCTCCGCGCGCTCGTCCGTCCGGTCGTCGTCGTCCCTGCCTGCCTGCCTGCCAGTAGGATCTCCGGTGTGGGGTTCAGCCGGTGCCTCCGATCCATGGGAAGGAAGATTCGGGCATGCATTCGGCTCGCTCGCCCGTTAGCTGCTGCTACAGTAGAGCTCCGGCCGTCTTACAAGCGACGCATGCGTGCTTGGAAGATTCCTCCTGGTTCCTGGAGCTGGAGCTGACCGACGTGGTTGGAGAGCGACGGTCTCCAGGTCAGGGAAGGAAGGGTCTGAGTCGGACGGAGCACACAAGCGCAGGAACAGCACACTGCAGGTCGAGACAGACACAGAGAAACAAACAGGCAGAGGTCGAGCGAGATGGCGAACGTTGTTCGGAATTAATCTCTATCTCTATCTGCTCTTCGAATCCGGCGCGCCCGGGCCGGGGGGGCGCCTGTTGCTGTTCCAGTCACGCAGACGACCGGTCCGGCCAACAGCTATCGAACGCTGGCTCGCTGCTGGTGCCTGGTGCTGACCGAGACCCAACCGAACCGAACCTTTGCCTGTGCGCGCGCGCGCGCGCGGTGGCTGGCTGGCTGGCGGCGAACTTTGACGAGCGGCCCGCCCGGCTGGTTTCCTTCCACCTTCTAGAAGCAGCAAGCCAAGCTGGGGACAAGGGCAAAGGGGGGCCACAGAGCGGCCAACGCATTGGCCAGTCAAACCCCAAGAACCCCATGCAACGACGACCAGCCGCCGATCCATCCTTGCCGATATGATGCCCAGGATGCGAGACAGCGAGCTCACCTCAGCCCCGTCGTCCAGGCGTCCACGTCGCCGTCCGCGTCCCGGTGGCCGCGCACCCGGACACACACGACCCGTCGACCCCCTTTATAAGACCGCCGCGCGACGGCGGACGCCACTGCCCTCTCGATTCCTCGGCCCCTCTTAATTGGCTCGCTCGTTCATCGGCCGCGCGCGCGTCTGAGGCTCTGAGCTGATGCGAGCAAGTTAACCGGGCACGGGCAGGGCCAAATCCTAGCAAGTTGCCGCGGTCTCGTGCCCGCCAACCGCTTCAGTTGTAGCTCTTGCTTCCGTCGATGTCTTCGGCCTGATTCCAGCGAAAGGCCAAGGAAGAAGAAGGGAGAAACTAAAAATAACTAAGGTGAGTCGACAACACTGCTTCTCTTTTATATTCTTTTATTATTATAAAAACAAATGGCAAGAAAAATTCCTCTCTACTCGAAAACTTGTGCTTGCTTGATTCTTACTTACTTAGATTAGAATCCTGACTGGAGCTGTAGCCGCCAAACCAATCAGCCGCTGCGCTGTGCCTACTTGCCTCTTAATTTGCATTCAGATATATTCCTCCTCCTTTTTTTAAAACGAATTCAGATTCCTCCTTGGCTTCTACGTACGGCTGCGCGGTTGGTTACCTGTTCGCCCCCCGTACTCATCGATCCACCCATCTGTATCTGTGTTTGTTCTTGCAGCGCAAGCCCACCGGAAAGTCGCCGCCGTCGCGGCAGCTTGGCGAGAATTTTTCGCTACAGTTCGGTGTGAACCTGGCGCGAAGGGACCTAACGCCCAGTCCATTCTGGTGGGTAAGACACACAGAGTTGGGAAGCGGCGTTGAGACCCAGTAAATTACTGCACACGCACGCACGCACTCACCGCACGCCCATCATTACTCGCCTAGTGGGATTGAGGGCCAAGAGAGAGACAGAGGAGGTGGACGTACGCCGGCCGGCATGGAGGGTTCCAACTCGAACGGCGGCGGCGGCGGCGGTGGCGGGTCGAGCTCGCCGCCGCCGTTCCTCATCAAGACGTACGAGATGGTGGAGGACCCGGCGACCAACCACGTGGTGTCGTGGGGCCCCGGCGGCGCCAGCTTCGTGGTGTGGAACCCGCCGGACTTCTCGCGGGACCTGCTGCCCAAGTACTTCAAGCACAACAACTTCTCCAGCTTCATCAGGCAGCTCAACACATATGTGAGTCCTCACTCTAGTCTAATCTCTCTCTGTTTGTCGCTCTATGTGTGTGTGTGTGTGACCAACTTCTTCGTCTCTAATTTTTGCTCTTGCGGTTGCGCGTCTATTTTCACCATTTTGGTCTTTCAAAAGAAAAATTGGGCATTCAAAATATTTTCACCATTTCCTTTCCTTCATGTTCTTTAAGGATGATGCATGTGTACTTTTTCCTTCGCAGTTTTTTCATGTTTATTTTGGCACCAAACACGTGCTTCCAGTTTCAGTGAAGGAAACAGAGTCCGTACTGTGAACGGTCATGGCATTCAATTCAAGCCAAGGTGGTTCATGGTATTTTGCACGGAATCCTGTGTGCTCTGTTTCTAGCTCTGTATATGAAGCCATGTGTTTTCCATTCACTTTTTCATCATGCTCCATGACTGCACATACACCCTCTCTTCTTGTTTCCCGATGCTCCATGACTTCGCCATGGCTCGGAACTGCTACTGCAGGTCAGCATGAAATTTTCCATGCTTCATCGGAGCAAAATGTTTTTCTATTTTTTCCCCATTCCGCCCTTGTGCACATGTTCATGTCATTATCAAGGCAATGCCAACACTGCCTGCTACCAAAGTTAGAAAATTCAATCTACCATGGAATTGTCATAAAGCTTTAAAGTGACAAATCTTTTTAAGATTTGGTCCTCATGGTTTATCCGTCTATCCTCGCTTCTGCTTGCTAACCAACTTCATTTTTACTTTGAGACTTTCAGGGTTTCCGAAAGATCGATCCTGAGAGATGGGAGTTCGCCAACGACGACTTCATAAGGGGACACACGCAACTTCTGAAGAACATCCACCGGCGCAAACCGGTGCACAGCCACTCGCTGCAGACGCAGGTGAACGGGCCGCTAGCGGAGTCGGAGAGGCGCGAGCTGGAGGACGAGATCAACAGGCTCAAGTACGAGAAGAGCCTGCTCCTGGCCGATCTCCAGCGGCAGAACCAGCAGCAGTGCGGGATCAACTGGCAGATGCAGTCGCTGGAGAGCAGGCTGGTGCAGATGGAGGAGCGGCAGCGGAACATCGTGGCGTCCCTGTGTGACATCCTGCAGCGGCACGGCGTCGTTCCGGCCTCGACGACGACGACGCATCTGGAGACGGCGGCGGACCACTTCAGCAAGAAGAGGAGGGTTCCCAAGATCGACTTCTTCGTCGACGAGCCCAAGGTCGAGGAACAGCAGCAGGTGCCGTCGTTCCTGCAGACAGAGACACCAAGCATGTCTCCGATCCGCCTTCTGAATGCTGAGCCGTTTGAGAAGATGGAGCTGGCCCTGGTGTCGCTGGAGAATTTCTTCCAGAAGGCGGCAACCCATACGACGCCTGCTGCTCAAGACATGTACGCTGGTGGTGTTGGTGAAGCTGAACCCAGCTCTACTCTGAGTCTTGGCGAGCTGCTCGCTGTGTCAGCACCTATGGATACCAGCATTGATCTGCAGCCATCAGCTTGCCAGAATCCCTTTGCTTCGACCTCGTCAGGGCAAGACCAGTCGTCTTCTCCGTTGGCGGAACCTCCGAGCTACGCCCAGAGCCCCATGCTGCCAATGGCGCAGCTCTATGAATATGCCCCTAGGACAGCTGAAGTCGATATGAACTCTGACACCACAACCGGCGACACCTCACAGGATGAGACCACCAGTGAAACTGGAGGCTCCCATGTGCCGGCCAAGGAGAACGATGTATTCTGGGAGCGGTTTCTCACAGACCCAGAGGCTAAAAGCGAGGTAATAGAAGCAAAGGAAGATGTGAAGAATGCCGTGGACCGTTGCTGTCTTCGTCTCCAGCACAATGTTGATCAGATCACTGAGCAGATGGGGCAGCTTGATTCAGCTGAGAACGTCTCTTATGCAACCCAGCCCCAGAATTACTGATATCACACAATGGGTGCTGATCCATATAGTTCATTGTAAAGCAATAGCGCTGTACATTATAGTTTAGGACACCTTAATTCCTTAAATGCCCTGATAGTATAGCTAGCTGAGTCTTTTCTAGCATTTCCTACTGTAAAAAGTAAAATTATCTGCTGACCCATGTACATTATGTTCCTGTCCTGAAGTCGATTCTGTAGAGCTAGAGGAGCATAGATTCAGTTATTTGCATTCCCAATCTCTTCCATTGCTGTGCTTGTGTGTGTGTGTGCCCTTTCTGACAAATCCTCAGGAGATGCATCCTATAATACCTAAAACAGTAATAATATCTAATGAATGCGCACTTGCTGTGACATCTAATTACCGTCTCTCCTGTTATGTCAGAGTTGACAATGGTATGTCAACCTGCAATCTTTCTTTTCAATTTTCAATGGGCCATTTCTCAATCTGGGTATCATGCTACCACAATCAAATTGAACTTTAAAGGGATAACATGTCCAAGGACTAAAGAATGGCCAATTTTTTCGCATAATCTAATTGAGGAAGAAGGCCTGGGGCTCCGCCTCAAGGCCTCTTGTTTAGGACCTTATTAGGTGACAACCGTCTAGACAAACCAGCGCATGCCTCTAATCTCTACATGCTCCAGAAAATATAATCTACTGGAGGATTATATATGGTCATTATGTACATCTCAAATGTAACTTGAAACTCCACTGGGTAGATCAAGGATTGAGCTTGGGAAGCCAATCATATCAGGCTCAAGGAGCTTGAAACTCCACTGACCCTTTGCAGGCATGCATGCCGGATGCTGAGGCTTTCTATTGGATCGGTATTAATCAAGCCAGAAGGAAAATGGGAAAATATCCACGCAAGCAAGAGACTGTTTAGTTTGGTCTGCAAGTAAAAAGCTGTCTTTGTATACATGTGACGCATAATATTAAGGAGTTTCTCCAAAAAAAACAAAAACCTTAGAAATCGGACCAGGGGGGGTGATTCTCATCCCTTGTTTTTTAAAGCTGCAGTAAATGGAAGTGTATTAGAATTGAGTAAATTTTCCAAGTAGACTTCATGCTAACAAAATGGGAGCATCTAGTATGGAAGTACAAATTATGGAATATGTTAATTTGAGTAACAAATATACTTGGACCTAAGGGATTATGAATATGGATTATGAATATCAAACCAATTTAGAAAAATAACCTGGCATGCAAATGTAACCCTAACAAAATTAAGTTTGTCTGCATAAACATAGCACATAAGGAAGTCAAGAACATGATAAGAGTTATGCACAATGTCGTTTATATTCTGCACAGAAAATGTTCTAATTACAGAATATTTAAGCGACTATTATTAAGATTCCAAATGATACCCAAATCGCAAAGTTCACTAGAGGGGTTGATTTCTTGACAAGATCATCAGTTTAAAAATTTATAGCATCACAAGTACTGATCAACTTGCAATCAACATCTTGATATACAAGAGAAAATAAAAATCACACTCACCATAGATTGTTGAAAATCAGTTCCAAGAGAACCATTGGTTGTTGTGAAAGCCTATCATCCAAGAGTAAATAATAGGCAAGCTGTTGCTGCATTGCACAAACTGTATCATAATACCATAAAACTAGCAGGGAGCCCGTGCTAAAGCACGGGTGGGTTTTTTTTTTTATGGATATGTACCGTTTTAAAATTGGATCCGTACTATTTCTAACGGGTGTGTACTGTTTGTTGATGGGTATATACTGTTTATAGCGGGTTTGTACTGTTTAGTAACGGATATTTACTGTTTATAAACGGACGGCACTGTTTATGGACCCGCTACTGTTTATAACGGGCGTACTGTTCATGATAACCGCCACTGTTCTGGGAACAGTGTTCCGCCGTTTACTGTTCCCAGAACAGTGGGATGTGAGGGGGGCACGTTTTTTATTACAGATGCAGAGCTTTTATATATATGTATAGATACAACCAAAGAAAACAGAGTAAAGCAGATACCTCATTCTGCAATCTGTTTTCCAGAGATTCAATTAGCTGATTCTTGTCAAAACCCATATTAAGAACATCATTAAGAGTTTTCTCATTGAGCTACAAAATTCAAAACAATGACAAATCATTTGCAGAAGTAGAAAAGGCAGAACAAAAATTGGTTGAAGGAAACAAATACAAATAATCAAGTTGATACACAGACAATATAATCAATATACCTTTCTAACTTGTTGTGCAGTGTCTGGTGGTGGCACAGCCAAATAGCGTGGAAGTCGAATTTCGAACCACACATGTTCATGGATTTCACGTATTGTAATCCTTTTCATTGGATCAACAATCAGCGTTCGGGAAATCAAGTCCCTCGCTGAAGGTGACAAATGACTAGGAAGGGTATATATTCCACCCTACAATTAGATATAAGAATTTACTGAGCATATTAAAAATAAAATATAAAGGAATTCTTTTTCAGTTAAGTCACTGAGATTATAGCCCACCTTAATTTTGTTAAAAAGGTTTGGAGTATTCTCATCATCAAATGGGAGAGTACCACAAAGAAGAGCATAAAGAATAACACCACATCTCCAGACATCAACTTCAGGACCAGCATATAGTTCACCAGATATGATCTAAAGATATGAGGAAGAATCGTGTCATAGCAAGTTATATATGTAAATGCAACCATGAAGAGTTCTAATTGCAAAACATGCCAGATGTAATACCTCAGGCGCTGCATAATTCTTGCTACCACAACTTGTCTTAAGAAAGTGACCATCACACATAACATTACTTGAGCTAAAACCAGCAATCTTAACATCACATCTTGAATCCAAAAGAATATTCTCTGGCTTTAAATCAAAGTGAACAACCATCTTCCTATGGCAATACTCAACACCAGATATGATCTGCATAAAAAGTCAATAAGAAGAAAATTATCGAACTAAGCTCAATGAACCAAATAAACACAGGTAATCAAGTTATTGGTTGCAGATATGACAGAAGCATGACGGTCAACAGATTTCAAATATTCACCAGCTCGCAAAACAGCTTATGCCAACCATATACAGTTCGAACCAGGGATTACAATGCATTGTGCAATAAAAAGCCACCTCCTGAAACAAACGACGTGCTTCTTCTTCATGTAGTCTTCCCTTCTCAACGATGTAATCAAACAACTCTCCTTTATTAACATACTCCATAACCATATAAATATGAGTAGGTGTATCTATCACCTCATAAAGGCGTACGATATGAGGATGCATCAATAATCTCAGTATCTTTATTTCTGTCTTCACTGCAGGGACATAATAAGAGAAAATTAAGTTGAGTACTTCATCAGAGGGGGAAATATAGATACAAATCAATGAGCTATTTTAACTTATTTTGAAATTTGTATGGTGGATAATTTAGATTGAATTTAGATGTATGTGTAACTTTAGGTTATTTTCATAATGCCATAGGTGATTGCAAGACACATAAGGAGCTTTGCTGCGTGTCTATAGTCTATACATCACGCACAAGCTCAAGAACCACAAACTTATGTTCTCTACAGAAGGAATAAGCGATGACCTTTCTCTTCCATTTCCATGCCTCTGATCCTCCGGCGATTGAGGATCTTGATCGCCACATTATGGCCAGTCAATATATGTTCCGCGATCTTCACTTTACCGAACGACCCGATTCCCAGGGTTCTGCCAATTCGGTAACTGCTCAAAGGGTTGGTATCTCTTCCAGCTCCCTCCATCGTGTACCTGAATCACAACCAAAGCATATCATACTAATACTAAGTTTGAGGGCAATAGGAAAAAAAAGCGAAAACCATGCGAACTGGTGAGCATGAAAATCTACTATGCACCGGAACACTGAAGCTAAACCCCTTCTGATTCAGGCTTAAGCAAACACACACGGTCACACGCAGCACGCCTCAGTTTAATCCGCGGAGAGGCGGGAAGGCGAACCAGAACCCCGTTGCCAATTCCTCAAGCTGTATTTCAGAAACTATTCGCACCCGATCGGCCTGGGCCTGTAGAAAACGAAGCTGAAGCGCCCCAAACCCCAATCCCCAACCCCTACACAGGCACACCGCACACACGAACCGCTGGCGCGCCATCCCACGAAGAGCTTACCTCGCAGCAGGGGAGAAGCGGTGAGCTGGGTCCCTGCCTGCCGGAGCAGGCGGCGGCGGAGGCGGAGGCGCGACGCGCGGAGGATGCGAGGCCGGCTCGGGCCCGACGGACGGAAGCGGGAGGGGACGGTTTGTCGTTTGGCAGGTGGATTTCTCCTCTACTGCCTACGTGACGCGCATTGCAGCTACATAGATTGAGTGGCTGGGCCTGGGGATTAGTAGGAGGGAGTGGGGTCAGTCATGCTCGAACCTATTTGAAAATGTTTTGGTTTTAAAGAAAATAACCTCTCTCTCTCTCTTCTGAAATTGCCAATTGGAGTGTATATATATCAATATATGTGCAGTGCATGCTGCAATGGGGTCCTGTTTCCTGGGAGACAAACCACAACACTTACTGTCTGTGTTTCTGCTTCTAAAATACTCCATCAGTCATCAATATACTTATATACTTAAAAACAACATTTGGCATGCCTTGCATTGACCATCAAAGTTGCCCACTCGAACTGCACATACAGAGCCTAAAAATTGGATTACAACTCACAGTCTCTATAAAATCTGCAAAGAAATCCGATGTCGGCCTACTTGAACACTGTCCTTTTCCTGCAGACAGTGGGCTCACAAACACCAAGCAAGCATGTCTCCGCATTCGCCTTTTGAATGCTGAGCCATTTGAGAAGATGGAGCTAGTCTTTGGTGTCACTCGAGATTTTTTCCCCAGAGCGCAATAGATTACTGAGCAAATGGGGCAGCTTGATTCAGCTGAGAACGACTCCTGTGCACCTGAGAATTACTGATAAATCATACCGTCGGTGCAGATCCATAGTCCATTTGTAAAGCTATTGCGTTGTGCCTGTACATTATACTTTAGGCCACCTTAATTCCTTTAATGCCTTGATAGTATAACTAGCTAAGTCTTTTCTAGCATTTCCTGCTGTAAAAAAGTAAAATTATCTGCTGACACATGTACATTATGTCCTTGTGCTGAACTGTTGATGTCGATTTAGTAGAGCTAGAGGAGCGCAGATTCAGTTATTTGCAGTCCCAAGCTCTTCCTTTGCTGTGCTGTGCTCGTATGCCCTTTTTTTATGAAGTGCAAGAGTTCTGCCTTTCAAGTTTCAATCAAGAGAGAATAGAATATATGTACAAGAGTGCACCACAAACCATCCCAAGGCTCCAAAAGAAGAAAATGTATGCCCAGGAGATGCATCCTATAATACCTAAAACAATACCACAAACCTTCCCCTTAGTTGCCTAGACAACAAAGCAAATTGATAAAATCTGAAGGTCCTTTCTTTGGAAGGGAAACAACTCAAATAGGAGACAGTTCTCTAAAAAAAACTCAAATAGGGGACATTGCCTAGTCAATTGGACAGCGGTGTCCAAGCCAAAGGACCTTGGTGACCTCGGTGTGTCTAACCTAAACAAATTAAAGAGAGCGTCGCGGTTATACAGGCTCGTGGCAATACTGGGTGGCCTCCAAGTCGTGGGTTGGGACTGAGTTGCCCCTTGCAAACCGGTTGAAAGGCTTCTATTCAATGCCCCAACCATCCTGATCAGAATCCATAACATCCGGTTGCAGCCGGGGGAACAAGACTCCATTGCTTGGAAATGGAAGCCCGACGGTACCGTATATACTCCACCTGATAGTCATATCACATAGGATGCTTCAGAAAGAAGGTTCTGGCAAGACGAAAGCACAATGCGAAAAAAAAATGCAAATTCTTCGCATGGATCCTTATACAAAACAAAATCCTCACAACAAACAACTTACAATTAAGGAATTGACCACATTGTGCAACGGATCTTCACCTGTGTGCCTGTTGTGCCCCCCTAGCTAAAGAGGTCTGGAGCCTTGTGTTGGCCTAGGAGCACTTTGATGTCAACCCAACACGACCGCAGGTCCGACCAACAGAAATCAATGCATGGTGAGAGGAAACAGCCAGCAGAATCAAGATAACGACGACGGCGCTTCACCGGGTTGGTAGTATACACGATTTCAAACATTTGGGAGAAAAAGAACAAGAGGATCTTCCGAAAACAATGTGATGAACGCAGCACGATAGGTGGCCTTCAGAGCCAAAGAGGACAATGAATCACTGATCTACATTCAAGGGCGTTCAATAATTTGACATTGACCTACGTTCAAGGGTGTTCAGTAACTTGACATAGCCTCCTTCCTGTGTGGCTTTCAGGCCTTCGGGATTTCTGTACATAAAATGTTATTTCTGTCTTAATCGAGAGACAGCCCCTGCTAGTGCTATGTTTTCAAAAATATATATAATACCTAAAACAGTTATCTGATGAATGTGCACTTGCTCCTGTTTGTGCATGGAGTAAAATAAGCACCAATCTCTAGTGTGAGAGTTGAAGCTGGTATGAACGAGCGAACTTTCTTTTCAATTTTCAATGGAACATTTCTCAGTTTGGGTATTGTGCTAGCACGACCACCTTAAATTGATAACCTGTCCCAAAAATTTTTCACATCATCTAATCGGAAGGAGGCCTGGGGATCGCCTGTGGCCTCTTGTTAGGATCTTAGGTAACAACCGTCTAGGCAAACCAGGACAAGCATCTAATGTCTACAAGCTCCAGAAAATATAATCTACTGCAGGATTATATATGGTCATTATGTACAACCCAGATGTAACTTGAAACTCCACTGGGTGCATCAAGGAGCTCTTGGGAAGCATGTCAGGCTCAAAGAACTCTCAGCTGAGTTAGAAAGGCGGAACACAAATCCAGAAAGAGGAGCTGTGGTCCACTGACCCTTTGCAGATCAAGAAGGTACTTCTCATCCCTCGTTTTGTAAAGCTGCAGTCAGTGGAATGTATTAGAATTGAGTACATTTTCCAAGTAAACTTTATGATAACAAAAAGGGAGCAACCAGTATGAAAGTACAAATTATGGAATATGTTAATTGGAATCACAAATATACTTCCTCTGTTCCAAATCATAAGACGTTTTGGCTTTTCTAGATAGATTGATTTTACTATGTACCTAGACATAATGTATATCTCTGTGCATAGCAAAAAGCTATGCATCTAGAGAAGCAAAAACATCTTGTAATTTTTGAAATGAAGGGAGTACTTGGTACTAAGGGATTGTGAATAATGTAGCAATTCAGAAACATAACCAGACATGCAAATGTAATCCTAACAAAGTTAAGTTTGCTGCATAAACATAGCACATAAAGAAGTCAAGAACATATCTTAAAGAGTTATGCACAGTGTCATTCATAGTCTGCACAGCAAATGTTCTAACCAAGACTAGGTTACAGAATAACTTAATTGCACATGACTAAGATTCCGAATGGTACCTGAATCTCAAACTTCACTATAGGGGTTGATTTCTCCATGAGATCATCAGTTTCAATTATAGCAGACTCTGCACTAAAGCCATCACTGTTATGCATCATACTCTCAAGGCAGCCAGGACTCCATCTGCATTTCATGTTGTAGTGTCCAATCTTTTTCCAGTAAACATTCAGTTCTTGCAGAGCTTTAAGCACTTCACTTATTATTTCTCGTGGATGTGCTCGAGACTGTTAGACAATTACAGATAAATGAATCAGAATAATTCAGGAAACACATCATAAGATGTACTTAACATGAAAATTACCTGAAGACCAAGGGCCCATTTCCTTTCAGCTGCAAAATGCTGTCTCAAGCCAGACCCCGGAGATTCTGTAAACCCATGCTGCCGAAGTTCAGTTGCTGAAGTTGGTGTTTCAGCGATTACTTGAGAAAAGATGAGTCCTAGAGAACACATAAAGCAAGACAGAAAATTAGCAAGAAATTTATAGTATCAAAAGTACTGAATAACTCACAATCAACATCTGGAAATACAAAAGAAAAGAAAATCACACTCACCATAGATTCTTGAAACTCAGATCCAAGATAACCACTGGTTGTCACGGCCTATTGTCCAAGAGTAAATAATAGGCAACTGTTGCCTGCACAGCCAAACGTGTCATGATACCATAAAATAACTAAAGGAAACAGAGAGTAAAGCAGATACCTCATTCTGCCATCTGTTTTGCACAGATTCAATTACATGATTCTTGTCAAAACCCATCTTAATAACATCATTAAGAGTTTCCTCGTCGAGCTACAAAATACAAAACAATGCCAAATCATTTGCTGAAGCAGAGAAGGCAGAATAAGGATTTTACATAATAATAATAGCATCATCCATAAAAACAGAGGATTCTAAAAGCCTGAAGGAAACAAATACACGTCATCAAGTTGATACACACACAACATTAGTATACCTTTTTTAACTTGTTGAGCGGTGTCTGGAGGCGGTACAGCCAAATAGCGTGGAAGTCGAATCTTGAACCACACATGTTCACGGATTTCACGTATTGTAATCCTTTTCATCGGATCAACAACCAGCATTCTGGGAATCAAGTCCCTCGCTGAAGGTGACAAATGACTAGGAAGGGTATATATTCCACCCTACAATAAGATATAAAATTTACTGAGCATACTAAAAATAAAAAATAAAAGGAATCCTTTTTTCATGCAAATCACTAAGATTATAGTTCACCTTTATTTTCTTAAAAAGGTTTGGAATATTCTCATCATCAAATGGGAGAGTGCCACAAAGAAGAGCATAAAGAATAACACCACAGCTCCAGACATCAACTTCAGGACCAGCATATAGTTTACCAGATATGACCTAAAGATACGAGGAAGAATCGTGTCATGTTATATACGTAAATGCAACCATGAAGAGTGCTAATTGTAGATCATGCCACATGTATACCTCAGGTGCTGCATAATTCGGGCTACCACAACTCGTCTTAAGAAAGTGACCATCACGCATAACATTACTTAAGCCAAAATCAGCAATCTTAACATTGCATTTTGAATCCAAAAGAAGATTCTCTGGCTTTAAATCACGGTGAACAACCATGTTCCTATGGCAATATTCAACACCAGATATGATCTGCATAAAAAGTTAATAGGAAGAAAATTTATCGAACTAAGCTCGATGAACCCAATTAACACTAATAATCAATTTATTGATCACAGATATGACAGAAGCATGACGGTTAACAGATTTCAAATACTTATCAGCTCACAAAAAAGCTTAACAGATTTCAAATACTTATCAGCTCACAAAAAATGCTTATGCCAACCATACCACAGTTCGAACCAGGGATTACAATGAATTGTGCAATCTTTGGAATGAACATAGTAATATGCAAGAAAGCCACCTGCTGAAAAAAGCGCCGGGCTTCTTCTTCATGTAGTCTTCCCTTCTCAACGATGTAATCAAACAACTCTCCAGATTTAACATACTCCATAACAACATAAATATCAGCAGGTGTATCTATCACCTCATAAAGGCGTATGATATGAGGATGCATAAATAATCTCAGTATCTTGATTTCTCTCTTCACTGCAGGAACATAATAAACGAGAACTAAGTTGAGCACTTAATCAGAGCAAAAAAAAAAAAAGTTGCAACACACAATAAGGATCTTTGCTGCGTGTCTATACTCTATACATCATGCCTAGGCTTAATAACCACAAACCAATGTTCTGTACAGAAGGAATAAGCACTAACCTTTCTCTTCCATTTCCATGCTTTTGATTTTCCGGCGATTGAGGATCTTGATTGCCACCTTGTGGCCAGTCAATATATGCTCTGCGATCTTCACTTTACCAAACGACCCAATTCCCAGGGTTTTGCCAATTCGGTAACCGCCCAAAGGGTTGGTATCTCTTCCAGCCCCCTCCATCGTGTACCTGAATTACAACCAAATCATATCATCATACTGGGTTGAGGGCAGAAGGAGAAAAAAAAAAGAGCTAAAACCATGCGCGGTTGTGAGTATGAAAATCTACTGCACACTGATCCCATTCGAAGGTTGGACCTAGACGATCGAAACAAGTAACACCGATTCAGGATAAGCAAAGACACAGCACGCCTCAATTTACTCCGCGGAGAGGTAGGGGAGCCGAACCAGAATCCTGTTGCCAATTCCTCTTCCAGAAACTATTGGTACCCAATTAGCCAGTAGAAAACGAAGCTGAAGCGCCCCAGCCCCAACCCCACCCCATCCCCTGCGCTGCTGCACAGGCACACCGCGCCATGAACCTCTAGCGCGCCATCCCACGACGCAAGGCCCCCGGATCTGGCGGAGCTAGCCGAGGCCACGAAATCCGCCTCCGCTAGCAACGGGACACGAGTCACAGAGCCCAGTTTCTTCACGGCTCAAACACCCACCCAGGCGCGCATCCCAATTGGCAGGCTCGGGGGGAGGAGAGGCAGGCGCGGAGAGGTGAGGCGATAGGGGCGGGCGTACCTCACCGCAGGAGAGACGCGGGGAGCTGGGTCCCGCCCGCCGGAGCAGGCGGCGGCGCAGGCGGAGGCGCGGCTCGCGGCGGATGCGATGCGAGGCCGGCGTGGGAGCTCGGGAGAGAAGCCCAGAGGCAGGCGGAATGCGCCTGACACACGAGTGACGCCAGAGAGAGAAAGGCGGGGGAAGAGGAGAGAAAAGCGAGGCTCACATGGGACCTACCGCGGCCGCGGTGGCGGGCCTCGAGGGCGTCGTCCGAGATCGTGTCCGCTCGAGGCGCGCGCGGAGATTCGTGCGGGCGCGGGGCTTGGTGGTGGGGCCGGAGGACCGGGCGACCGATCCGACACGTCGATTGCGGGCCCGGACGGACGGGACGGTTTGGCGTTTTCGGCGTTTCGCTGGGCGCCTGGGATTGGCCGTGCCCGCGGCAATAATTTGTTGGCAGGTGGATCTCTCGCGGTGTCCAGTAGCGCTGGTTTTGTGTCCTATGCCTACGTGACGCGCGCTCACCATCGCACCTGAATGATGCATCAGCAATTCAGCATCACTTCTGCCTCGCGATTTTGTATCACGACGACACGATGCTCTCGTCTCGACTCCTGCCGGTTGGTAGTACAGTTTCGGCAAACAGCGGCGGGATGGAGAGGGCCTGTGTTGTGTGTAGGATGAACACTGGTAAGATCATCTGGTTTAGCGGTAATATAATCATAATATCCATGTTTAAACCTGATTTAAATATGGAATGCTAAATGAATATATTTGAATTCGTTTTTTTATTATTGTTCTCTATCTTATTCTATATCCGAATTCGAAAGAATATGAAATATTCAATATTATTTGTATCCATGGAGCAAAGTAGCATTTAGAACTTATATTTAGACTAATTAATAATAATATAAATAATAATTACTTTAATATACTCCCTCTGTTTTTAGAAAACATGAATTCTAGAGCGGTAGCATGCTTTAAAATATCAAGTTTAACTAATTATAGATAAAAAAAACTATATAACTTTTATAATGTCAAATAAACACCATTAGACTAATTATAAAATATATTTTATAATAAATTAATTTGAAGCTATAAATACAAGTACTATTCACTAAAAACTTTATCAAATATAGACTACTTTATCTAGCACGCATTCTGAAACGGAGGGAGTAACTTATTTAAACTATTTGAAAGGCTAATATATCTAATATTAAAGGTTAGGTTTAATTTATGATAATTTTAAAATGGGTTTTGCTGTTGTGTTTGCCAGATTTGGCCTTTTGCCATTATCAAATATAGACGCCTGTGTTTCAAAATAATAATAAAAAAAAAGACTCCTGTGCTGCTTTTGCCCGGTTCGGCGATTCCGATGGCACTTTTCTGTTTGGGACTGGAGCTCCAGCGTGCTCTTGGCCTCTAGGTGAGTCCTTGACCTGCCTAATTGAAGCTACGACCATTCCATAGATTTCAGACTCGGTTGCAGTTGGGACCATTCCATAGATTTCAGACTCGGTTGCAGCTGGGACGGGACGGTGATGGCCAATCCCTAGCAGCTTAAGCCATTCGACACCTACTACTATGGGCATAGCATAAGTCAGGACGCATTGTGTTACGAAAACCATGCTTCACATAACCAAATAGTAGAACAATCATTTTTCAAGTAGAATCCTCTTTACTCGAAAAAATAGGGCAGAAATACTGTGTTA
Organism: Chrysopogon serrulatus; assembly: GCA_015844335.1. Lineage (NCBI taxonomy): Eukaryota > Viridiplantae > Streptophyta > Magnoliopsida > Poales > Poaceae > Chrysopogon > Chrysopogon serrulatus. The sequence goes on along the minus strand of JADLZL010002414.1, from coordinate 99,166 downwards.
CGAAAACCGTGCAGGACATACTGCAACGAGGTGAGGAGGTGAGGAGGTCCTGTTTTCTGGGAGACAAACCACAACACTCACTGCTTCTTCTAATGTTCGCACACTCGCACTAACGTACAGTAACAAAAAAAGAGAGAGAGTACAACTCGCAGCTTCTAACCCTGCAAAGAAATCCGATGCCGGCCGATTTGAACTTACCTGACTTTTTACTCCTTGACCCTGAATACTCCCACAGTCAGAAGATAGCAAACAACTTTCAGAGAAAAAATGTGAACCCAAAAAGCAGGATTATCATGCTAATAGCACACAGCGTAGTTCAATAAAATCTCACCTTTAGGCTTTAAACGAGTTTGCAGCCATGCCTACTGTTGGAAATAACAGCAATTTAGTGATACATAAATTAATTCCGACAATTAGGAAAATAACAACAGCATGTTTCATGAGAAAACGATTGATCACTAGCACTACGATTCGAGACAAAATCATATCGCCTAGTGCTAGTAATGTAAGGAATACAAGAACGAAGAACGAGGAGAAAGTAGTCATTCTTACAGTGGGACTGTCGAAGACGATGAAGCAGACCGGCGATGGAGATCAAAGAACGGCGGCGGAAGGGAAGTAGACGTCCAGCGATCGCGACGGCGCTTCCCAAAAACCTTATACGGCCCCTACCCCGTGCGACACGAGGGGCGTAGGCTTCGAGCTCGCTCTCCCCCGGCGCACGTCGGCGGTGGGATGGGGAAGAACGGCGGCAAAGACAAAGACAAGTGGCACGGGAAGAGATGAATTCTCTGTATGAGGACGACGCCGTCGCCCCCCGATTATATACACACGCGTTGCAGCTAATAAGGTAAGTAATTAGCCGCACAATCACAAAGACTGACGTGATTGTCCTTCTATCTATTAATCAACTAATCACCAATCGAGCAATCACCATTAATGCGAGAATAATTGCTTGGCAAAGGTAGCCACAAGACCCGCAAGGCCGAGCCGGACCATTCACGCGCATAATCGTGCGCCCGCGCCCCCTTCGCCCGGCCCGGCCGCGCGGCGAGCAGCGAGCGTGTGGGCCTTCCTTTTTCCTCTCTCACTAGCTTCAAATAAGTGGAGGTAGCTCACCTATTTAAGTTGGCCTCACTCCCCTTGAACTAGCAATGGGGACTAAAAGTCCCCCACCATACCATGCATGTGTGAGTGGGCCTTTGGGATTTATTTGGAATTATTATTTGGGCCGAGCCCAAATCTTCTAACACCTACATCCATCGCATCATCGTCGCTATAGTCATAGCTATCATCGCTACCAGCTTCGGCAGGTTCATCACCATTGACTACCTGTGGACCATTCAAGAGTTCTTCCAAGTGCCAGAGCTATACAGTATACGACAAACAAGATGTCAAGTCAGACCAACGTATGGGCACACCAACAACGAGAATGAGAAAGGATTGTCACCTTCAGCATTTTTTCATGTGAGGTGCTGCGAGATATTTCTTATCGTTTGAGAAAGCTTCATAGCATAAATAAGTCGTAAGAGTATGCTGTTTTTTTCCACACCAAATCTCACAATCAAATGGACGCACATACCAAGGGCCTCAAAGGGATATTCTGAATGTTCAGCAAGAGGCTGTATTATCCTATCAGGTAAGATGCCCACCCTGATGCCCACTAATCTACACAAAAAACAAGGGTTTCATGTTAGAACAGCAGTCCATCAGACTAACAGGCAATTGCCTGAGAAGTGAGAAGTTAAGCAACATTGGTGAATTCCAAACCTGACCACACCATCTGATGAACCAGAAACCAAAGTTTCTTCATCCAGCTAGAACACAAATCATACTAATAATAAGAATGAATACACAAATATGGCCGAAACGGCAGTTATTCATAATAAGGTTTGGATCCCACAGACCTTCAGCATTGTATCCACAGACCGCGTGTATCCGAGAAAGAGGTCACTAAACACAAAAAGACAAGACAGTGAACGACTTTATTGTAGACCACATCGATCACATCAGTTGCAGAATATTAATGGCAAGATCCTTCTAAAGAGCTTGATCACAAGATCTTTGCAAATTTGAATAATCAAAAAGTGAATTACACTTGGTCACATAAAGCTACTTATCAAATTATCCATAAGACCATAAGAACAAAATTGCTCCCACCAAAGATAGCATGATGATTAGAGAAAATATTGGTACGAAACATTTAACCAATATTTAAGCATCAAAATATTACGGAATGCCGTATCCAGAGAACTATGTTGATGGACTGATGGGGGTCCTTCCGTTGCAAATTATAGTTCAATTTGGTTTTTGAACTAAATTAAACTTCTATAAGTTTCATTAATGAAGTTTTATCTCTGTGCTATTTTATTCACCAGTTAACGTTGTGTGACGAAAATATGGTCACCTGCAATCGTTAAAGTATCCCCATGAATACAATAAGAGTGCTCCACTTGGAGTTCCACAAATAACCTTTTTACCATTCTAAGAATCACAAAGGGTAAGTTAAAATTCAATTACCGTGACAACAGGACAGAAATGTTGCTAGTGAAAACTGTTTGCCAAAAATAGTTAGCTTCATCACGACCAAGGATAGCAACTCATCTTCTGAAAATTCAGATCGTGACCTTACCTGGTATTAAATTAGAAACAGGTACAAGATTGCAAGTTAACTTACAATAATTCATCAGTACATGATAACCGTTGATAAGAAGTCCTAAATGAAATTCAACACATTAGAAGCAAGACTCAATGTACTCCAAAGGTACTTTATTCCTCCACAGGTTGTTCAGACAAAGTTCCATCCCCACTACAAGGAAACAAAGACGTTTAACCCTTTAGTTACCATGTTGTATGAGAATTTATTTATTTAGCTGGTATTACAAAATCGCATCAAATTACTTAATAAATACTCCACGTGAAGTAGCAGTTAACTGCAGGACTAAAAACATGGGAAATAAAATAAGGGGATTGGTGGTATTCTTTAGTTGTTTGCCATGCAGACAACATTTCAATTGTGTTCGATACATCTCAACTGCAGGGAATCTAGTTGTACCTTGTGGCCAGTATCTGATTTGAGTCAGCCACATAGGTCATAGCTGAAATGTAATCATCATGGACTTCAAAACTGTTGCAGCAAGATGGTTCCCAGGTATTCCATACCTAAAATAGAAGAGTGAGGATGGCTAAGTAAAAAATAACATTATACATCTAATAGAAGATAAGTGCATATAAAAGAAATTTTGTCTGCAAAAGGAGCCATCTCATAAAGCATCACTTAAGTCGAAAAACAGACTTCAGTGAACATTTTTGCACGGCGAAGCAATGTTATATATAAATGAGCTTGTTAATGCTTATTTTTGTATGACCCCGAAAAGCCAAGGTACTGGAAATAAAATGATGAAACTGAACTATATTTTAGCACCTATAGATACATCTTAGGCTAGCAGACTTACTGCTTCATACCTTAATGCAGCCTTCATCATCACCTGTGGCAACCGTAGATTCAGTAAGACAGACAAGACGGTTTATTGCATTCCTAAAATCAAGTTACAAATGGTCCAATGTTTAGTTCCACAAACAAAAGAAAACACTAACACTGAAAGCTAACAAAACTCACTCATGTGCATCCTACAAGCGGGCAATGGCCTTGCCTGATTCTACATCAGAGGCAAGGTTTGAGCAATCAGCTGACCCTGACAAAATCACTGAACCAAACCACAACAGCAAGAAAATCATCAGGAAACAGTTAGAAGACACAAGGTATGCAACAGGATGTATGAAGGTGTGCTCCCCTCACAATTAGTTCCAGTTTGTCATTTCCAGCTTAAAGCTGCTAATTTTGCAAGATCATTTTTAAGCATAGTAGAGTTAGAAACAAAGATCAGAATATAGTCCATAAAACGCAGTGAAAGTGGGTTCACAGGTTGGCAGGTATATAAGAGCATTAGATAACAAAAGGCAACAAGGCATTACCTTTTCCTGAGTCCGCAAAATGAACAGCTCTGCATGACTCCTTGTGAGCTTTTACCGAAAATAACCTTAGTATCAAACAAAAACGAAGTCAATAACAATGTCTAAGATATGGAATCAACCTTTGAGTTGCCAAAGCATGAGTGCATTGCCTCAATACTCCAGAATCACGGAATTCACTAACCACATGATATTTTCACCTTTGTAATTCAATTTCAAGTCAGCAGATAGAGACTACAGAGCAAGAACACTACTAATCTGATGCTATGAGCAAAACAACACGGTGCCAAGCCCCGGAAGGCAGAATTTCAGTTGCGAAATTAACTAAGCAGGAGCTCTGTGAGTACCTGTCACCTCTCACGCTGTGAACCCAACCAGATTGGAACCGGTTACTCTGTGGCTGTGGCGGTAAGAACAAGCACGAACAGGAACCGGGAAACTTGGAAAGGGATAGGGTTTAGTGTGTGTGCGCGGTTCGGAGGTCGTACAGGCAGAGCTCTCCGGTTATGAGGGAGGTGACGACGACGGAGGAGGACGGGTGGAAGTCGAGGTCGACACCAACTTCTTCACGGTACGTATAGCACACCTAGCTCCTCATTGCCATTCGATTGATTTCCAGCAGCAGCCATTCGATCTCCATGTATGTGATGGATGCAGGACGTGTTCGGCGTCGTCTCGATCAAGGACAACGACAGGGAGCTGATGGCGGCGCTGTACCTCCAAGTGAGCATCATCAGCCAGGCGCTCATCTTCGTGACGCGGTCCCGGAGCTGGTCCTTCGTGGAGCGGCCGGGCTTCCTGCTGCTCTTCGCCTTCTTCGCCGCGCAGCTGGTGGCGACGTGCATCGCGGTGTACGCCAACTGGGACTTCTGCAGCATGCAGGGGATCGGCTGGGCGTGGGGCGGCGCCATCTGGGTGTTCAGCGTCGTCACCTACATCCCGCTCGACGTGCTCAAGTTCATGATCCGCGCCGCGCTCAGAGGCAAGGCCGCCCAGAACAAGGCAAGCTGCTCGGCCACTCCCACTCAGACTGCTGCTCCATTGCTGTCTTCTTCTACTCTACCTTGATCTTGACCTGACAATGACGTAGCCTTGATCGATCGGTTGCCTTGCAATGCATCGTCTCTCTGTCTGTGCCGTGTCGTCTCCAGTGATGCGTTTCTGAGGTGCTTGTCTCGCGCGGGGACGGCGTTCACGAACAAGGACTGCGGCATTGGCGAGCGCGAGGCACGGTGGGCGGCGGTAGAGCAGAGGACACTCCAATCCACGGCCTGAACCAGCTTGCCACCTCCTCCGATCACCTTCACCCTCTAGCTAGGCAGCAAGGACTAGCAGTACGAGCTTGCTCACCGAGCAGGCTCGCCAAGGTCGCAAGGTACGCTCGCCGGCCACCTTCTTCTCCTCGATCTCCGGTGACGAGCTAGCAATCTCTAGCGCCACCGCTGATCTCGCCGATTTTCTTGGTGCCTGCCTGCAGACTTATGGAGCTGCAGACACTCAAGCGGCGCGTCCAGTCGGTGGTGAAGCGAGCAGAAGGGGGATCGGCCGGCGTCGATACCTTTCCGTAGAGCTACGCCGCGTGGCCGACGGCGTCCAGCGGTGGCCGGAGTGGGGGAGTCCTGTGTTCTTCGTTTCCTTAGGTGTACTTTATGTGGGTTTTTGCCTTTTTGGGCGGCAAGAGAGCTTTTGTGTAACGGGTGGAGCTCCTCATGGAGCACCTCCATCGCGGCAGCTGGCAGAGAGGCGGGGGCGGCTGGCGGAGAAGGAAACAGCCGCCGAGGGAGGGCAGAGGACACGCATACGGCCCGTTTTCGGATAGCTGGGCTGGACATGTTTAACGGGCTCCTAAGTAGGCCTAATCTACTACTCCCACTGAGGGGCCAACGAATCGGCGAAGTTTGATCTCATCGTCTGTGTTTTTTTCATCTCCGTAAAAATGGAAAAACTGCGCCAAAAAATGGAAAAACTGCATCATCTGTGTATTTTGCTGGGTGCTCAGTGCTCAGTGGTACAGTGGTACTGCACTCTGATAAGAACACGAGTTTTCATTGCTGACTGGCTGTTCACTGTCGCCACAACACAATGACACGGGCAGACTGACCCATAAAAGGACCATTAGCGGTTCTGTAGAGTACAGTACACTATTATTGTAAGGTTAGCATTCGTCACGCCAGTCAATGACCGGAAATGAAACGCACTGTGATGCTGTTGTTTGGCTCGGGGAGTGGGGAGGTACGGGCCGTACCTATAGAAACAGTGGCAGCGAGCAGGCAAGTGCCGTCAATCTCCCTGCAAAGTTGCCGAACCACCACATGAAGCACGGAGACGGGCAGCGACCGCATCAAAAGGCACGCGGAACTAGACGTTGGTCGCTGTCCTGATCGAGGCTCAGAGGCGGAGCAGCGCCTGAGTCCTGACTCCTGAGACCTGACTCAGGGCAAGGGCAATGTGAGCCAATGACGAACGCCCACGCGACCCACCAACACCCATCCACACGACCACACCTGCTATTCTGCTAAGGGCGTCTCCACGATACTAGCTACGTAGCTAGCTGACGTAGAGGTGAGAGACAAGAGCAAAAGACTATTTTATATATTTATAAATTATTGGGCGCACATATTTCTCTCATATTTTTTTGGACTATACTCCCTCCGTCCCAAAATAGATGTCATTCTCGCTTCCCGGTAAGTCAACATTTTCAAAATACCGGCAATTATATATTAAAATATATAAATATTTATGCTAAGTAATTAGTATCATTGGAAAGATCTTTAAGTCTAGTTTTTTAACAAATTTATTTGGAGATGAAAAATGTTGCACGTTTTTTTCTACAAATCTAGTCAAAGTTGAGAAAGTTTGGCCAAGACGCATCCCATAAGCGTCATCTAATATGGGACGGAGGGAGTATAAAATAAATAGACTAACTATTTACTCGTCGCTAGTGACTACTCTTTCTTCTACTTTTTTTTTCTGTCACATCATATCTAGCTAGCCAAATAGATAGCCATTGGAGACGCTCTAATCCAGCAGCAGGCTCCACGCCCACATGAGCACAGGCCAAGCGTGATTCCTTATCATTGTTTTTTTGTTATGTGATCGGGCTAATCCGTATATTTCGCTTCCTTCCGTCTTTAAATAAGTGTCGCTTTACTTCCCGAGAAACAGCTACCGGTAATTTTAATAAATAATAAATATTATCGATTAGTATCATAGTTAGTATCATCGAAAGATCTTTGGATCTAGTTTTTTAACAAAATTATTTGAGGATATAAATATTACACGTACTTTCTACAATCTAAGTCAAACTTGTGGCATGTATCCCACGGCGACACTTATTTAGGGACAGAGAAAGTATAGTGTTGTGTCAGCATATTTAATGCTCATAAAACTTCCATTAACATTGACCTAAAAGACTAAAAAATTTTAATTTTTACAAGACCAACACACTTGCGAAGCTACCGAGACACAGGCTGGGAAGGTCACCATAGAACCCAAACCAAGTTTACCTTGTCTAAATTGCAAGATGTTTAAATTTTCTAAAATACGTCGCATTTGCTATGCATTTATGGCTTGTTTGATGTGGCTAGCAATAGCTTCTCCACGGCCTTCGACACTAGAGCCCATGGAGCCACACCAAACGCAACGCCCCCACAACAAACGCTTTTGTCACCGGATTGAAAGAGCCAGAGCCTTTTCTACGAGTAATCGAAGGCTCAGGGCCTACAAAATTTTGCTTCGTCTTGGGAGGGCATTTGGATCCGACGGAGGAGATGCATAGAGCGACGCCGACCTTTAGGCATACACTATGTCTAGATCTATATAGTAAAAAGAATATATTCATGTAAAAAATAAAATATATTATAATTTAGATGGAAGTAAACAGTAATGAAAGACAGTTAAAAATGAAAGATAAAGAACGAAAACTTGTAACCCTACACAAAGTGTGTTTTATGACAATTCTAACCATAAACAATGTGCTTGATGAGTGATGACTAACGACAAAAGATACCCCTCTTTGACCAAACTTTCATACTAGAATAATAATATTTATGATATCAACTAAAGTTCTTCATTAATTAATTTTTACAGTATACCTATTTGTTGCTGTGAATCTTAGTACTTCTACCTATTTGTTGCTGTGAATTAATAACTTGTAATTTGCTCTATTAGATACAAGAACTTGTCATCATAGTGCATCGACGATCCAAAATACAGCGCAGGTAACATATCGATAAGTACAGGCGTCAAGCTATGAAATGCCACAGTATTCATAGCGTATTCGGCTAATTCAATCTCGTCTCGATCGGCTTGCACACATCTATTCAGCTTGGCTTGCATGCATCTTGGCACACGATCTACCTAGTACGAAACAAATTGCTTGGCTTGCATGCATCTCGGCACACGATCTGCCTAGTACGGAACAAAACTTGCACGATGCTACAGAACATACTGGAACAACAAGAGGAAGAGGAAAGAGAGGAGTGCGGGCTGGTAGAACAAGAAGCAGGGGAGGAAGAGGGGGTGCATCATTCTTTGGAAATGGAGAGCAATCACGTATTGCACCCGAAGAATTGAACGCTACTCAATCTGCTCCAGAAGAATACATGGCTCAAGATGAGCCATTCCAGGAGACTTAAATCTTCACCTGTGTTATAAATTTCAGTTAATTATGTTACATCATTTCAACACCGTAATGCACATTTTTGATGAGCCACTTCTAGGAGACTTAAATCTTCTTTGACTTGCTTCTCCCTCTGTCTCAAGGTTGCAATATCATGAAAATCTTTGCTGCAATTTACTATTCTAGATACGTAGGGTCAGGAGGGAAACAAACCTGCAGCTACTTGCGAGTCTCAGACCTTGGTGAAGCAAGCTGCAGAGGGATCTCAATGCTTGTGCGGGTCACCAATGACGATGTCAACGAGCTCATCCAGTCGTCCCCATCGCACGTGTACGTCCGAGCTGATATATACATGAGCCGTGTACGTCCAACCTGTGAGTTGCGAGCTGCACGAGCCGTATACGTGATAATACGAGTCCAATTGGTATTTGGACCATATATGCACCATGATGACAAGTTCTTGTATCTGATTGAGCAAATTACAAGTTGTAGGGGTAATTTACACCTACACGTATAGTTTTTGTAGTACGGACAATTTACTCTTTAAAAAATTAAAATGATATTAATTTGGATTGGAGGGAGTACTAATCAGCACTTTGTATATCGGCGGACGGAAAGGAGGGAGATTGTTGTCAGAAATCACACGCTCGGAGCTTCCGTTGACCGCTGGGGCCCATGACCATCTATCTGCTCAAAGTGAATGAATGAAAGTGAAGTGATCCGACAAACCCCACGTGTGTGTCAATCACGCACAAACAACATCCTGGAGCTCTCCGGTCTTCACATGGACTTCTTGTCACGAGGCGCAACACAATCAACGTCGCAAAGTTACAGCAACACAAATACGTACAGAGAATCAGAGATCAGCCGGTGCAAATCAATGCAAGTTCATGCCAAAGAATTGCATGCAATGGCAATGCACCCACGCTGGACGATCAGAGCTCAGAGCAAGAGGCAGCTGCACAGCGCTACGGCGGCGGGCCTGAGCAGCCCGGCCGGCCAGCGACGCCTCGCCACCTCTCCCCTGACCACTCCCCCGACAACCGAGCTCTCCGCGGCGGCGGAACTTTCGCAGGCGACGTCTTCTCCGCAGACTCCGACGCCCACGTCCGGCACGACGGCCCTGTCGGCGACGCACAGCCCCGGGTTGCCGCTGAGGTCCAGGTTCCGGCCGAGCTGCCTCAGGAAGGCGCCGTCGAACGGGACGACGCCGTCCAGCCCGTTCTTGCTGAGGTTGAGGTGGTACATGCGCTTCAGCCGGCTGAGCCCCGCCGGGATCCGGCCGGTGAGGTTGTTGTTCTCCAGCGACAGCGTGGTGAGGCTGGACAGGAGGCCGAAGGTGTCCGGTATGGAGCCCGAGTAGCCGGAGTTGGCGAGGCGGAGCTCCTGCAGCCGCGCGATGTTGCCCAGCTCCGGCGGCAGCGGGACGCCCATCGGGTTGTTCTCCATGATCAGGTACTGGAGGTCGCGGAGGCCCGAGAGGCCGGCGGGGATGCGGCCGCGCAGCCCGTTGTTGCTGAGCGCGAGGAACGTGAGAGCCTTGAGGCGGGTGAGGGCGGCCGGGACGCCGCCGGTGAGGTTGTTGGAGCTGAGGTCCAGCTTCTGCAGCTGCGCGAGGTCGCCGAGGCGGCTCGGGATGGCGCCAGAGAAGGAGTTATAGCTGAGGTCGAGGCCGACGAGGCCCCGCAGGCCGCCGAGCGCGGCCGGGATCGGGCCGGTGAGGGAGTTGTAGCTGAGGTCGAGGTGCACGAGGCCGGCGAGCCCCGCCGATGCCCTCCGGGACGGCGCCCCGGACCAGCGCGTTCTGCGACACGGTGAGCACCTGCAGCGACCGGAGGCTGGCCAGCTGCGGCGGCAGCGTGCCGGACAGCGACGGGTTGGCGCGGACGCTGAGCTGCTGCAGGCGCGACGACGACGAGGTTGGACGCCGGCGGCAGCGCGAAGGCGGCCACGGCGTCGGGGTTCTTGAAGCAGCCGACGAGGAACAGCGCCCGGAGCTCGGGAAGCACGAACGCGGCGGCCGGGAACGTGGCCGTGTCCTTGCACGTCGGGTTGGGCGGCACCCCGAAGTCGAGGCGGGCGACGTGCATCCGCGCGGCGCCACCGGGACCGGGCGCGGTCCCGGGCCTGCACTCGAGCCCCGGCCACGGCGAGCTGCAGGGGTCGGCGCCCGCGGCCTCGCGCCAGTCGCGGTCGGCGGAGACGGACTCCATGACGCGGAGCAGCGTCTCCCGCTCGGCGGGGTCCATGGCGGCGCCGGCCGCGGCGACCTGCATGGACAGGAGCAGGAGGAGGAGGTACATGACGGCGGGCGGGAAGGGGAGGGTCCTGGTCCTGGTCCTGGAGGAGGAGGAGGAGGACGGTGCCGGCGCCATGATGGCCGCGCGTGTGGCTCTGGCGCTGCGCGCTCTGCTGCGGGCTGCTGCTGCCGGGTGGTGGCGGTGGTCTCGGGTTTCGCTTTTGGGGGCCGTCGATGGTTTGGGATCGAGGGAGGCAGGCGTTTATGTCGAAATGCGGGTGGTGTGGTGGGGCCCTTCCCTCTCCTGGCCTACAGGCACAGCCACAGGGGCATCTGACGTGACGAGACCGGGGTGGGCCCACATATCCGTACAGAGGGGGGAGAAGCACAGTGTGTGCGTGCGTGCGCCTGCCTGTTGCCGTGGCGATTCGATTCTCACTGTTGCCAGGAGCAGTAACTGATGCTGCTGATTGAGCTGACGAACAACCACATGCTCTGTCTGTTCTTCCAACGGAGAACAGTGAAACACCTTTCCATCTCATTATATTATATTTTTTCAGATATTTTTTCGTCTGGCTGATTGCAGCTGTAATCCTTGGGATCAATCACGCACTGACGGTCACCTCGAACCAAAGGCCATCCATCCCAAACTCTGATCCAAACCACACCATCCATCCCCTTCGGCATGACGTTTCAGTCTCGCCACGGCAGCTTTGCTTGCATACTGTAGTAGGAGTACATGTACTAGCACAATGGCGTTGGTACCGTAGGACTCGTGTGGTCTGCCTTTGACCCTCTGTCGTCTCGGCATCAAGGCGCAGGACAAAGCAACGCACTGTGGCACCCCGAGTTGTTCAACACTGGCGCCATCGCCACCGCCGCGCTTGCCGCTCGTTGATCACGCACGCATGCAGGTGACCAGGCTTGTACTAGCCTGCTAGGGTGCTGCTAGATAGCCGGACCTGCCTGTCTGACTAGCTGGGACCTCACCTGGGGTACTTTGCTCTCTAATGCTGCAATGCTGAATTATTGGCGGACCCGAGCCCGAGCCCGAGAGGGCGCAGGAAGAGGGTTCTTTCTCTGTAGGCAGGCGATCGCCAATCCGTGATCGATCGGTTCCACGGAAACCTTTTGGAATTGGATTGGATCCCCCAACCCAGATTCTGGCCAGTGCGTGGGTGAGTGACCTTCTGCAGTGCTGGTTACTATGCTGTGATGCTAGAGCTCTTTTGCTTTGCTTGCAGCTGAGTGCTAGTTAAAGCTGACAGCGGGCCGAGATCTAAACCAAATCCGCATCAATCCAAAGTATGTATATGTGAAAGTTAAATTCAAATTAAATTAGACCGTGACTTCAATCATCCACACCAAACCAAACCACTTATACGCTCAACCCATTAAAATACATTTCTAACCCACTAATTCACTGACACCTCATACTATTATTTATATTTAGCCATAAGTAAAAGAAAAAATAAATAAATAGAATAAAAACAGGAATGCTATACAACAACCATTTGTTTCTTTGGTTGTGAGCAAACGAATCATCTCATCCGTCGATCTGGTGATGGACGTCCCGCTTTGTTCGGTTGTGTCCACGCCGACCCGGGCGTTTCAGCGTTAGATCGACAGGTGGGTCCCACTCCTTGGCACTGTTTAAGTTTTGGAAACCGCGCCAGATTCCATCGGGCCGCTCGTCTCCCTCATTTCGCATTCCCTCTCTCCCCCCTCTCTCTCGCCTCTCTGGCGATTTCCCCGGCGACGCGGCGATTCTCCCCCTCCCCTCCGACGGCGACGGCGACGGCGACGGCGAGGTGAACTCCGACGGCGACCTTTGTCTTGCATGAGTATCTCTTGTCGGTTTCGTCTCCCCTGTGTAACTTCCGTTCGTTTTCAGGTGACTTGGCGGCGGCTGAAGTGGATCTGCTTGTCCCCTGCGATGGCGACGGCGACGGCGACGGCGAGGTGAAGTTGTACTTCACTCCGACGGCGACCTCTATCTGGCATCAGTATCTCTTGTCGATTTCGTCTCCCCTGTGTAACTTCCGTTCGCTTTTCAGGTGATTTGGCGGCGGCTGGAGTGGATCTGCTTCGTCCCCTGCGACGGCGACGGTGGTGGCTAGGTTGGAGGTTGTCTTCTGTCTCACTCCGGCGGCTAGGTTTGTTTCGCATGATTCATTTGGAGGGTGTTGATTTCGCGTGCTCTGTCTCATTCCGTGCTTCCTCTTCAGTTGATTTCGTGTCTGCGTTTATTGGATCCTCTCGGTCCCCTGTGACTGCTTCGGCGACTTGGACTTGATCTGTTTGTTTCGCCATCAGTGAGTTTTACTCTTCTGTATCTGTAGAGTATAGTCTGGTAGAGTATGGTAAGGTTGGTTGTGTTTTTCTGGATTCGTGTAGGATTTGTTCTGTTTGTGTTGGATTAGGTTTTGATTGTTGTATTCGTTTAGGGTTATGCCTACATAGATCTGTGGTATATAAGGATTTGTAATTTGGTTTGTTGGATTTAGGGTTTACTGTTCGTGATTTGCGCTTTATTGTAGTATGTGTACCTAGCAATGTTGCTGGATTGTGTGGTAGCCCTGTCTTTTTATTCTTTTTTGCGAGAGTTTTTTACTGTTATGACATGGTTGATTGCAAAATATACTTGTGTTTGTCATGTTGGTGTAGATTGATATGTTTACAATAACTAGTAGAGTCATAAGTTAGTGAGTTCTTGGTTCCTACTGGATATGTACTTGTTGTTGACCGACCGTTTTATGATGAGGTATATAGATGATGAGATATTAGGGTCGCCGGTTTAAGGAATTGAAGGTGGTACTCCGATGTCTTGGTACTGAATCTGCATATTCTTATTATGGTGGATAAGACTATTTTTGTGTGATTGTGGTGGGCCTTATGTTTGTGTAGTTTGTGTCCTGGCTGATGTGATTTTTGTGTTGGCATTGGAGTTTCTGTAGATAGATGTGGTTACAGGATCTAGTTTTGAACTTGTTATGTGGTTACTTGGAAGAAGTATATTGCAAGTCTGTTAGTTATTGTTGAGTCAGCTGCCTTTGTATGACTTGATTCAGTTAATTATTGTTGTGATATTAGATATTTATTGTTAAAATAATATTGTAATTAATAACTTTTCTGATTAGTACTTACTTTTGTATGTAATGTGATGAGTAGAGATGGATCGTATCCGTCACGGGGAGGGGCCGTACATGGATAGTCGTTTATGGATTCAGGCGGTATCGTTCGTTTTCGAGCCCGTGCCCCGAGGTTGCCCCTATGTTTAGTGAAGAAGAGGATACGGCAAATAGCAAGCCTAAGGAGTGTGAAGTGTCTAAGAAAGATGTTTACTTGTCCCGGAATTAAGTGGGAGGATGTTTGCTCTATTTGTTTGATGACGCTTGAGGAGCCATGGGTGAATGATCCCCGACGTTACCATAGAATATATGGAGGAGAGGACTAGGGCCATGCCTTGTGGGCATCCCTTTCATAGGCACTGCATCTACACATGGTTGATGCAGAGTGCTTCATGCCCTGTTTGCCGGTGGATGCCTCCTGCTGCTGAAGTTGATGAGGAGAGGGAGGCTGAAGTTGTAGAGTAGATGGAGAGGGAGTAATTGTTTAGTTTGTAATTAGGATGTTTAAACTATATTAAGTTTGAATATGTGTGGTGGTGTAACTTGTTGGATGCTGTAGTAACTGGTGGTATTATAAACCTCATTTTGATATTAAGTTTCTATTTGGCATATTATTGTTTGTGACTTGCTAATGTTTATATGGTCAGTGTGCATGGTGTATTATAGCTGGTGGGTTGTATGCTATATATATATATATATATATATATATATATATTGGTGGGTTTTCTTCTATTTATGTTTGTAATATAGTTGGTAATCTTGGAGACTTTTTGTTGTGTTCCATTATTTGTTGGCGAGGTGATATTACGTGGCGGGGCGTAACCGCCTAAATTAATACACTCACCGTAGTACTTGTCTTCCATTAGACACTAAGTACTCAAGGGAGCGCACTAATTTAATCGATTCTCGAGCACACCCAACGGGAGAACTCGATAAACCACAAATTTAACCAGGGATACAATTGAGTACGGAACTTACATCACTTAGTCCATTTCATACAACAAAAGTTCATAATTTATTCATTACAATACCAGAGTTCATAGTGCGGAAATAAAACAGCGGAACTAAAATAAACATCTAACGGAAAGCGATACAAGGATTCCGTCTCATTGCCCACGGATGAATCCTCCACACAAGTGCTATTCCTCAAGCTGAACCTCACAATGGGGAAATAAACCCCGAGTACACAATGTACTCATAAGACTTACCGAATGGGAAGTATATATCCCGACTCTCAAGGATATGCATAGGCTTTATGGCTTACTTGGTTTAGTTTATTTGCAGAAAAGCATTACTAAGCATAAGTCCTTATTTCCATATTAACATTTGCCGTATTTTAGTAGATTAGCTATTCAAGCTATATAAGCACCTGTACTACTTTCAAGCAAGTGGTAAGCAATCGAGTCCCTTTTCATTCATCTTTCATCTTCCATTTCTTACTACGCCGCGAAATAAAGCCCTCGCCATACCGTTCATTGAGCGGCGATTCGCGAATCAATTTGCCCAGGGTGCCCCGAGACACACACTCCCCGCCTGTATCCTTGACACGACGAGAACAACTTGCTTTCCCAGGGGCTCGGTCCCATCCGTACTTGGACTCCAAGCCCCGACATTACCGGCCTATCCGTGTAATGCGGTGCAAGGACCTCCACCATCCCGCCCCCATACTGCCGGTCCAGACGAGCCGGAACCCAAGACAAGAGAGAGCAAGCCTTCCGAGCTCCTATAAACACGTATGTGTTCGGGACAAGGAGGTCTGTGGCTTAACCTTCAACCCTTAGCAACGATCAGTCCTTAACCGACACAGACAGGGAAACCGTGTAACCAAGTTAAGCCCTGTTGGCCGCAGGACATAACTCGTCACACACCACCAATAACCATACCATATCCCTGCCCGGTCAACATGTTCCTTTTCCACCCATTTATCATGTGAGTAAAGTATACTCATACTTGTGAGTAACGTCAGGTTACTCACGCTACCGACAACCTAAGCATAGCAGCTACTCGAACCTATCATACTAGTAAGACTCATAGGTAGATATATATATGCATGTGGGTTTCATAACAACTCCTGTAACGTAAATGCAATCATATAGACATTTAAAGATCCATAAAATATAGGTTATGCACCGGGGCTTGCCTTGGGCGGCGCAGTCGGCAGAGTCGATCACCCACGGCTCACGGAAATCCTGAGACTCCTGGGACGCCTCCGGTCCGGGAAACTCCTCCACGTACTCCTCGATCACCTCCTCGTACTTCGGCGTCGTTGTCGGGGAGGTACAAAGACGGACTCGTTCTCTACATGCATGCGATAATGATGCAATGAAAACAGGCAACAAAGAACTCTTAAACCCAAGGCACACACAAACTAAGTTAACGGCTAATTCTAATGGCTAACACGTTTAGCTAAGCACTATCATCTTGCGTCAAGCAATTATAATTAGCTTTTAGTTTATGTACTATATACTCTAAATAAGGTACGTGCTTAGCTACCTACCTAACTAATCACCTTGGAGCTACGGCAATTTTATTTAGACAAAGACATAATAAAATACTAAAGCTAACTAGCATACCAATCAGCAAGCAAACTTTGACTCTACCCATATTACAAACTCACGGACTACCATTACCGGGCATAGAGAACTGTTTAATAAACTATCACTCTTATACTCATGCTATTAATTAAATATCGAGAGCTAGAACAATTACGGAAGCCCATTGTTATTTATTGCGACACATAAATCATTAAGCACTAGACTTAATTAATCTACTCTAGCACCTAGAAAAGAACACCGGGGGTCTATCAAAATTAGAATCATGATTTTAGGACTTAACTTCGAATTTATATAAATTCTACGAAGTCAAGTAAATTTGATGCACAACTGAAAGAAGAAGCTAATAAGCTTTTGATGGTGGAAACCTCGCCTTGGAGATGGTGTTGGCCAAAGCGGAGGCCGACAGACGACGCCCCGGCCACGAGTGACCGAGCGGTTCGGCAACGTCCTGCGAAGGACGCGGCCGCAGCAATGCCCGAGGTGGTTTAGCAGGGGTGCGCAAGATGGAGAGTGAATCAAAACCGAGACAGAGGTGCCATGGAATTGGAGGCTGAGACTCTGGGTAGCTGGTGTCTTAAGGCGCGGCGCTCCCGGCCTCAAATGGACGGACGACGGAGAAAACTCCAATTATTGAATGGAGCCTGACACGGCACGGGTTAACTGAGAGAGGTACTGGTGACTCAGATAATTGATGGCGAACGATGTGAGGCTTGAGATGATTTCTCCCTGCCGATTTTAATGAAGCGGCTCAGGTGTGGGTTTGGCGTGCGGCTAGGCTCCTTAATTCTTGCCTGGCGCGCGCAATTACACTGAAGTCGACCAGGCTCTGCGATTTGGTTTTTGGTACGACGCTGTCGTCGTCTGCCGGTGGCCTGGATGAGACATGGCTGGCGGCTAGCGGCAGGAACAGCTGTGGGTATCGCGACGAGCACTTAATGGAGAAGCTGTGGACGCGACGAATCGAGCTGAGTCGACTCATCCATGTCGAATTGAATGATGTCGTAGCCGCGACTATGGTGGCAGAGAAGAAAAGGAGAGGCAAGCTGCTCGGCTCGTCCTTGCTTAATTAACGGAGAGTGGCATGGGTGCTAGTGCTTAGCCTAGTGCATGATTTAGAGCACCAAGGACAACGTGCGCTCGAGCGAGTAATTGGGAGCACTGCTCGTGCGGCCGCAGTGCCATGAATGGCGAAGCGACGGCGGCACAGCCACTTGCGTACGAACGACGCGATGGCAAGCTAGCAGCTAGGCGGATAAGAGCGGCAGCCATGCAACGACATGGACGGGACGCTGCGCGTGCACTGTGAAGCAACATGGCAACGGTTGGCTCGACGCTCGGTTGCAGTAGTACAACGTGTGCATGGATGGTTGTGTACGTAGGCATGAATGCTAGTTGGAGCTCAGCCAAGGCATACGGTGCATGCTTGTGCATGTGCCTGTGTATGTGCGTTTCTGGTTTCCATTTATTTTCTTCTTTCTTTTTCAAGCACAGCACCTAGAAACTTATATTTATTTGTACGGCAAAATACTTCAAGTTGGATATCGACATCCAAACTAAATTTATTATCTAAACTCAACAAGCCACTTACTAAGCACAGAATATTAATTATTTAATACTAAACATTTATTTTCTAGTGTTTGAGCATGACATGAATTAAAGACAACAAGCTAACCAAGACAACACCACATGCAATAACATGAAATGATGATGCTCATGAGATGTTTTAGCAGATGATTTGGCGCGTAACACCGAGGGTGTTACAGCTCCTCCCCCCTAACAAAAATCTCGTCCTCGAGATTTCATGTGTGTGCCTAGTGTGGAAAAGGTAGGGTATTCTAAGCATTTTACTTGTATTACCTTGGCACATTAGGGAGAAGGTGAGGATAATTTTCCAGAAGATAATCTTCTTGCTCCCACGTTGCTTCTTCCTCGGAATGATTTTGCCATTGGACCTTATAGAATTTTACGATCTTGTTCCTGGTAATTCTTTCCTTCTCATCTAGGACTTTTATAGGATGCTCAATATATGTGAGATCAGGCTGGAGAGATAATCCTTCGATCTCCACTACTTCTGTTGGAACTCTTAAACACTTCTTTAGCTGGGAGACATGGAAAACATTGTGGACTGCGGATAAAATGTCCGGAAGCTGGATGCGATAAGCAACAGGACCGCACCGCCCCAAGATCTTGTAAGGTCCAACATATCGGGGAGCCAACTTTCCTTGAACTCCAAACCGATGCACACCTCTCATAGGAGATACCTTGATATAGACATAATCACCTTCTTCAAACTCTAACGGTCTCCTTCTCTTATCTGCATAACTTTTCTGGCGAGCTTGTGCTGCTTTTAAATGACTTTGGATCACATGAACTTGCTCTCTTGCATTCTTGATAAGGTCGGGCCCAAAATGACCACGATCTCCCACTTCAACCCAGTTAAGTGGGGTTCTACATTTCTTGCCATAAAGGGCTTCAAAAGGTGCCATCTTAATACTCTCTTGATAGCTGTTGTTATACGAGAACTCAGCAAAAGGCAAGCATTCATCCCACTTCTCAGGAAAAGAAATGACACAAGCCCTCAACATATCTTCTAAGATTTGATTAACCCTCTCCGTCTGACCATCGGTCTGTGGGTGATAGGCTGTACTAGCAAGAAGTTGAGTGCCCAAACATTTCTGTAACTGCCTCCAGAATTGAGAGACAAACACTGACCCTCGATCAGAAATGATGGTCAATGGTACTCCATGCAAACATACGATCTTCTCAAAATACAGCTTAGCATAATCAGTGGCCGTATGCTTTGTCTTCACTGGGAGGAAATGAGCAGATTTAGTGAGACGATCTACAATGACCCAGATGGAGTCATGTCCCTTGGTGGTACGGGGTAGACCGCTGATAAAATCCATAGAAATGTCTTCCCATTTCCAAGCAGGGATGGGCAGAGGCTGCAAATAACCAGGGGTACGGAGGTGATCTGCCTTAACCCTCCTGCAAGTGTCACATTCTGCAATATATCTGGTAACATCTTGCTTCATATTGGGCCACCAATACAAGGTGCGTAAATCATGGTACATCTTGTTACTTCCTGGATGAATAGATAACTTGGAATTATGTGCTTCATCCAAAATTGTCCTTCTCAACTCTTCACTAGCAAGAACCACCAAACGATCTTTGAATCTAACCACACCCATCTCATCAATGCTGAAATGGGGACCACGATCCTCAGCCATCAACTTCTTGATATGGGGAATTTCTTCAGCATCTAGCCTTTGCTCCATAATGATCTTCTCACGTAAGCTAGAGGCCAAGGAAATGTGAGCTAAAATCTCACGATGAGAACGAGGCAAAGACTCTTCAACTCTATGTGGCTTCCTACTCAAGGCATCAGCTACCACATTGGCTTTTCCAGGATGATAATGAACTTCTAGATTATAATCCTTGATTAACTCAAGCCACCTTCGTTGCCTCATATTTAACTCTGGTTGAGTAAAAATATATTTGAGGCTTTTGTGGTCTGTATAAATGTGCACCTTATTTCCCAATAAATAATGCCTCCAAATCTTTAAGGAATGCACAACTGCAGCAAGCTCTAAATCATGGGTGGGATAATTTACTTCATGTTTCTTCAACTGACGGGAAGCATAAGCTATCACTCTTCCATCTTGCATGAGCACACAACCGAGTCCCGTCTTGGATGCATCACAATACACATCAAAAGGTCTCTCAATATCAGGCTGAGCAAGGACTGGGGCTGAGGTGAGTAGCTTCTTGAGAGTCTGAAAAGCTTCCTCACAAGCAGGAGTCCAAACAAACTTGGAATCCTTTCGAAGCAGATTGGTCATGGGTTGGGCTAGCTTAGAGAAGTCTGGAATGAAACGCCGATAATAACCAGCTAAACCCAAGAACTGACGAACTTGATGAGCGGACTCAGGAGACTGCCAATTTAAAACATCTTGCACCTTGCTAGGATCTACAGAGATACCCTCAGGGGTCAAGACATGCCCCAAAAATTGCACTTCGTCTAACCAAAATGCACACTTGCTGAACTTGGCATACAACTGGTGCTCACGCAGTCGAGTCAACACTACTCGAAGGTGCTGCGCATGCTCTTGCTCATTCTTGGAGTATATCAGGATATCATCAATAAAGACCACCACGAACTTGTCTAACTCTGGCATGAAGACTGAGTTCATGAGATACATGAAGAAAGCAGGAGCATTGGTGAGGCCAAAGGACATGACTAGGTACTCATAAAGACCGTACCTAGTAGAGAAGGCTGTTTTGGGTATATCTGTGGGTCGGATTTTGATTTGATGGTACCCAGAACGGAGATCAATTTTTGAGAACACCTTGGCACCAGCTAACTGATCAAACAAGAGATCGATGCGAGGCAAGGGATACTTGTTCTTAATGGTTACCGCATTAAGAGGGCGATAATCCACACACATACGAAGAGTACCATCCTTCTTCTTCACAAAAATGGCTGGACAACCCCAAGGTGATGAGCTAGGACGGATAAATTTATCTTTCAGCAACTCTTCTAACTGCTTCTTCATCTCAGCTAACTCTGGTGGAGCCATGCGGTAAGGACGCCGTGACACGGGAACAGTCCCAGGCTCCAAATCTATGGTGAACTCTATCTCCCTATCAGGTGGCAACCCCGGAAGCTTATCAGGAAAAACATCAGGAAACTCACATACCACTGGAATAGAAGCAAGATCAGCAGAGGCTTCAACATGGGCAACCACTGATTTGACTGGAACTGATGGTATAAGAAGAGTCATTCTATCCTCAGAAGAAGGAAGCTTCATCTCAACTGCTCTTCGCTCAAGATTTAGGACTACCCTATTTTGCTGCATCCAGTTCATCCCAAGAATCACATCTAATCCCTGACCAGGCAATATCAGAAACTGGACACGATAGGGGTGGGTAGCTAGCACTACACTGACTGTCTCTGTCCGGGTATTAATGCACAGATGTGCTCCCGGTGTCAATATCTTATAGGCAACAGACATTTCCACCGTGGGAATACTGTTTCTTAGTGCATACCCCATGCTCATGAATGAATGTGATGCACCAGAATCAAACAACACAAATGCTGGATGTGAGTTGATGGAGAACATACCAGCCATCACGGGCTCTCCACGTGGAAGCTCCTCTGCCTCGGTGTAGTTAACATGTCCCGAGTGGGTCGGGCATCATCTTCTTCTTAATGAAAGTCCTCTTGACTAAACGGGAGTTTGCCGAGGACCGAGAAGGCCGGGTTCTCGCGGACAATTCCCGAATAAAGTGACCCTCCTTGCCACACTTGAAACATGTATTAGGTGACACCGCCTTTGCTGCCTCCCCGACCACGACAAGGTGGATACTTGTTGTCCCCGGGCCGCTCGAGACCGGCTAGCGTGTCTGGGTGTCTATTTGGGTTGGTGCACGGTATCGAGGCCGGGTACACCGACGGGCTCGCTTGAGACCGGTATGATTGCTGTCCTCCAGGAGAGTGGTGAGGTGCTCTCTCGAACCATCCGGACCTTCCGATGCCGCCGATGACTAGAAGGACCCGTAGCTGCTCTCTTCTTCTCCACTCCACTTTGTGTGTCTCACGCCGCAACCCTTCCATGGTAATGGCAGCGTTCATCGCCTCACCGAAAACGTAATTAATTTCCCGTATACGACTTCTCTTGCATCGACCGGTAAGACCACGGTTGAAGCAATCCATTTTCTTCTCTCATCGGTGTCCACACGGTTGCCCGATATCTTGGGGCGGATGGTTGAACTTGTGAACATAGTCCATCACGCACATGTTCCCTTGCTTCGCATCTATGAACTCCTTGAGCTTCTGCTCGGATGGCCGCCAGCACGGCGTCTTGACGGAAGGCGATCTGAGAACTCATCCCAAGTCACCAGTGACCCGGACGCCGCATGGCGGTAAAAGTGTCCCACCAAGCGCCGGGACCCCTCGCAGCCGCTGGCTGCAAAGTGCACCTTCGATCGTCGGTGATCCTCGCGAGCAGCAAGAACTGCTCCTGCACCACGAAGCCAATGCTCAAGAGGCTCTCATGGACGGAGTGAAGGTAGGCGGGCTGCGTCACCACGAAGTCCTTGTAGGTACAGGGGCTTCTCCTCCTCCCCACCACCACCTCCAAACCCACCATTTCCACCTCCATTCCCACCGTTGCCGTGGCGGGGAAGTCCTCCAATAGCCTGTGCCATCGGCTCCAAGGCACGGGCCGAGTCTCGACAGTACCGCCATCTCCGCCATCATCTCCGCGAAAAGTCGGGGAGCTAGCGGTGGTGGTGGTGGTGGCTGACAACCCCCGGCTGCCCGCCTCCACTGGCAACCCGACCACCACCCTGAACCTCCTCGTGGGCCTCATTGCCCTGCTCGTTTCCACCACTGTAGCTGCCACGCTCGGAGGGAACCCTCATCTGCAAGCAGACCATCCAAAATCAGCACCCAGATCTTCCAACTCGGAGCAAGAGACTGAGAGAACTGATAAGACTAGATCAACATCTTTTAGAATCTAGACTCAGACTTGGATGAGAGCAATTATTTTTAGTAGATTATTAATTATTGAGGTTCACGTGAGGGTAAGCTTAAGCATATGAAGTTTTATTACTTTTAATGATGCATGCTCGACCTATTCGTTCACTCAAGCCAGAAATATAGTGGCACGCAAAACTTTGGCACATCGCACACTCACTTGCCGGATACTAATCGATTCTTACGTCGCGCAAGTTAGTGTACCTGCAGAAAATAATTAGTTAAAACAGTGCCACTATCCTAGGTACATAACCATAGCTATGGGCCTATACTTCTAAACGCAAAGAACCACGTCCTACCTTTTGAAAAGACTTTTGTTGGTCAAGTTTTATATTTTAGAAGTAGGTTCTTAAGCTCCGAATACTCAATTATGCTCTGATACCACCTGTGGCAGAACCGTCTAAATTAATACACTCACCAGAGTACTTGTCTTCCATTAGACACTAAGTACTCAAGGGAGCGCACTAATTTAATCGATTCTGTCGAGCACACCCAACGGGAGAACTCGATAAACCACAAATTTAACCAGGATACAATTGAGTACGGAACTTACATCACTTAGTCCATTTCATACAACAAAAGTTCATAATTTATTCATTACAATACCAGAGTTCATAGTGCGGAAATAAAACAGCGGAACTAAAATAAACATCTAACGAAAAGCGATACAAGGATTCCGTCTGTGCCCACCAGATGAATCCTCCACACAAGTGCTATTCCTCAAGCTGAACCTGCAACAGGGGAAATAAACCCTGAGTACACAATGTACTCGCAAGACTTACCCGAATGGGAAGTATATATCCCGACTCTCAAGGATATGCATAGGCTTTATGGCTTACTGGTTTAGTTTATTTGCAGAAAAGCATTACTAAGCATAAGTCCTTATTTCCATATTAACATTTGCCGTATTTTAGTAGATTAGCTATTCAAGCTATATAAGCACCTGTACTACTTTCAAGCAAGTGGTAAGCAATCAGAGTCCCTTTTCATTCATCTTTCATCTTCCATTTCTTACTACGCTGCCAGAATAAAGCCCTCGCCATACCGTTCATTGAACGGCGATTCGCGAATCAATTTGCCCAGCTGGGTGCCCCGAGAGACACACTCCCCGCCTGTATCCTTGACACAGACGAGAACAACTTGCTTTCCCCTGCCCGGGGCTCCAGGTCCCTGTCCGTACTTGGACTCCAAGCCCCCGACATTACCGGCCTATCCGTGTAATGCGGTGCAAGGACCTCCACCATCCCCGCCCCCATACAGTCGGTCCAGACGAGCCGGAACCCAAGACAAGAGAGAGCAAGCCTTCCG
The DNA here is from genome assembly GCA_015844335.1 of Chrysopogon serrulatus. NCBI lineage: Eukaryota > Viridiplantae > Streptophyta > Magnoliopsida > Poales > Poaceae > Chrysopogon > Chrysopogon serrulatus. The sequence continues at coordinate 74,799 of JADLZL010002414.1, read as the reverse complement.
AGCTCCCATAAACACGTATGTGTTCGGGACAAGGAGGTCTCGTGGGTTTAACCTTCAACCCTTAGCAACGATCGGTCCTTAACCGACACAGACAGGGAAACCGTGTAACCAAGTTAAGCCCTGTTGGCCGCAGGACATAACTCGTCACACACCACCAATAACCATACCATATCCCTGCCCGGTCAACATGTTCCTTTTCCACCCATTTATCATGTGAGTAAAGTATACTCATACTTGTGAGTAACGTCAGGTTACTCACGCTACCGACAACCTAAGCATAGCAGCTACTCGAACCTATCATACTAGTAAGACTCATAGGTAGATATATATATGCATGTGGGTTTCATAACAACTCCTGTAACGTAAATGCAATCATATAGACATTTAAAGATCCATAAAATATAGGTTATGCACCGGGGCTTGCCTTGGGCAGGCAGGTCAGCAGAGTCAGTCACCCACAGCTCCTGGAAATCCTGAGACTCCTGGGACGCCTCCGGTCCGGGAAACTCCTCCACGTACTCCTCGATCACCTCCTCGTACTCGGCGTCGTTGTCGGGGAGGTACAGCACGGACTCGTTCTCTACATGCATGCGATAATGATGCAATGAAAACAGGCAACAGCAACTCTTAAACCCAAGGCACACACAAACTAAGTTAACAGCTAATTCTAATGGCTAACACGTTTAGCTAAGCACTATCATCTTGCGTCAAGCAATTATAATTAGCTTTTAGTTTATGTACTATATACTCTAAATAAGGTACGTGCTTAGCTACCTACCTAACTAATCACCTTGGAGCTACGGCAATTTTATTTAGACAGCACATAATAAAATACTAAAGCTAACTAGCATACCAATCAGCAAGCAAACTTTGACTCTACCCATATTACAAACTCACGGACTACCAGTACCAGGCATAGAGAACTGTTTAATAAACTATCACTCTTATACTCATGCTATTAATTAAATATCGAGAGCTAGAACAATTACGGAAGCCCATTGTTATTTATTGCAGACATAAATCATTAAGCACTAGACTTAATTAATCTACTCTAGCACCTAGAAAAGAACACCCGGGGTCTATTAAAATTAGAATCATGATTTTAGGACTTAACTTCGAATTTATATAAATTCTACGAAGTCAAGTAAATTTGATGCACAACTGAAAGAAGAAGCTAATAAGCTTTTGATGGTGGAAACCTCAGCTTGGAGATGGTGTTGGCCAAAGCGGAGGTCGACAGACGACGCCGGCCACGCAGTGACCGAAGCGGTTCGGCAACGCCCCGCGAAGGACGCGGCCGCGCAAGAATGCCCAAGGTGGTTTAGCAGGGGGTGCGCAAGATGGAGAGTGAATCAAAACCGAGACAGGGTGCCATGGAATTGAGGCCGAGACTCGGGTAGTCGGTGTCTTAAAGCGCGGCGCCCCGCCTCAAATGGACGGACGACGGAGAAAACTCCAATTATTGAATGGAGCCCGACACGGCACGGGTTAACCGAGAGGGCACCGGTGACTCGATAATTGATGGCGAACGATGTGAGGCTTGAGATGATTTCTCCCCGCCGATTTTAATGAAGCGGCTCGAGTGTGGGTTTGGCGTGCGGCTAGGCTCCTTAATTCTTGCCCGGGCGCGCGCAATTACAATCGAAGTCGACCGTGCTCGCGATTTGTTTTTGGTACGACGCCGCCGCCGTCTCGCCGGGGGCTGATGAGACATGGCCGGCGGCTAGCGGCAGAACAACCGGGGTATCGCGACGAGCACTTAATGGAGAAGTCGTGGACGCCGACGAATCGAGCTGAGTCGACTCATCCATGTCGAATTGAATGATGTCGTAGCCACGACTATGGTGGCGAGAAGAAAAGGAGAGGCAAGCTGCTTTCGGCCTCGTCCCTGCTTAATTAACGGAGAGTGGCATGGGTGCTAGTGCTTAGCCTAGTGCATGATTTAGAGCACCAAGGACAACGCGTGCGCCGAGCGAGTAATTGGGAGCACCGCCGTGCGGCCGCGGTGCCATGAATGGCGGCGACGGCGGCCGCGCCCACTTGCGTGACGAACGACGCGATGGCAAGCTAGCGCCTAGGCGGATAAGAGCGGCAGCCCATGCAACGACATGGACGGAGACGCCGCTTGGCGTGCGTGCACTGTGAAGCAACATGGCAACGGTTGGCTCGACGCTCGGTTGCAGTAGTACAACGTGTGCATGGATGGTTGTGTACGTAGGCATGAATGCTAGTTGGAGCTCAGCCAAGGCATACGGTGCATGCTTGTGCATGTGCCTGTATGTGCGTTTACGGTTTCCATTTATTTTCTTCTTTCTTTTTCAAGCACGGACACCTAGAAACTTATATTTATTTGTGCGGCAAAATACTTCAAGTTGGATATCGACATCCAAACTAAATTTATTATCTAAACTCAACAAGCCACTTACTAAGCACGTAATATTAATTATTTAATACTAAACATTTATTTTCTAGTGTTTGAGCATGACATGAATTAAAGACAACAAGCTAACCAAGACAACACCACATGCAATAACATGAAATGATGATGCTCATGAGATGTTTTAGCAGATGATTTGGCGCGTAACACCGAGGGTGTTACATATTCCCCCCGCAATGCCTCGCTTTGCAGTGTTCTTTGAAAGGTTTGAATTTGGTCTTTGAATTTTTCTGGTTTCTCTATAAGCAATAATTTCATTTCTTATTTGGTTTTCCTTTTTTTCGGTCATGTCGATTCAAGTTCGATGATGAGTCTTTATATGTGGAAAGTGATGATAACATGAATATGAATTCTCAAGATAATGTGAGGTCGCCTGTTGTTGATAGTGGTGAGGTAATGAGTAATGGAACCTTTTTATAGTTGCATAATGTGTTAATCATTATAATATTGACATGTTAATTTGTGTTGCTTGTTATGTAGGATGAACCTCCGCTTTGGATGGTGATGATGTTAACACTGGGGATCTTGTTAAAACTTTCAAGCACCTTCAACAAGCTTTTGCTTGGTGTAAGTTATAAAACTTTGTAATGTTTATGATGTGTGTCCTATTCTTGTGAAATTTTGCATATTAGTTTCCCAATATTTATGTATATACAATGATTTTGTTTTGTAGTTTGCTAAGATAGTCAATAAGGAAGGAACGTCAAGAGAGTCTGGTGCTAATACTCGTTCTGGCAAGGTACTCTCTGTGTGGTTTGTTTTTTTTTTTAATTTTTTTTATTAAATTTGTTAACTGTGTTTTCTTGTTTCATTGTTTTGCAGACCGGGCAGGGGCAAGGGTAAAGGAAAATTGTCACCGGGTCCAAGTACCTCGAGAGAGGCCCGGCAATGGTTCAATAGCAAGTATTTTGGGAAGCGGATAATAGGAAAGCTTGATGAGCGTAAGAGGAAGATTATTGAGGACCGCGGCTTTGGCATTTTGCTGGAATATGATGGTTGTTCAGCACCTAGAGGTTTTGTTCAGTGGATAGCGGATCAGGTGGATGTGAACTGTAGGGACATAGTTGTTGGCGGCAAAGTGATCCCATTTTCTCCATTGGCAGTTCATCTGTTCTTAGGTCTTCCATATGGTGGTGATGATTTAAAGGATCACTATAGTGATTACGCAAAGAGTAATTTCCTTAAAGCTATCAAAGAGTCTTCTCTCGCTTTGATCAAGACATTCGGTGAGAAGTTTGTTAGGAGATACGTTGTCGATGATGATGTTTTCCGTTACTTCATGGTGGTAGCGTTGTCTACATTTCTCTCATGCAAATTCTAGCACTTATCCCAAATCCACGGTATCTTGTTGCATTAACTGATTTGTCTAGAGTTGGAGATTGGGATTGGTCAAAGTTTGTTTTCGATTGGATCTTCAGCTCCATTTCAAATTACAGAAAGAATGGGAGGGGTACTATTGGTGGTTGTATCTACTTTCTAGCTGTAAGTGTGTGTTTAGTTTGATCCTTGTTTGCTTTGTTGTCATAGGATTAACTTTGCATTAATGTTTTGCTGATGTGTTTGAAATTCTTGATACAGGGATATTATCTGGATTTTCTGAATTTAGGAAAATGTATTGAGCTTCCTGCAACCCTTCCAAGGATCAGTGTTTGGAAGGGGTCAATGATAAAGAAATATCCATCATTTGATCGTGTTTGTGGTGATATTTTTGGAAAGAGGCCAGTGAGTATTGTAGTTGTATTTGTATTTTTTTTTAGTTATTGTGTTTCATGCTTAGATCATTGTTGACTTGGTATATTTCTGTGTAGTTGAAATCGATTGAGGACACGTGCTATGCAGGAGAGTACCTACCCAAGATTCTTGTTCCGAGTTTAGGAGACTTATGGCTAAACGTTGTCCTTTTGTGTCAAAAGAAGTAAGTGGGATATTTTTTTTTTACACAAATGAAATCCATATTGAAGTATTACGATTTGTTACTTGACTCAGATTGTTTTTCCGGTTAACTTGAAATTATAGGATTTGGCGGACTTGTGTAGGTCGTTTCAAGACCACCACACAAGGGTTGGTTATAGTCGTCCTGGTTTGCTTGTTTGTAAAGTGTTCAAGTACATGCAAACGGTTCATGCTCCTGATGCTATGAAAGAAGCACCTGGTGATGCCGATCCCAATGTTCCAATGCCTGCCCAGCTTGATGATGTTGTCGTAGATGATGAGATAAAATCCGGTGGTGTGGCCTGCCGGTTCAACTCATGGACTGTTCAAGATCCCGTTCCTTCTGGCTTTGGTCCAAGTAATACATGCCTTAAAGATCCTTCTCATTGCAAAGAAAGATGATGTAGCGTAACATGATGAAAGCAACAAGGCTTGTCCTAGCACCGGTCATGTAGAAGGTGTTCGGAACGTAATTGGTGGATTCGGATGGCTTGAATGATGTTGGTGATACCGAGCTTTTCGGTGGTTCCGATCACGGAGCTTGTTTTTCTAGCAAGTCACATTCCCATGGTACAAGCATTGTTAGATTTATTTTACTATGTCATGCTGTACAACAAAATGTTACCTCCTATTTTATTATTATTTATGTGTTTGTTTGATTGTGTTTTGCGTAATCCAAAGTTAATGCGGAAGGCCGAGATGAAAGCCGCAAGTGTATCGTCACCGCCGGTTGAGTTTGTTGCTTCAAAGGAGGAGTCGTGGTGCTGGTATGTGAAGTTTATTATATAAATTTTTTTGTTACATTTGTTTATGTGTACGCAAAGATATTTGAAGTCTTTGTTCTAATAAGTTTTATGAACTCTTATGTTATCGGTGGAAGCAAAAGGAAGAGGGGGCAGGGGAAAAATCATCACCAGTCATAATTGATGTTCGCTTCGGATGACTCAGTGGCCAAGGTAGTTTGTTGTAATTATATTTGTTTCCTTAAGTTTCTCTTTATATCTTTTTTTTCTATATATTTATACATGCAATAGCAGTGTGCACAAAGTGGTTAGAAAGAGAAGAAGGAAGACATATCCAACTTCTAGTCCCGAAAGTGTGGCTTCAAGGACTCGGCGTGGACTTTCTAAGACTGTTGGCGTGTCTCCACCGTGCCGTCGGGGTGATGGTAATGATGGAACCGGTGGTTCGGCACATAACCCTTTTGTTGTTGTTGATGATGCCGCCGTTGATGCTTCCTTATTGCAAACAAATGCAAGAGTGTTAACGTAGATGTGAGTGTGTGTCCTTTTTTTATATAGTAATATTAAGCAATTAATTCAATTTAATACTATAATGATATGATTTTGGTTTTTTTATTTTTTGTATAGGAAGTCGAACAAGTTGATGTTGGAGTTGGTCTTGACCCGTTGGTAGATATTGTTGGGATGTCTTCAAAGTTGTAAATATTTTTTAAAATTGATTTCAATTTATGTTTGAGGGAATTGCAAATTAATGATTGTGGAATAAGTATAATGTAAAAGTGTAATTTGGTAGTTGATTTTAATTTTGGTTGTTGCGGGTAAGGGACCCGTGAAAGAACAAGTAGCCGGAGGACTTGGTGATGGTCATTCGAAAGAGTCTGTTCAAAAGGCAAATCCCTAATGTTATTGATCATGGTTAGTAGAATTTTAATTTTTTATGGAGATTGCAAAGTTTGTTTGAATGAATTGCAACGTATTTGTTTTGTAATTAGTGTGTAGTGTTTTTGTGATTTGATTTTTGGTTTTAAAATTTGTATTGTGCGGCAAGGCAACTGTGAAGGAACCGTCCCTAAAAGAAAAGATCCTGTCTTCAATAGTCCTAGTGTTCCTTCATTCAGATTATTTGAAGATTTGGATGATAATGGGAACTATGTTAGAGATCCTATTTTGAGGCGTCCCCGTTGGTACATCTTCTGGAACATCTCGATCCAAAGGGATAGAGCTATGTCTATGGTATGTGTATTGTGTGTTTGATTGGTGTTGTTGAATTTACTTGTTTGATGTTTGTAATTTCTGAAAATCTGTATTTGTTGCAGCTGCACAAGCTTTCTAACTCAGGTGGCGGTTGCAGTGCAGCTGATAATGTGAGGAATGAAAACATGTCCGGAAATAAAGGCAAAGAAAGAGATGACCCTATTCAAACTGTAAGCATGTGTATTATATTACATTTGACTGTTAGTTATGTTTTGCTATATCCAATTTTTTAAACTAATATATTAGTTTTGTTTGTGCATGTTTTAGGACTATATTCAAATGGAGTCTTTACCTTTTATCGATTATTCGACAAATGCGGCGAGACTCCTGTTCATGTTCCTCTTGCTGCAATAAGTCCTTATGGAGCGCCTATTCGAATTGTAAATAGGCGTAAATAGCTATTTGGCTTGTGTTATTTGTTGGTTGTTCTGTGGTATTGAATAGTGGGGTATAGTGTTGTATTTGTAATTTAGAACAATTGGAAGTTATGTAATATATGTTGTTGTGATTTGTTCTTTATTCTGAATTTTCTCTTATTTCTTAGTTGAAGTTTGAAATTCAACATATTCGTTTAGCTTGATATCTGAATGTTGTAGTATTTTTCAATATTTTGAAAATTTTGATATAATTTATTTTTTTTATTATGCAGACACCTACTCCTTGTTTAGCAGCTCCTTCCGCTTGTTAATTGCAATTCAGTTGTTGGAAAGTCATCAAGGTCTATGGGGAGCATTGGATTCATTTTGACCGATGAGTCAATGAGTAGTGGATGTGTTTTGGAATCATCCAAAGGCAAAACTTGTCGCTCATCGTCCCAGCGCCTTGTTCAAATTAGCAAATTCAAGATGGGCCCATACATGGTGGCTAAGTCAAGTGTCAAAGTATCCGGACATGAGTCTCTTGTGTATGAAGTCATTATGCGGTTAGCGTAAAACGAAGGAAAACTTGAGGTAACTATGAGAGTTGTGTTATTGTGTATAATTTGTTGACCCATTTTCTGATTTGATACTATATAATTAAAATTACCCCCTTTTTGTTGTGTACAGTCTTACAATGATTGATTATGGCCTTGTGGTTGTGAAGCTAAGCCCACTTGTGTCCTCTTTTTGATCCCTGGTGGAAAGGTGCATTATTTTGTAATTAATGCAATGTGTAGACTGATGTTCCTTAGGACTCATCCAAGTGTATCTCGAAAGCACCATTTCTTTTCAAGAGTTGGTGTAAGTATTATTATCTTGTGGCGAGTTTTGTTAACTATATTATTTTGAATGAGGTGATAATAGTTTTGTTTTCTTGTTTAATTTGTAGGACTACCTGATTGGTAATCATGGCCGTGAAGATAAAGATGAGAAATCATTATTTGAGACTAGCAGTGAGATGCTTTAAAGGTGCTAATCATGCTAGGTCTTTAGCACAGAGCCAATATGTAAGTAACTCTGTTATTTTGTTGTGATGCAACACATAAGGTCTTCATTGACATGGTTTTTTTATTTTTTTGGCAGCTATATTTTCCCATTCTGTTCCATGCTCGTTGGTATGTTGTTGTTGTGTACTTCGATTCGAGATTTTTGTATAATCTTAGATCCATGCCAAATTATTTGTGGGACGGATATGTCATTCCTTAAAGCTGTTAAAGATGAATTTGTAAGTGTAAATTGTTTAACCTGTATGTAGACTTTTTTTTTTTGCATGTTGTGGTTAATTTATATTTCAATTTATTTTGTGGGTTGTGGTTTTGTAGCTGGAAAATTTGATTACTTGTGTGGAATGAAGTTGTTAGGATTGACTATGGCTTCCGTGGATATCATGTTTTCTTTGGATCTGTTCCACAGCAAACTGAGAAGTAGGTGAAATGCAATGTTATTTGATTAATATTAAAGTTGTACAAATTTTTTTTTGCGCTTACATTATTGTTTCATATTGTTTGTTTTGCAATCGTATTTTGCAAGTATCATTGAAGATAGTGGTATATATGCTTTAAAGAACACGGAGTACTTTGAAGTTAGTACCAACATGATGGAGAAGTATAGTGAAGTGATATTCCTTGATTTAAGCATCAAACCGGTCAATGATATGGTTTTCAATCGGTCTGCAATCGTGAGCATGTTGGCCCATCTAGAGTCGAGAGAGGTAATGGTAGTTGCATTATTATTATTACTATTATTTGTTGTTGTCATCAGTTTAGTTGGTTTTTTCGTTAATATGATCCTTTTATTGTATATTTGTTTATTTGCAGGTCTATGATAGCTTGCAAGAGACTGCCTTGATATGTTTGTTTCCTTTTTGGATCTTATGAACAGTGATGGTTTTGTATTTTTTGTTTTTCTGCTTTCTTATATTAGCATATATGGATTTTGTGATCGTGCATGACAGTTAATATTATTATTACAGAGTTGGTTATGAAATTTAGAGTTGGATAATTATTGTTTCCTGACTTTTTAATGTTGTTTTCTAATAATTGGTTATATTGTTCTAATTGTTTTAGAATTTCTTATAAATTGTTTCCTGTCATTACATAGAAATTGTATATTTGTAGATTGTTTATTCATTTTTTTGACAAAGGGATATATAATTTTATATGTTTCAGGTGTTGGTTTAAAATTGTTTCCTGTCTTTCCATAGAAAAAATTGTATCTTTGTAGATTGTTTATTCATTTTTTTGACATTGGGATATATACTTTTATATGTTTCAATTGATTGTTAAAATTGTTTCTGTCTTTCTATAGAAAAAAAAATTGTATCTTTGTAGATTTGTTTCCTGTCTTTGCATAGAAAAAAATTGTATCTTTGTAGATTATTTATTCATTTTTATGACAATTGGGATATATACTTTTATATGTTTCAGTGATTGTTTAAAATTGTTTCCTGTTTTTCTATAGAAAAAAAATTGTATCTTTGTAGATTTGTTTCCTGTCTTTCCATAGAAAAAAAATTGTATCTTTGTAGATTATTTATTCATTTTTATGACAGTGGGATATATACTTTTATATGTTTCAGTGTTTGTTTAAAATTGTTTCCTGTCTTTGCATAGAAAAAAAATTGTATCTTTGTAGATTGTTATCCTGTCTTTCCTGTTAAAAATTGTTTTGTTATTTGTAAATCTTGATTTGTCTGTAAGTTTAGATCTTCACAGTTTTTAACTCCGCCTATGCTGGGTCACTTTGTGGTGTTCCATCATAGCAGGTCCCAAGCCCTGGTAAAGGAGGAGGGTTGGAACTTGTGTTTTCCATTTTTTTGCTTGTTTTTTTTTTCATTTGGTTTGGATTTTTAAAAAGCTGGTATTGTTTTTAGTGATATTTGGTTGTTATGGGTCTGTCTGTTTTCTTGCATGTGATTTGTTGCATGTTTGGGTTATTTTTAGTATTTGATTCAGCAGTAACTAGTGTTGTATTCACTGTTGTCCACCAATTAAGTAACAAGCCATACGACTGTTTCTTTTGTTTACCTGATATTTAGTAAGACTGAATCTATTCATGTTCTGCTGCAGTTCTATATATAGGGTTTTGTGGTTTTCTCGTAATCGCAATCTTGTCTCTTCCTGTGTGGTTCAGTTATTTTACTCTCACATTTATTGTAAGGTATGGTTTGTGTCGTTTGCTTTCATTTTTTAGTTTGATTTAATGTGATTTGTCAGAATTTTATCTCTTCTCCCAGATGACTGATGATGGACTTCATCGTGATCAGTCGAAGTATGTATGGTCGAATAGGAGAGTGTCTGGATATGTCCTGGAGTCACTTGATATTCATGTTGGCGAGCAGTCGTGTTTGATGGCATGTAAGAGGATTAGTGGATGGAAATATCATGATCCAGTGATGAGTGCTGCGTGTGCTTGGAGGTTACGTTTTTGTCTTGATGGTATTCGGAAGTTCAGATTCTGCTATGATCAAGCTGATAGGGTTGTGTATGTTCTTGTCCATGATGGTAATATTTGTGATTCCTTTTGTGCGTTTTCCACTCGTGTTGGTGATGACAGTATGATCTTTTACAAAGTTGCCAGTGTTGTTGAGAGGAAGGATTCCTCTAAAGCCTATATTCATCTTGATGTTCGTATCAGGGTATGATCTTTTTTCTCACTTATCTGGTTCAGTTGATCATGTGTATTTGATTTATGGTTAATATTGTAAATTTACTTGTTCAGGAAAATTGTTATGATCGATACATAGGCAATCAAGTAGCTTCTCAATTTGTTTTTGAGCATTTGAATTTACTTGGTGGTCCGCAGCCTAGGGTTCTTCTTTGTTAATGATCTAAATGTTGAAGACCCGGTCCGGCTGGTTGTTAGGGTTGTTCGTCAGAATCGTGGTCGTGAATTTGTTCCTACATGCAAGTTTGCTTTGGATGGAAATAGTGGAGTTATTTATGTGTTGGTTGAGAAACCTGAAGATGCAGAACTGATGGCTGGCCGTTCACTTCGTGTTGATGGTAATAATATGTCATTCCGCCGTGTTCTTTCTATGGAAGTGATGTCGGCCGAAGCTGATTTTTTACATGTCGATAATGTTTTTCCAAGATCTGGCCTTTCTGATATTTGTCTTAATATCAAATTTACCTGGTTAGTATTTGCAATGTATTATGAAATTAGTGTCTTGTAATCTGTGTTTTGCTAAATCTTTTTATTATATGCAGGTCTATCTTCATTTTGATTATGCCATCCATAATTAGTGTGTTGGAGATATATGTCTCACTTAATAATTTTTTTAGCACTCAGCATCTGTGTGACTTTTGTTATATTTTGTGCAGTCTGTCTTTTTTCATAAATATTGTATTGATTGATACAAGTTTTTAACTCCGCCTATGCTGGGTCACCTTTTGGTGATCCATTATAGCAGGTCCCAAGCCCTGGTAAAGGAGGAGGGTTAAAACTTATGTTTTTTTTTTAGCGATGCTGGTAAAGGCTGTGGTGTCTCTTTGGTGGTGTTGATAGTTTTATGAGGCTTCCAGTGACTCATCAAGGTAGAATGTGGATGCTGAATTGGTAATTGTATATTTTGACTTGCAACCTGTTGTAATCAGTTTAAAATATTTGTCTGTTCCAGGGAAAAATTTGATGTGAACTCTTGTTCATGGCTACAGTTTCCATAATCTGGTAAGTCATATCTGTCGAGGTTTGTATGAAAGTACAGGTGAGCTGTATGTGTACTTAGTGTTGATAGTAGTGAGACATTGAAATAAAGTATTACAGAATGAAATAAAGTAAATTACATGTCCTGGAAAACTGCAATTGTTTTGGAAATGATGTGCAATTGTTATGCAAATGATGTGGAGTTATACTTGTTACATAAATTTAAATCCAACTTGTATCTTGCTGACTATTACATGAGGTATATAATAACAGGGGACTCAATTTGATGCTAATGTTCTGACTGTCTTGGTATTGATTGTAGCATTTGCTGTCCGCTTCATTTTCTTCGGTTTAGGTTTCACCGGGGATCCTGCAATTATTATTAGTTGATTGAATTAGAATATGTGCTTGCTCATATGAAATAGATAGAGTCTATGTAGTGCATTTAATGAATAATGACCTGTACTGTCTGTGTCACTTGATTTCTTGTTTTTGTTTTTTGTTTGTGCTGCCTTCTTCTTTTCTTGAGCTAGCTTCTTCTTCTCCTCAGCTTGCTTCTTCTTGTCCTCAGCTTGCTTCTTCTTCTTCTCTTGAGCCAACATCTTTTCTTTAATTTGCTCAATCTGATCCTTGAATCTCTTTGGTTTTGGTGGCCTCCCTTGTCTCTGAATTGAATCAGGATCATTTACGATATGATCTGGGTTTGCATTTCCTGTTTGTGTACTCTGAGTTCCTTCATTGTGTTCCTCGTTAATAGCTGAATTTTGTCCTTGTTCCTCTTGTAGTTGGTGCTCATGTTGTGCTGTTTGATGTCCATTAAGAATGTTGTCCACATTACTTTCTAGTTTGTTTAGTTCTGCCAACAGATATTCCATTGCTTCTTCGCTCTTCGAGGCTTTTGAGTTCAATTTTGTCGATCTCCTAGACAATATATTGAACCGCAACAGGGAACTTGTTGCTATGGTTTGTGGTTCTTCCCTTTGAACATGTACCTTCATGCTCTTTTTTCTCCACCTGTCAATGAAATATTTTTCTGGAATTTTATCAATTTCCTTCTCAACCACCACTTTGAGTATATGAGAGCATAGAATACCATCTTTGTTGAATTTTGCACATTTGCATTTGAATTCCTCTTGGCCTTCACCACAGGTCGGTGTCTACTCTGTATTTTCTTATTTTGTGGACCTTATGTATTTGGTTGCTCTTGTGCCAGACATCATATGCTTTTCCTTCTTCAATTTCTTTGTAGTTTAGCCTTGAAGTTGCTTGTAGCTGAATCTGGAACTTCCTGCAAATGTTCCTATTGTATAGCTCTTCAGCCTGCTTCTCAATTGTGTAACCGAAAATATATTCTTTTTGTCTTTTTTCACTGCTGTAGTTGTCTTCCAATTTCTCTGCAGTATTTATGTTGTCCATGATCCGGGTATATTCTTTTAGGAACCTGATAACACTATAGGTTGGACCTACATTGTCTTTGAACCTTGAATTTGTTGTTTCACTCCTTGTTGTGCTCTGAATAAAGGGGAAGAAATCATTCTTGAAGTATACTGGTATGAACCTCTTCCTCATCTCCCACATCTTGCAGAAGTACTTGTTTGCTTCGAGTTTCTTGTCTTTTATCAGTTTTTGCCATTCATCCTCAAACTCTTCTTACATTAATGAGTTGTTGACGATGTCTTCAAAGTCTTCATACATTCCTTTGTTTTTTGCAAATACCTTGCCATTCTTGTTGTAACACTTTGTCTTTATGTGGAACAAGCAGTTTCTGTGTTTAGCCATAGGGAACACTTGCTCAATTGCTGATCGCATTGCTTGGTCTTGATCTGTGATTATTGACTGTGGTTGTTTGCCTCCCATAGCTTCTAGGAAAGTCTCAAAGACCCACTGGAAAGTTTCAGTAGTCTGATCATGTAGGAAAGCACACCCAAATATACAGGTTTGCCCATGACCTGTAATTCCAACAAACGGCGCGAAAGGTAGGTTGTATTTGTTTGTCATGAATGTTGTGTCAAAACTGACACAATCACCATAGTCTGCATAGTATTTGAGTGATGAACAGTCTGACCAAAACAAATTCTTGACCTTGCTTTCCTCGTCGAGGTCAAACTTGTAAAAAAGAATGAGGGATCTTCTTTTTTTCTTGTCTCTCGAAGTAGTTCATGACTGTGTCATGTCCGAGCCTTTGACTTCTCTGTTTATCTTTGTTCTATAGTTGCTGATGTCTTTCTTCTTCATTGGCAAAGCTGTTGCGCCCCCTCTAATGTATGACAGTATGGAGATCATTTTTCTTGTAGGGATATTGTTGTCATTCAGTGTTCTGATAAGGGCCTTTTCCATGTCTGTCATGTATTTGTGGCCTGAGAACATTTGGTCCCTCTGGCCAGGGCTGAGTTCATGGTTATGTTCCAAATCAAGTCTTATGATCTTCCATATCCCATTTTCTTCTTTGACCACCATGACACATTGGCAGTCTGTCTTCTCCTGCACATTAGTTTTCCTTCTTGCTTTAGGTTTCTTTCCAATTTATGTTTGTACTTCTGCCTCCTCTTCTTCTATGGTCTTTTTTGATTTTGGTTTCCCTTCTCTTGTGCATCTGATTATTACCTTTGTAATCTCTCCTTCTCTCTGGCGATTTGTAGTTCTAACAACATTTTTTATAGCAACTTTGAAACCAGCTAGGAATGCATAGAATGCAAAGAAATGATGAGCTGCATGTCTGTCTTCAAATTCCATCATAAGCTGGGGAGTGTATTTGCTGTCGATAGGTGCATTGTTGCCTTCTGATGCTGCTAGTAGCTCATCTTTTATGAACTGTTCAAGGTCTTCTTCCGCCGGGCCTCCCGGCCTTTGTTTCCTTCTTGATTCGTATCTGTCACTGCAGATGTGGTTTCTGAAGTTGCTGGTCCTGTTGCTGTGTTACTGAACTGTCTTTCCTCTACTGATGTTTCATTTTCTTCCCAGTAAATAAGACAAAGATGTTTTGTTAGTTCGGTAAGTAAGTGGTAATCTTGTAGATTGTGTATATGTTATAATGAAGCATGCAATGAAATGTTTGAATGGATAAGTGTTACCTCATCAATGAACATGTTATCGAATACATCTGTTTGCCATTGGTATTGTTCAGTTTCAGGTGGCCTCAGATCAATGAATCTTGTAGTTGCATCAAAGCATCATAAGCGACATGAGTCAATCTTGGAGTTGCATCATCACCACCGTAAGCATGATCGGCTATGGTTGGCCATTGTCCATCCTGTTTTTTTTTTATATTTATGAATAATAATGTTAGTTTTTTGTGTGGCGGCGAATATGGTTGCATTGGTTTTATAAATGTAATGACCTTTAATGAAGTGGTTTTATGTGTTGTGGTGTACCTGATACCCTATTGTAGCTTCCATTAATGACGACCAGTCCGTTTCTATTCCTCCATAGAATGGATCTTGGTTTGCAAACATGTTGTTCTCATTATTTATGGTACAAATTAGTATATAAGCACAGAAATTAATGTAATATTTTTCTGTGTATTATGCATTTAGTTACCTCATTAATGCTATTTCAAAGTAACATTTGGGTGAATGATTAAGGAGCCCCGTGGAGGTGCCATTGTCCTCTTGAGAGTTTCTAATCTGTTCTAGGATGAGCCCCTGTAGCCTCCCCGCATAGTAATAATTGTTAGCTTAAGCAAAATACTTTGTTATTTGTTTTATATGTAAAGTGGCTCGATTGTGCTCACTATGATGTAATTGTTTGTATTTGGTCGGTTCGAGCCGGATCCGTTATGCTTGGCCAAATATTGTCATCCATAATTTCAACCAAAGAATGAGAGATACAACAATTATTAGTATGGATGTTCACAGTTTTTTAACTCCGCTTATCTTTGGATCACCATTTTGGTGATCCATCATAGCAGGTCCCAAGCCCTGGTAAAGGAGGAGGGTTGAAACTGGTGTTTTTGTTGTGCTTATATGTATGATCAAAAAAACTGGGATTATTTACATTAATTTGTAATCCATTGTTCATATTATTGTTGGATAGGCAAGTATTGTTTATTGCATATTTTGAACATTATATTTACAGTAAATTTATTATTGCAATCTATTGTTCATTAATGTGCAATCCATAAATACTTATATGTATGATCAAAAAAAATCGGTGTTTTCACATTTGAATGTGCGAGTTTTCAGTTTGAGTACTCTACTATATGAGGTTGTAATTGCTTTGTTTTTTTTACGGAAAATGACTTGATAGGTTGGATTACTTACCCAAACAGATGATTTTTATGAAAATATTGGTACAAAGTTAAATCAAAAGTAATATGATGTAGACTATACATATACATGTTTGAAATTGTAGATAGGTTTAGATCAAACTGCTTTGGTATGTTTGTTGCGGAGTTCGAAGACTATATTTTCATAATTTTATTTTCTCGTAATTAACTTGTTTGTTAATGCGCAATCCATAAATGCATATATTGTTAGCAAAAGATTATGATTAATAGTGTAAAGTTGCGGTATCATTCAGAATAATCAATTAGTTTCAGTAGTCTGCTCGAATGTTATGGAGTATAGAATGAAAGAATGTGGTTGCAGCCCTTGTTTATGTTTAGTGGTCCCTAAGATTAGTTAACAGGCATAGTGTTTTTATTATATCTGTGTCTTTTTAGGCATCTGATTAACATAATTTGTGAAAACCTGATCAGATTTACAGACTAGATGAAACTAGAAGTATATGCGGTGAAATTCTGATGAGATTTAGAAACTAGATGAAACCGTAGTAGATTGATGCGCTTACCTTGAAATTCCTGTTCTTGTTTGATGGAGTTTGTCTTCCTTGTTTCTGTAATTTCTTTGATGCAGTCAGCCGCCGGTTTTGCAGCAGTCTGGAGCCGCCGGTGTTGCCCTACTACCGCTGGGGCGAGCGCGTAGCAGGGCTTCCCCGTCGATGGGGGAGATCTGGTTTGTTTCCTTCGTTTACAAGCAATCTTGTGTTTGGGTAGTGTTTTGGATTGGGCTCCATGGGTGGGCTGTGTATTGGGCTGTTTTTGTTATTTGTTTTTATGGGCTGTGAAGTGGGCTTATATGGTTTGCAAATTTGATTGTTCAATGTCCAGAAACAACTAAATTTGCAAAGAAAAAAAAAATTGGTTTGTTTTATTGCTTACAAACAACCGATTGTCCACTTGCTAAAAAACATACAATTGCTGTGTATACAAAAATTCGTTTGTTTTATTGTTTCTGAACAACTGATTGTCCACTTGCTCCAAAACAAACGATTGTTGAGTAGACAGACTCAATAAAAACTCATTATTAACTCTATTATGGACAGTCAAACCAAATCAGCCCATTTTAATAGGGCCTGAACCAAACCAGCCTAACAGCTTTTTTAATCTATTTCACCCCAAACTAATACAGTCCAAAAATAAAACCAAACTAAAAAAACCAAATTTAACTCAAACCATTGTCAGGTTGGATCACTTGAGTTTTAGATCGGTGTCCTAGATTTGCAAGGAGTGTTTTGCAGGCTTGGAGCTCCAGGCAACGAGATGGCCTAGCTCTAGCTGTACATGGCCGGATTAATTACTGCATTGCACTGCTACGAAAGGAAGAGTTGATACTGGACATCCTCGGTACGTACAGTATATACTAGTAGCGTGACTACAAGTACTCCGTACTACTCCGTATGGACCATGGACTGGAAGCGATACACGGAGGAGTACGTACACGTACTAGTCATGTAGAATGACGCAGACAGCAGCGGCAGGATCTACAGCACTGGTGGCAGAGTGAAAAGTTTCCGGGGGTGTTTAGTTGAGGGGGTCAAAATTTTTGGATGTCACATCGGATGCTTGACCGGATGTCGGAAAGAATTTTTAGATACTAATTAAAAAACTAATTTCACAATACGCCTAAAAACGACGAGACGAATCATTTGGTTACAGGAGCATTTAAAAATAATCATGTGGGTACTGTAGCACTTATGGCTAATCAAGGAGTAATTAGGCTCAAAAGATGCATCTCGTCGTTTACAGCCAAACTGTGTAATTAATTTTTTATTTCGTCCACATTTGATACTCTATTCGTGTATAGCAAAAGAGGCAAAAAAAAAAATTGGGCAAAAATTTTTGCCCAACTGAACACGCCCGGATTAAACCCCCATCAAAGAAAAAGAAAACGATGGGCAGAGAGACGATCAGGGCCGGCGGGTGAGCATTCTCAGGAGAGGCAGCGGCCAATGAGACTTTTGCCGAGACAGGTCAGTGCACATGCGGCTCGCGTCTGCAGTCTGCACAGGGACGGCGCACAGGCACACACAGTGCTGCCCACTGGCCACACCACGCGGCACCCGGCACCCGGCAGAGAGCCAAGCCAAGGACTACAGCGTCGACGACGAGCACTCGTGTCACCGAGCGCGAGGCGAGAGTTAGGTCGACGGGAGACGAGGAGCTGGGGGGCCATCATGGCACCATCATGCACGCATGCATCGCGTTGCGTTTGCATGCATGCGTGCGTGGGGTGGACGCGGATCCGTCCAAGTACTCCTCCATCAGGACATGCATGAGGTGCAGGTGGTCGACACCACCTCCCAGTCCCAGGTGATGTGACGAAAGATACCTGACGGAGCAGAGACCCCTCCGGCATGGTTGGCCGGGCGTGGTGGTGGTGCTACAAGTACTCAACACTCTGAGTAGTACGAGTACTGGAGGAGAATGGACATGGAGCGGGGGGGTAAAGTTGACCGGAAAGCAGCGGTGCTGAGATGACCCGTCGCCTCACGCGCCCCGCCCAGCGCGGCATGCCGGCATGGCGTGGCGTGGCGTGGCGTGCAGGCTCGCCTCGGCCTCGGCCTCGCGTCGCAAAAAGTCATGCATGTGCGCCGGGCGCGGGCGGAGGGACAAGGCGCCATGGGCGGCCTTGGCTAGCTGTCTACAGTAGCTAGCTAGGCCTGCTGGAGCGCTGCCTGCCGGTGGCGGCATCGGCATCGCCATCGCCAAGCGGTCGTCTACCCTTCTACCCCACTCACTCTGAACTTTTTCCTCTTGAGATGAGATCAGAAAGCAATGCGCGCTTGTTGCCCTACCACTCCTATTCTTTTCTCCAGAAAACAAATCCTGACGGACCAGCAGGGCAGGGCATGCGATGCATGGCCCGGATCGAGTAAGACACGCTGCCATGCGAGACGTCGCTCTCCTTCCTTGTTGTGGGCTACCGTACCGGGGCTAGTAGATGCCATTGCCAGCTCTGCCGCGCGCGGCGCGGGGAACAGCTTGGCACCGCTCCGGCGCCGCTTCTGCCGCCTCCACGCCGCGTGCCGTGAGTGGCTCTATTAGAGCTCTACTCTAATGGACGGCCGCACTGCACGTCTGCACTGCAGCAGCCATCGATCCATCCATTTTCTGAGGTCTGTGAACTGAGCGCCCGAGAATGTTTCGGTGCGCGTCTCGCTCCGGTGCTCCGATCGACCCGGTCGCTGCTCGAGCCAGGGACTGTTGGGCTGCGACCGCGAGCAGCATGGCGCTCGTCCGTCTTGTGACTCTTCGGACAACCGATGTGATCACTGATCAGCAACCGGACCAGCCCCTTTTTTACATCAAGTGACTGAACAGATCCATATAGTACCGTACGGGAGGTTTTTTTTTTTGAAACAACAAATGCATAGGAGTACTATAATACCTTCCATTTTAAATTACACTTCGTTTGATTTTTTAAATTCTAAATATGAACACTTGTTTTAAAATTTGCGGAAAAAAGTTAAATTTAAGTATTCTTTTAAAAAAAATTATTAATAAAATAAACCACAACAAACAAGATGATATTTTATATAATTTTTTGAATAAGACAAAGGTTTGACAAATTATAATTTGAAACGGCAGTACTCGTTACAAAAACTGGACCGCGTACAGTAGAGATGAAAGCGAAAATGATAATTTTTTATTTCCGGCAATCGTTTTTGAGTTTTTTTTTTCGATTTTTAGGTCAAAATAGAAATGATAATGGTAACCGAAAAAAATAAAAATGATAATAACAAAATCAAATGAAAATGAAAGTGAAAATGATTTTGTCCTCTTCTGATCGTTTTTCGAAGATTTCCGTATTTAGGCGGTAATTTACTATCGAGTTATACCGATTCAAAGACTTTAAATCCTAATTTGTTTATAGACTTGCTGATTTGCACACAATCTACACTGCACCTACAAACCATGTTTTATGGAAAGAAATTGTACGGCAATAATGTCGATGCAGATAGGAATAAGAAGCCAAAAAAGCAAAAAAAAACAATCAATCAACCAAGCAAAACACGTATCGCACCTGTAACTCTGATATTCTTTTTAAATTGTGACTTTATTTTTTAGTTGTTAGCTCTTTTTAGTGTTATATGATATGACGTGTTTATCGTTTTTTAGGATATCGTTCTCATGAATTCCGATTGTTATTGATGTATTCTCCGATCAACTTATATCATTTTCGAAATTACCAGAATATCGATACCGTATTCGTTTCCGACAATATCGTATCGATTTCGTTTTCAAAAAAAAATGAAAATAAAAGTGATTTGGCCTTCTATCGACCATTTCCGATCGTTTTCATCCCTAGCGTACAGTATTTGATGTACTAGTACTGCAGTTCTCTACAGACGTGCACAGATACACCAGCGTGCAATGAGCCTGATGCAGCAGACCGACAGAAAAGTGCATGCGCAGATACATACTACAACAGCATGCAATGAGCCATGATACACACCTGCCCTGCGCTTTATATTTGGCATCTGCGAAGAACCCCACACTGTACCAGATGGAGAGAAGATTGCTTGCATTAGGGAAAAGAAATTGGACGCGTGATGATACGGTATCAGGGAGAGAAAGAGGGAAAGAAAGGGAGTTTCACCAGAGTAGGGATGTGAAAGCAGCCGCGTCATCAACAAAACAAACAAGAAAAAGGTGGCATGCAAGCGTGACAAGTCGATAGCTGAACTGTAGCGGGAACAAAAGGTGTAGTGGAGTGTGGACTTGGTGGCCATCCATGCATCCACATCCACCTGTGACAGGATGCAGGCATTATTGTCGACATTATTCTCTGTGGACTGTGGGGGTGAACAATGTCTGTCTCTGTTAATGATGATGCGTAAGCTTAACAACGCCAGAGCATAGATTTGAAGAACGACAATGGGTAACTGATCTGATCATGCGCACATGTACAGAGGTTTGCGTTTGTCTCGACTCTACGCATATATAGCCGCCGTTCGTGTTCGTATAGAACATAAGATCGTCATTCGTACTTTGTATGATACATCGTCAAATATACAACACATGCGGAAGTTGGAAGCACCAAAGATTATGATTCTACGGGATTAATTGCAAACCACCTTTGACTTCTGAGGCCTTGTTTAGTTCCACGAAACTTTTTTAGGAGAGAGATTGTAAAGTCCTGTAGCACTTCGTTTTTATTTGGTAAATATTGTCCAATCGTGGCCCAACTAGGCTCAAAAGATTCGTCTCGTGATTTACAACAAAACTATGTAATTAGTTATTTTTTTTTTATTTATATTTAATACTCTTTACATGCGGTAAATTATTTGTGAGAGGAGAGAGATTGAAAAGTTACGTAGCACTTCGTTTGTTTGTGGTAAATATTGTCCAATCGTGGCCCAACTAGGCTCAAAAGATTAGTCTCGTGATTTACAACAAAACTGTGCAATTAGTTATTTTTTATTTATATTTAATGCTCTTTACATGCGGCTATAAATTGATGTGATGGAGAGAGAGTGTAAAAACTTGGAAGTTGGAGATGCATCTAACGCCTTGTTCGGATACCCCTCTAAATTCCAACTTTTTCCACTCTCTCCATCACATCAATTTCTACCCATATATATGGACCATTAAATGTTAGTAAAAAAATAACTAATTACACAGTTTAGTTGTAAATCACGAGACAATCTTTTGAGCCTAGTTGGGCCAATGATTGGACAATATTTACCACAAACAAACAAGTGCTACAAGTGACTTTCTAATCTCTCTCCTCTCACAAATTGTTTCCCACATGTAAATAGTATTAAATATAAATAAAAAAAAATAACTAATTACATAGTTGGGTTGTAAATCACGAGACAACCTGTTGAACCTAGTTGCGCCACGATTGGACAATATTTACCAAATAAAAACGAAATCATGAAGATGGGGTTGAAATTCCAACCCCATCCGAACAAGGCCTAAACAAGGCCTGAATGTCAAATGGTTCAGCTCCCTGGTACCAAATACTGTCCACTACTAGTACTGAATACTGATGGCCTCGAGAGTTTGAAAAGAACTAGTTATACCACCAAACTACGTACTAAGTATCAAGGATCGACTTTAACGACGAATATGGAGTGTGTGTGTTAGCTGGACAGTTCAATTGGTTTTTGTTCCAGTTCCGACTTCCGAAGATGTCTCCTATACTCCCCCCATATAGTGAAGTTGCGGGGTGGGGCCCGTGGCGGCACCGCGGCAGCAAAAGCGGGATCACAAAGACGTGCCGCGGCATTCCTTCGAACACATGGCGCCCAAGCTAAAAAAAAAGGACTATTTGCACGGACGCGGGTGCGGACGTGAGCTAGATCAAAGGCGGACCAGCCCGCTGTGCGCGACCAGTTGGGTCGTGGGGTTAAATGGCAGCCCGATTAGTATGGGCCCTCATTCCGAAGCCCAGGCTGCATGAGAGGTGCAGAGCCCAACCAACTCGGATTCGCGAGGTGTTGAAAAGTGGCACTGTGGCAGGTGCCGGCTGCCGAGTGCTGGCCGATCGATCACTGAGGAAAACCGGAAAAAGAGATAAAACTCCGAGTTTAGACTCGGCTGCGGTATAAATATTAAATTTTCAAACAGCTGATGTAATTTAACCGTTGCCCGTTGTCGCATACAACTCAGACGTGGCCGCTGTGCCTGCTTTGCATACGCAAAATACCAAATCGGATGGGTTCCTTTCCGACGCGGCAACACGGCGTGCGCGCGCATCGCGTCGCACCGCTGCGCGTTGGCGTGTAGCCTGCGTCGTGGGGAAACGCGTGTGCTCCCGCCCCCGGCGCCGCGTCCGGCGTCCGCGGAGGATGGCGCCAACGGGATCCACACCTCCTCCCCCTCGCCGCCGTCCCTTTCGCGAGGCGTGCGGACTTCACCCTGCCAGCCAGCGTCCGTCGCCGTCGCTCTCGACGAAATCCGTCGCGATCCCGAGCTTCAAGACACGACTAGCAAATTACTAGCAATTCCCGACCGATCCACCCCGTCGGCCGTCCGTCGGGGTTTAATTTCGCGGTATATAAGTACGGCACCTGGCGCACACTCGCTCGGTGCTCTCCGCATCGGCCTCTAGCCATTCGCCATCTCCGCCATGGCAATGGAAGAGCTCGACGAGTTCGAGGTGCTCTGGCCGGAGCCGGAGACCTGCCACACGCACGAGCCGCCGCCGCCGCCGGGGAGCCCGTCACCTGAGGCGGTACAGGCGGCGCAGCCATCCGACGCGCCCGCAGCGCGCTCTCGCCCCGTCGACGTGCCCGGCCCCAAGGCTGCTGCCCGCTCCTGGCGCTGGAACGTGCCGAGGGACGGCGGTGATCACGAGGACGACAACGGCGGCGGCGCGAGCAGCGGTAGCGCGATCGTTCCGCCGCACTTGCTGCTGTCGGCCGGCTGGCGGCGGTCGGAGGCATCAGAGGCGGCGGCGTGGACGCTGCGGGCGTCCGTCGGCCGCCCGCCGTGCAAGCGGGCGCGCGACCTGCGCCACCTCCGCGACTCCGTGCTCCGGATGACCGGCTTCATTGAAGGATGACGACGTCCCCGCGCGTCGCGTGCATCGTGGTCGTGGATTGGTGGTGTACCGTGTGCCTCGAATTGTACTCACGATCAAATTAAATGGAAATCAATACATGGGAAGACTACCGATCGATTTGGGTGTTGGATTATTTGAACCAGACGACTCTTGTTACCTTTCTCTTAACGGCTCCGGCACACGTACAATCATCTTGAAATAATACACACACTACTGTAGGACGTACACCTATCTTGCCGTGTGACAATTCTGTCGAGATGAGTTTATACTGTGTGCTGGAGTTCTGCACGGTTTTTATCACTCTTCTTCACAATTCACATTGTTGTTCACACGAGCATCAAACCCGAGACTAGAGAGGAGTATCCGAAGATGCCATTGCCAGGTGGCAGCTCACGAGAGAGGGTGCACGTGCACCGCACTCCAAATCAACCGGTCCCGCCGGGCGCCGGCCCCTTTCTTCCTTCCTTGTCGCGTATACCAACACAGTGCCCGCTATTGCCCTTGCAGTCTTGTGTCTTCCCACCCAAGGAAGAGTGCTTGCTCGCCAAGACACGCCACCGTCTCCTTCCAGAGCACACCGCTATATATCCAGCCAGCCATGGACATCCAGCCCTGCCCGTCCTCGACGGCGAGGCCATCAAGCGTATCGTATTCATATCATGGAGGAATTCGAAGAAGCTGAAATCCTATTCTCCGACGACCGAGGCAACAGCCAAGGCGGCGACGGCGGCGAGGAGGCGGCGGCGCCTATACCTTGTTCATCAGTTCGTCCCGAGGTGGGCGCGCCGCGGCCAGCCGCCGCCGCGCCGGTCGAGATCTCTCGCCGGAAGCGGCGGTGCCGCCCGTGGGCGGCGTCGGAGTGTTACAACACCACGTTCGATCAAGAAACCGACTTCGTCGGCGACGACGACGATGACGAAGGCCGTCGCACCGACGATGCGAAAGGGACTACTAACGGCGACGGTTCGGTGATCGTGCCGCCGCACGTTCTTGTTGCGCGGAGAAGGAGGCTGGTGAGCGGCCGGACGGCAGCGTACTCCATGTGCGCCGGCAAAGGGAGGACGCTCAAGGGGAGGGACCTCCGCGATGTCAGGAACCTCGTGCTCAAGATGACCGGATTCATCGAGGAATGAAAGCAGCGTATGTATGTTGTGTTTCGTCGCAAGGAAATTTGCAGCAATCCAATGCAAGCACACCCATGGCAGAAGGATAGAAGAAGATGACGAACTGTTCACTCGGTTGATTCGTGTGGAAAATTTGCTAGCTCATGTAATAATTATTGTACAATTGTACATAGCTAGCTAAGAAACTGATGAGAGGGTGAAAGTTGAAAAGAATAATGATTGATTAAAATACCAGCTGCTATTGTCCTACATGAATGTTGTATATTGTAGGCATATACCATGAACAAGGTAATATGCATGCCTATACAATCCAGCTGCGTGGAAACACGTCAGCTAGTTTCACTTTATTACCATGAAAGTTGCACGAATTAGATCCTCTTTCATGACAGGATGTAGGGCTTAATTTCAGTTGAAGCTATATTGAACTGTTTTGAACTCTATAGTAAAATGGTGATTCCTGAAAAGAATAGACCCTAGTCCAATTAAAGCATTTGCCAGAAATGGCAAAGTGGTAAACAACTATATGTGATCACATCATGAAACGAATAAAAGAAAATAAGTGCACTCACATCAAGTTAACAACTTAAATCCAGGTGACAGGTTCCACCATAAAGAATCTAACCGGTTGAGCTACATTCATTTCACACAACTAGATTGACTACTCTCCCTCCTGACATAAATTATTGCATCTTGGTTTTGTCTTAATTAAGGCAATAATTTTGAAGTCAATATTACAAGTGTTCTTTTCCGGTGGATATTAAAAAATATATAAGTACATTTGTATGGAAAAGTAGTAACATGGTATATATTTTGGGTATGTGCTATAAACAAGGATCTACATAGAGCAACATAGCATCTTAAAAAGGTATGCATGTTGATACTGACAGTTGTTCCACTATTGTAGCTAATTATAAGTGTCTCTAAGACCGAGAGAAATATTCATTCTATATTATAGATGGTAACTTTCTATGTCTCTCCATTATGTTTTTTTATTAACAAAGGGTCTATTGAATAATTTATAGTTAATTAGTTTGTTTAATGTTGAATGTTGATTGATCGTGGAAATGTGAAGTAATGACTACGACCTATAAATATGTTCTCTTAAAGCCTTGAGTATTTGTTTTGATATTTTTAGCTCCATGTCTTCATAAATAATTAACCGAGAATTTTAATGTTTTATATAGAAACAGTTAAATAAATAGATGACGTTATATCCTACTAATATAGCCTCTTGGAGAGGGTCACCACTACATAATTTAGGC
The DNA here is from genome assembly GCA_015844335.1 of Chrysopogon serrulatus. NCBI lineage: Eukaryota > Viridiplantae > Streptophyta > Magnoliopsida > Poales > Poaceae > Chrysopogon > Chrysopogon serrulatus. The sequence goes on along the minus strand of JADLZL010002414.1, from coordinate 49,192 downwards.
CCCTATTTAAAATGCTGGTTATAAGTATATTATAAAAAAATATTTTTTATTAATTAGTATTTTGTAAACCGCGCCCGATATCCAAATGTGAGGATACATAGTGATAGTTTAAGATAGTTTAATTCATGAATCGTCCCTTAAATTTTCATACACGTGATTTGTTTTTGTTAAGTCTCTATACAGCGACTCCCTCTATCGTAAAATATAAGCGTTTTTTCGGTTGTTTTAAGTCAAATCATTGTAAACTCAACCAAATCTATTGAAACGAACAATAACCTTTATATCAGTGAATGAGCTTCCTTACTTACATACATTATGAAACTATTTTACAATAAGGTTTATTTTGATCTGATATATAGAAGTTTATACTTTTATCTATGTATTTTTTCAAACTTGAAACTATTTGGTTATGGATAACAGATAGTTTCGTTGCATTCAGAATGGAAGGGGCAGTCGTGAGACGTGCAACAGCAACAAACGTGCAATTCCTTTCCAGCAATCCCTTCTCTCCAATTTGCTTCGGTTGGCTGATAATTTGGGGGATCGTCCGCTTGTCTTGGGCAGCCAGCCAACCAAGCTACGCAGCTTGCGTGTACAAGAGGCACTGGTGATGGATGGATTCAAGGAATGCATTTCCGCGAGCCCAGCGGAAAAGGTCAGGGCTCCGATAGCAACCGGCCGGGCATGGGCTTCCATTGGAATATACAGATGTCTTCATCATTCCATGAATTTGTACGGCTGCATGAGCTTTTTCATATTTTGATCAAATGTCTTTTAAAAAAAACAGAATTGTACGAGCTGCTGTCACACGCACACAAGCTGAACGAGCTGCTGTCACACAATAGTTTCTTTTTTTTTTTTTTTGAGCAAACACAACAGTAACACTCCTCACCCGTTCAAATTTGGGCGGCCTACGGCCTGCTGTATCGTGGGCTAGGCGGGGACGTGGCCCAATATGAAAGTTAAGTAGCCACATGGGCCTTTATTGGCTATTCCGTGTGCTGGGTGTAGCCCATTTGGCCCATTAAGGATTACCACATCCCGCGCTCCCGTTGCTCCTCTGTAGGTCCGTGAATGAAGACAGCTGAAACAAAAGTGATCCCCCCACGAAGAGAAGAGAAGAGAAGAGAAGAGAAAAACCTGAACAAACCGTATCAACGCAAAGATAGATTGCTTCGCCGAAAAAACAATTGGACGACGATCCATGGACGGACGTTTCCGAGGCCGGAAATCCAGGGAGGCAGGGCGACCGGCTTGCTTGTCGTAGCAGCAACCAGCAACGCGCGCACACATACCACTGCAAAAATTAATCCCATGTTGTCTGTCTGGATGAGTAACAACAAGGGTCGCCGTTCCGCACAAATTTCCGAGAGCCACACTCCCCGAAGATCCAGGGTAAAAAAAAAGTTCAATTGCAGGGTAAAAAACACGGCCAACCGATCGAGTCCTACTGCTACTAGGTTAATGTTAATTACATGCACATAGGCGTTAGTAAGACTGAACTCAGCTGGTTAAGAGGCTTTGAATGTGCTAGGAGTAAACTTTCAGACTCCTCGCTGCTGCCCTTTCTTTTGTCTATCGTTTAGCAACAAGACGTTGCTCGGATGCTGCAGGCTGTGGCGATAGATGGCAACAGATATGCATGCATGGATCCAGCTCTGGTACACATGCAGCAGTCATTGTTCCTTCAAAACATGCTTCTGGAATTAACCTGCAGTTCCCTGCCCTGCATTTCTTTAGTAAAAGGCTAATTAACGCACTCTTTTGCGGTGTATGCCAGACAAAAATTGCATTGACTTGAAACGGAATCTATCTGACCGCACTAGCTAGCTCTGGCAGCTAGTACTAAGCAGGTTCAGTTTGATGAGAAAGCAAACGGCCAGAAACCCTAGCTCTCCCTCCTATATAAATTATCGCATGCTAGCTTGTTCGTACAGCGCATCATCACACTCAGCTTCTTTCCAATTTCATTAGTGCTTTAAAGTTCAAAATTTCATCAACGGTAAGGATCGATCGATCGATGGCCTCCTTGAAGGACCACAGTGCCGTGGTGGCAATGGTAGCGGTGATCTTCCTCGCCACCGCCACCCTCCCCTTCTCACGCGTCGACGGCGGTCGACGAGCCGGCTAATTACAAGCCCACGGCACCTCCGCCGCCCCCTGCATCGTCGCACGCCTCGCCGCCGCGTCTGCCGCCGGTCCAGCCGGTGATCGTCGTCCAAGGCCTCATCTACTGCAGGTCCTGCAAGCTCAGGGGCTACAACAGCGGCATGGATGCGTCCCCTCTCCCCAGTCAGTCTCGAAAAACCTACAGTTCATTATTAGTTTCTGCTCACTGACAGAACCTGAAGCTGACATTGCAAATATATATCGTGCTGCAGATGCGACGGCGAGCCTGGTGTGCTACGGCGACGCGGAGCGCAAGTACCGGGTGCTGAACCAGACGAGCACGGCGACGGACAAGAACGGCTACTTCCTCGTGATGGTGTACGACGTGGACATGTTCGACCGGCACAGCTGCAGGCTGTACCACCGCTCGTCGCCGACGAAGCTCTGCGCCGCGCCCTTCATCCCGTCCAACCTCAAGCTGGGGCTCACCCTCGTGAGGGACCTGGCGGCCACGGCGCCCGGGGGCGCGCGCGGCGTCTTCCACCCCAGGACCGCGCTCATGTACGCGCCGGCCATCGCCGGCAAATGCCCGCCGTACTGATGACCGGCCGATGGCGTGCATCATGGATGGATGAATGGACCGTCATGGATGCTCGAGGACGTACACGATGTCAGTCAGAGGCAAGAAGAATAAGGACAAGTGTGTAGTGATTGTTATCACGTATCGTGTCATCGTTTTAGTCGATGCTCGATGCAGAGTACCTGTTGACTGTACTGTTGCTGTTTGTTCATCAGTCTGAACTCTGAATTGGTTGGTTTGCTCTCGATCGATCGTCTGTGAACCCGTTTCTTAGTCGTCGATCCTTTCTTCCTTTCTTTGGAGAAATGAAAGAGTACTTTGGGCGTCCTTTTACCGTGTGCAAACTGAAAAGTTACAAACGATCGAGAGATTTTATGTTCTATACTGTCTACTGTAGGATCAGAAAACTGACAGTTATTAGTCAAACAGCCGGTTTTTTTTTTTTTTTTTTGACAAAGGTAGAACCCTGCTTTTATAGAAAGCATAGTATTTGGATACAAACCAACGACATCGACATGCTGGGGAGACCAGCTGGAGCTAAAAGGGAAAACTAAAAGGACGCACACCATTTCTTACAGATGGAGCAAAAGAGAAACAGGTAACATGTCTAACAGCAAAGAGAAAAATGAAATTCAGATAACGCCTTCGACTTCCAGGCCCTCTGTTTGCTTCCAGAAATTCTCCAGCCACTTCTTCATTCTATCCATCAACTTTGACAAGTATCTTGAGTCCTGGTCTTTCAGAAGAATACGCCATTTTTGGAGCATCTGGAAAATTTTATGGAATATCTCATTAGATGAGCTTGGAAATTTCCCCTCAATACACATTTTGTTTCGGACATTCCACAGACCCCACAAGATAACTGTAAGCACAAAAAGTTTAATGTGATAATCTTTTTCCCCCAACACTATCCATTTGTCAAAGATATCTTGTAAACTATGGGGAGTTCTATCCCAGCCTAGCGCTTCTTTGAAGCAATACCACACCACCTTGGCGATTCGACACCTGAAGAAAATATGATCTGTGGTCTCAGGAGTACCACATAGACAACAGTTTCTATTTCCCCTCCACTTTTTTTTCTTGAGGTTAACCCCAGTCTGTAACCTATCTTGAGTTGCTAGCCAAAGAAAAACTTTCAGTTTGTAGGGAAGCTTGCTTTTCCAGAGCTTGGTCATTCTTTTGTTTGTAATTCCTCTAAAAAGAACTCTTCTATACATAGATCTGGTGGAGTAGTTTTGAGATTTTTCCAGAATCCAGGAAAACTGATCCTGCTCCTCATTTAACCTATAATCATCTAGAATTTCCATCATCTTCTCCTAGTCCTCAAAGTCTCTATGCCCCAAAGGTCTAAGAAATTTGACACGCCAACCATCCCCTGCCCAGCAGTTTCCTACCAAAATGTTCTTGTCCACACTCAACTCGAAAAGATTTGGGAATTCTAATTTCAAAGGTATACTTCCAGCCCATACATCCTCCCAGAATCTAGTGTTTAACCCATTATTGACTATACATTTGCAACCCCAGTTTACAATGTCCCTTGCTTTCAAAATCCCCTTCCAGAACTGTGACCCAAGATGACCCCTATACTGCATAAAGGTTTTCTTCTTTAGGTATTTATTTCTTAGCAGATTGCTACAGTAATCATTTTGATTAGCTTTTAATATTCTCCAACACCATTTCCCTAACAAAGCATCATTCATTACTTTTGTATCCATAATCCCCAATCCCCCATGATCTTTAGGAATGCAAAGATTGGTCCATTTGACCATATGGTATTTAAATTGACCACCTGCCCCCTGCCAAAAAAAATTTGCTCTAATAGTGTCAAGCTGTTGGTGAATAGAATCTTGTAGTCTATATACACCCATAGTATATATTGGTAAACTGCTTAAGGAAGTATTAGTCAACATCAACCTGCCCCCATAAGACATATGTTTCCCCTTCCATGGTTGTAATCTCTTTCTCACTTTATCTGCAATCCCTCCCAAGGCTTGGGCCCCTAAATGTCTATCAGACACAGGGATCCCTAGGTAGATTAAAGGTAACACTCCAACTTTGCAGTTTAGCATATTTGCAACTCTAGTATGTTCTCTTTCATCTAAACCCACTGCATATACCTCAGATTTGTGATAATTAATCTTTAAGCCACTCATCCACTCAAAATAGTATAAGATGAACTTGACGTTTCTAATCGACGTATCATCATAGCTCATGAATAATATCGTGTCATCCGCATATTGCAACTGTGTCAATCCTCCCTCCACCAGATTAGGAACCAACCCCCTAATGTGACCTTTTTTCTTGGCTTTGTTGAACATATGAGCTAAGGCGTCTCCTGCTAGGTTGAACAGGAAAGGAGATAAGGGATCACCCTGTCTTAATCCCCTGTGAGTTTTGAAATAACTTCCATCCTCCCCATTAATATTAATGCACACTTTTCCCCCTCTCACAGTGCCCATGATGCAATTAACCAGTTTGTCATCAAACCCTTTTCTCTTCATCTGTTCCTCCACAAAGTTCCAACTCACACTATCATATGCCTTTTCAAAATCAATTTTGAAGATGATCCCTGTTTGTTTATTGACTCTTAGCTCATGGAGTGTTTCATGCAAAATAACTACTCCATCCAAGATGTATCTGCCTTTTATGAAGGCTGTCTGACCCTTATCAATGATCTTGTCCATAATAGGTGTTATTCTGTTTAATAGCAAGTTGGTAAAGATCTTGAAGCTGACATTCAGCAAACAGATTGGGCGAAATTGCTTAACATTGACTGCATCTTTGGTTTTTGGGATGAGAGTTATAGCCCCATAGTTTAATCTACTTAGATCTAACTGATTTTTGCTGAAATCCTGGACCATCCTCATAAAATCCCCTTTTATAATGTTCCAGCAGGATTTGTAAAAGACTGAACTGAACCCATCAGGTCCAGGAGCTGAGTTGATTTTCAGATCTTTGATCACTCTCAGCACCTCATTCTCTGAAAAAGGAGACAACAGGAACTCATTATCCTCTCTGCTTAGCCTCTGCTCTTGACCCCATGCTTCTGAACTTAATGTAATAGATCTCTTTGGCTGTCTGCCAAACAATTGTTTGTAATACTCATAAATCACTCTTTTGATCTCATGCAGCTCCACCACTGTTTTGCCATCTTCCTCTAACTGCACAATCATCTTTTTTCTTCTCCTGCCATTAGCTACCAAGTGGAAGTAGGCCGTATTAGCATCCCCCTCAAGAATCCATTTTTGCCCACCCCTTTGATGCCAATAAGTTTCTTCTTCAGCTATAATTTCCTCTAACTCTTCCTCCAGTCTATATCTCTCAGTGTACATGTCCATAGACATATTTCCTTCTTTTTCTAAATCCTCATATCTTCTAATCAGTATCATAACCTCATCTCTCATTCTTTTAAACTCTCCTCCGAGATTACCCCCCAGACCTTTCAAAAACTTCCTTAACATACTAATCAAGATATGCCGGTTATTTAGAGAGTATGGTTCACTATTAAGTACAGCTTTACATTCACCCCATTTCTTTGACACTAGATCCATGAAACCCTCTTTTTTTATCCATTGTCTTTCAAACTTGAAAACTTTCACAGGTTTCTGTTTGTTGGAACCATCATCCAACAACAGCGGCCAATGGTCTGAACCCACCCTTGTTAAGGTTTTCAAGGTGCATAGGGGAAAGTGTAACTCCCAATCAGTTGAACACAGAACTCTGTCAATGTTGCTTAGGACAGGATTTATCTGCTTATTTGTCCATGTAAATTTCTGTCCACATCTCATTATTTCCCTCAGATCATTTTTCTCAATGAAATTGTTGAATAAATCCATAAGCTTTGCATCCCCTTGTCCAGAACTCTTGTCTTTCTTTTCTCTAATAAGGTTAAAATCACCCCCTAGAAGGATAGGAAGATCTGATGCCTGAATTCTCTCCTCTAATTCCAATATGAAGTCCTGGGATAAAGAATGATTAGCAGGTCCATAAACTACCACTAACCTCCATCTAAAATTAGTCAGTCTATTCCTGATGTCTGCCTCCACACAGTAATTACCTTTTATCCAACCTTCAATCTCCAAAACATCATCTTTGATCCCCACAAGTATCCCACCAGAGTGTCCCCTAGCAGGAATCCATTCCCAAAAGAAAGGAGTACCCCCAGACAGACTTCTCAGTTCATGGTCACAAAACTCTTGTTTGATTGTTTCCTGTACCCCCACAATGTCACAATCCTCACTGCTGATATATTTTTTCAGTTGACCAATTCTGGATTTCTTTCCCAATCCTCTGGCATTCCAAAAGAGAATCTTCATTTGATTTGTAGTCTTTTGAGTTCCCTTTCAAGCTTAGATGCTCCTCTGGAGCCATTTGACTTCCTCTCCTTGCTTGGACAACCCCCTTCTTCTGCTTCAGCAATAATATGTTCCCCCTTTGATTCTAAAGAATCGATGTAAACAGATCGTTTTTTCCTCGAGTTAATCGTAATGACCCCTTAGGCGATACTTGGAGGGTTGCAGATAGTTATCACCTTCTCTTTCCCCAGCTAAGATTTCCCCATTCTCTGTATTGAAACATAACCCCACTTTTTGACTAGAGCTCTCAGCTGATATTTTATCTTTGTTCCAGTAAATTTCACTTTCTTGTTCACCAGCAGTATTTCTGTTTTCCCCAGCAGAAGTGCACTTCTCCTTTTCTTGGTTACTCTGCCTGGTTAGCCTAGGTTCCTCCTCCTCTATATGTTTACCCACAACCTTCCTAACCCCATTGTCAACCTTTCCTAATTCTAGATTTTCTGAATCCAACAGGTTAGAATTCAACAAGCTATTCAAAATATTATTCTTATAATTGGCTTCAGCTACAGCAGCCCTTAATTGTTCCTCTAACAAAATACCATTAATACTCTCAGCTATTTCCTCATTTGAATTTCCCAACATAATATCACAGTCATTTACCAAAGCATTTAAATCATCATCTTCTAAGAGACTGAGAATGGTAAATGAATTGTTATCAATAGGGTTATTACCTGCCATGAAGTTCTGTTCCATGTCAATGTTGAGCTGGTCACCTTTGTTCCCTGATGGTGGGCCCCTCTGTAGTCTCTTGCTTTGTCTGTTTGTTCTGGTTGGATAGTATCTCTTCAAACTTGTTTTTCCATTCCCAGTTGCTTCAGGTTCAGCTTCAGGTATAAGCAAATCTTCCCCCAAAGTGTCATTTTCATTCTCAAGAGCTTCAGGATCAGCTTCAGAGATAGGCAGTTCTGCCCCCAAACTGTAATTATCTGACATGAAATTATCAGTTTGGGAACCTTCCTCCCCTGGTGGGCCTTGAGAGCTCTCCAATATTTCATAGGTAATAATCTCACCATTCATCATAATAGCTGCCAGGGGTTGGTTCATTTCTGTTGTCAGCTCATTATCACCCATCGTTTTGAGATCATCTTTTTCTTTGGTCACATGTACTGATTCTGCTTGAAAGGTAGCTGTAGTCTTGAGGTTGTCTTCAGGAGAAATATTACCTCCTACTCTCTCCATCACCCTTTCAGTGTTCTCTCCTCCATTGCAGTTTCTAGTGTTCTGTTGGCTGGAACCAGTATTTATCTCAACTTCCTTGCCTTTCCCTTTGACTTGTTGAGCTCTCTGAGCCTTTTCCCATTCAGTAAGGTTGTTGTCTTCGTCCTCCTCTTCTTCATCTGAAGTGTCACCACTGTGTCTCTTGGGGTTCACATCTCTTTTGAGGGTGGCTCTCCCTTGCTGTTCAGGTACAAAGTTAAAATCATAGCCTTGGTCCTCAATAAAGATCCTCACATTACCATTTATCTTGGATATGTTTCTAGCCCAAATTTTAACCCTCACCGGTCCCTCTCTGATTAAGGACAGCTCATCGACTACTATCACTTCACCAGCAAGCTCTGCAATTAGCTTGACCGCAGTCATTGTCCTAGCAAAGTCTAGAATTCTATGTATCTGGACCCAACCAGCCTCCAGCCTGTCAATAGCTCCCCAATCTCTATCAGTCTTTGCCACCTTAGCCACAATGTTATGTAATGCCAGTTCAATCCTCTTAGGCTTTATAAAGGTTTCCAGGCTGTCTTTGTTTGGGAAAATTACCAGAAAGTCTTCTTCAGAAACTTGTTTAGTCTTCCAATCCCATTTGCTGTCTATTAGATGCTTCAATTCCTCCCCAATCTTGACACTGTTGGCTGCACCACTGAGGACATGCACCAGTCCAAGGTTTTCTTTGGTCTGTTTAGTGACAACTCCAGGAAGTTTGAGACTAAAATATCCTTGGTTTCTGAAGCCATAGCCTCTAAGATTCAAAGCTGCTTCCAAGGATTCAGTGCATTTGTATGACATGTGTCCAGTCTGCCCACACTTGTAACAGAAAGGCACCTCAGTGCAAGTTGCTTGATGGTGACCTTCCTTACCACATCTGTAACAAGTACCCAAATCTTTGGCTCTGAAGTTTCCCCGTTGATCAGCACCTCCCATGCTTTTGTCTCCAGGGTTGAAGCCTTCCCTTGATTTATATCCCTCTCTCTGGTCTTCACTCCCTCTGAATCTCTCTCCAAAGTTATGCCCCTCTCTCTCTCTGTATCCTCCTCTGTGATCCTCACCATTCTGATTTCTGAAGCCAGAGTTGATTCCTTGAGATGAGCTGCCTCCAACCTCTCTACCAGAAGACAGTGTCTTACCTTGAAACTGCTCTCTTGTCTGATCTCCAAACTTCTGCCAAGTTGGATCATATCCTCTTTGTTCTACAGCTCTTCTCTTGAAGAATTGCTCCTCCCGGTCTCCACCACCCCTTCCTTCCTGAGGATTAAGCCTGAACCTAGAATCTTCTTGCTCTGGTCTGAGTCTGTCCCTATCCAGGCGATCTCTGATTTCTTCCTCTCCCCATTCTCGGCGCCTGCCCTCCTCCTTGACCATCTCTCCCTGCCTACCATAATCTGGTCTTCGATTTGTTCCACTTCCTCTGTCAGACCACCTCCCTCTTTGATTTTCCCATGTCATTCTCTCCTGTGACTCGCTACCTAGCGCCGCCACCACGAAAGGTTTGTTCAGCGGGCGCAGAGCCGATACCCTAGTTATCTTCTTGGCCCGATAACCCCACTTTTGGACTTCATCATGTCGGGCTGGATATATCTCATCACCCACCAAAATGGGCTTGGGCTTCCAAAACCAACCTTCTCTTCTATCAACTCCCCATCCATGGCTAAAAAAATCTTCAAGATTGCAACCATAATCTAAGTCAATCCCCTCATTCACAGGCTTTGGCCCAATATCATTTGCTTGAGCCCAGGAAGGTCCAATATCGAGCAGATCAGGAAAGAGATCACTCTCAACTTCAAATTGTAGGCCCTGGCTTCCTTGTCCCTTCATAGCTTTTTCCCCAGAGTTAGAACCCGTTCCCACAGAATTCTCCTGGAACAAGCTGAACCTTAAGCTTTGAGCAAGTATCCCCTTCTGAATTTTTTCACCCCAGGCACCCCTACATGTCCCCCCTTTCTCAGCTTGCTTGGCAATTTCCTTCTCTAGAATTCTGCGTCCCTTTTGATTCAAGCTGAATTGACTCGATTGATTATTCATCTTAGATTGAGAACCATTCAAAACAGAAGGCGAAACTGAAGAATTTGGAATTTCCTTAGTCAAGTTCATTCTCCCTCTCCCCAAATTCAGGTTATCACAATTTACAGAAACAAAGTCACCACGAAAACCTTCAGGCATCGATGAACTCAACACCCATGAAAACACCTTCGAACAAACCCTTCTGGCTGAGAAAACAGGGGAAGAAGACAGAGCACAAACCTTCACCTACCTCTGAAGAAAGGCGGTGAAGAACGTCTCTTCACCTTCTCCCGGGAGCTCGCTTCTCGGATAGAAGTGGGATGTCGGAGATGGTGACCCTCAACCGCACCTGTATCTAATCCCCGTCGCGCTCTCCCGTAGCTGCAGCTGAAAGCCGGATGGATCGATGGAGCGTCGCAGCCCGATTCGATTCTCCTAGGTTTCGGCTGGAAATCACCGCGGAATCGCCGGCGGTGATCACCGGACTTGCGACCTCGAAAAGCGCCCACCGGTCGCCCTCTCTCACCTACCCCCGAGACTCCCTTCGCTAGGTTTCAGTTTAACCTCAGGATATACTTAGCCATCTAACCTGAGAGTCATCAAATCTGTATATGTACCCCAAACAGCCGGTTTATTACCATTTTATACCCCATTCGCGGTTTCAAAGTTCCCGCCATTGTGAACAACCATAAACCAAACTCCTCTAGACTCGACACGGCTTTAAAAATATAGTTTTGACCTTACGGAGTGTTTTAGATGGACTAAAATAAACTTTGGTCCATGTTTTAGATGCTAATTTGAAGATCTAGATATGAACCAATCATGGATTAATAATAACTTCAGTCCATGTTTGGGTTTCAGATTTTTTTTAAGTTTGACTGAGTTTTAGAAAATGATATAAAATATTTTATATGCCTAAATAGGTTTATTATAACAATGTATTCGTGACTGATCTAATGATACCTATTCGGTATTATGAATGTTGCTCTTGCTTCTTATGTAAATTTGATAAAACTTCAAATTATCTGATTTGCTAAAAGACAAGAACTTTGTTATTTTGAGTTTTGTCACAAAACTGAAAAGTAGTCGACCACAATGGGCTGGCGTGTCACGGGAAAGGCCCGGTAGACCCGGTAAAGAAGAAAATGTCCTCTCCTTCAGCCATGTCACGAAGAAACGGCTTACAGCGTCCTAAAGAAGAAAATGTTCTCCAGCTCTCCTTAGATTATGTTGCAAAGAGTGTGTCTTAGATAACAAATTGCCTCTTAACTGACCTTACTTTATACTTCTTCCGTTTCAAATTATAAGTCGTTTTAATTTTTTTATCTATTTTGTTATGTATCTAGACACGTTATTATATTAGCAAAATAGATGTATCAAAAAAAGTTAAAACGACTTATAATTTAGAACCAAAAGAGTAACAAATTAAACAATTAATGCTTGACCACCAGTTAGCTTGTCTCGTCAGAACTCGATCACTGGCGGCAGGATATGGTGCCAAGAAAACATTGGACCGACTGACTCATAGTCCTGGGCTCGTGTTCTATACTTGCATATCTTCGCCGTTGCCTTGAGCCCTCGACAGCCTTGTCGTGGTCCAATTTCAAGGCCCTCATCCCTGTATGAAATCAGACACCTCCGAAAAAGAAAAAAAGAATGAGCTTCCCTATGGAGTTTTCTAATCAGACACCTCCCTCAAATATCGTTTCCCTGTGTGGTTTTGTGCGTTTTCCACTCTCTGGCCTCTGCAAAAAAAAAAAAAAAAAATTCACTTCTGGACTAGTAAATCAACCTCATGTTTTACCTATTATACAATAGTACTAATATTTATGATATGTGTTAAGTATCATCAGGTTACTCATCATCAACTTTCTTAATCTGCACCAACTTTTTCTTTCTTCTGATACATCTGATAAACATCCCCATTTGAGAAGCCTCTCTTTCATCCGCCCATAAAATTATACCCAGAAAATCAACACAGTTAAAATAAACAATCCAAATTTAATTTCATCCATTCTCTCTCTACTCATTTCGAACGGCTCACATGAAAAGTGTCACACCTCGGCCTCTACCATCGCTCACGCCGCGCACGATCGATCTCTCACCGGCATCCCGTCCCGCACGCGACTCTTCTTCCCCCGGCGTGCCCGGCTCCCCGCGCGGCGTGATTCCTTCTCTCCCCATGCCGCCAGGCCGCCGGGATCGAGGCTAGGGTTGCGCTGGGCGGCGGCAGTGGCATGGAGTGGTTCGATCCAGCATCGAGCGCGTCCTCGCACGGCCCGCCTGGGCGGCGACCTGGATCTGCGCCCCCCTGCTAGGTGCTAGAGATCACACCCCGCCACCTCATGGAGAGCTCGCGGCCCCCCTTGCCATAGATCGAGCCCCTGCAGACACACAGAGAGGTAGCACACCGCAGCCTGCTCGCCGACGACCTCGCCATAGCCGCTCGTGGCCTCTGCTGGAGTTCAAAGCTCTCGTGCCAGCCACTGGGCTTCAGATGTCATCCCGCAAGGTAAAAATTCTCCAACCATAGATTGACTGCATGTTTTGGGAGCCATATTTCGTTGATGTGCTAACTTCTAACCATGGATTAACTTGCACCTCCAGCAGCAGCTTTGCAACAAATTAAGGGCGATATACACCCTCAGTATGAGGTATGAGATACGTCCTCCAAGTACACTGCACACTGATATTCTTTAGATCCCATGAAATTTTAACTATTTGGCCCAAAATTACTTCATTTGCTGCAACTCACTTGTAAGTTAAATATCAGCCTCAATATTTGACATGTGTTTTAGCTTTGCTTCTTGGTTAGTTTCTAACGGAAGGCTTTGATCAGTTAGATTCGTTTAATAGTAAACAGTACAATATATTTCTATCTACTCAAATCCATCTTGTGCATGGAAAATGAAGATATATATTGTACTATGTCTGCTAGAGGATATAAATTACCATTCCCATTATTTCAATCTGAGTGTCAATATTATCTATTGCCTGATGTGTACATGGCTCTGCTAGGATATAAATTGTTGTTCCCATTATTTCGAATGGCATGGCTACACAGATATTGTATGCTTTTATGAATTCTTATTGTTTCTTCCTAAAATAGATTCCCTACATGTATAATGTTCTATAAAAGCATGATGGAACACATATTCCATTGGTTATTTCATACCGCAAAACATGGTTTAGTGTTTCCAAAATTATTGTGATAGCTGAACCTTTTATTTTAGAATCTTAGTATTAGTTGTTCGATTGATTCTTACCATACAGTTTTTGTTCCTTTTATATTTGGCAATTTATTGTGATAGCTGAACCTTTTATTTAGAATTTTAGTATTAGTTGTTCGATTGATTCTTACCATACAGTTTTTTTTTCCTTTTATATTTGGCAATTGGTATTAGTTCCCTATGTTTTCTCTGCCTTGTATTGCTACTAGACCATGCCTTTTGCTCAGCTCATGGTTAGGGGTTCATACTTGTCCTTTTGTTCAACCTTACAACCCATGCTTAACACAAATTGTCTGATGACCGTTTTTCAATACAACTGAAGCTCTTCATGATGTCGGATTCATCATTGATGAACCTTGCATATTATGCTAAAGTCATTTCACCACTGAATCCCAAACCATATCTTAGATGGTCTTGCCGCAATGTTTATTTTGGTCAGCCAGCTGGTATTAGCACCGAACATGCTTCCTTATTTGGTTACCTCAGCTTGCCGCCTATTTTTGATAAACTTCACCTCAATGCTTAAAATAAAAGGTTCAGTATTTATTTTTTGTTACAACAAATGTCTCTACTGGTGATGCAAGTCCATTATCTAACGGAGCTTCCATATCATGCTTTGTTCTAATTTGACACTAAATGAACTCCATCAATGTTCTAAGCATCTTGTGCGGCGCCACCATTTTTTTCCTATTTAGTCTGCTGGTGAAACATAAACGGCTCCCAAGAAGGTTGATTTTTTCTTTTGTTTGGTTTTATTATTGATATGTTGTCTACATGTCTACATGTCATGGGCGGCAGCCGCCAGCCGCCACCGTGTCATATGCCTAATGGGTCAGTAGGTCTGTAGGGCCCAAGCCATGTTACTTGTAGCACCGCGGATGAACAGTACCCGCGTCTTTGTAGCGCCCGCCCATTCTTTAGCCGCCAAACCCTAGATAGGTTAGATTACTTAGGGGCTAAGTCTCCCGGGACTATAAATACAGAGGCTATGTAACCTTTCAAAGGAAGCAATCAATTATGAAGAATCAACAATTCTAGTCTCCCCCAATCTCTTAAGCTCTTGGCAAAGCATAAGGCCTAGTTATCTAGTTATCCCCCAAATATCCTTCAACATAACATCCGGTATCACGATCCAGGCGTTCCTCATCCCTCTCGTTCATCCACCACCAAAGAAACCCTAGCCGCCGGCAATCCTTTTCCACCACAAACCCTAGCCGCCGCACTTCCCTCCCGTCAAGCCGCTGGTCTTCTCCCCCGCAAACACGCGCCAACTCCACCCCTGTTCTCCATTGAGCGGCCGCCACCACCCTCAATGGATTTTCCTCGATTTGTTTGGGAATTCGATCCTGCGGCCTTAAGTTAGCGGTGCGACTCCTACTTCCGCCGAGAGCGCATCATGGAGGAAGAGAAGGTTTGGTCAAGCCCCTTGATTTGGTCGGTGACGCCGGGTTTGGTTCCTCCAAGTCCAGGAGGAGGAAGGCACCCCGGCGTGGCGTCGCTTCACCGAGCTCCCCGTGCACGGCGCTTCAAATCGCCCCCGTGCCCCAATCTGCTCCATCGGGTGGCCCTTGGCATCGACAATTCCACAGTGCATCCTTGCCGAGGTGTCCACACAACCGGATCGCCTCCGGGTGCGTCTCGAGGCGAAGGACAAGGAGGACCGTGAACGTCGGGCGGTATGCGCCTCGAGGCGGCCCGACGGGGACTCTGGCACGCCGCCGAGCGCAGAGCTCTTCATGCAACACAAGCATTGGAAGAGCAAGGCTGCGGTGCGACTACAAAAAGCTGCGAGGCGAGGTTTCCTTGTCCGACGTGTGGTGCGAGAAGATGCGCATGCTCCTCGGCTCATCGGCGTCGTGCGTGTTCTTCCGCTCGGCCTCACCCATACGCCCCGCTGCTCCAAGTGAAGGGGAGGTCCAAGTATGGGCACTTCCTGTACCTTAACGCCGCCGCACCATCCTGAATCGGGCATCCGTGGCTATGGACGTCTCATTCATCCTTGTTCTGCGGTGGTCTTTGGACTCATCCAATGTAAGAGCAGGTGGTTCACGCTCCACACTTCAGCCCACCCTTGAAGCCGCCAGATGCGCTCTTCCCATGGGATCCGGGGAGGATATGGTTGTATTTTAGTCTTAAATAAAAATGGTAAGCCGAGATGTAAAAGGCTTAACCATAGGTCGTGTCAAATAGGTGCGCAACAACTATCCAAATTTCTCGAGGGCGAGCTGGGTCTCCAAGGGTGGGGGAGATGTCATGGGCGCCAGGCCAGGCCGCCACCGTGTCATATGCCTAATGGGTCAGAGGTGTAGGGCCCAAGCCATGTTACTGTAGCACCGCGGATGAACAAGATACCACATCTTTGTAAGCGCCCGCCCCGCTGCTGCCGCCAAACCCTAGATAGGTTAGATTACTTAGGGGCTAAGTCTCCCAGGACTATAAATACAGAGGCTATGTAACCTTTCAAAGGAAGCAATCAATTATGAAGAATCAACAATTCTAGTCTCCCCCAATCTCTTAAGCTCTTGGCAAAGCATAAGGCCTAGTTATCTAGTTATCCCCCAAATATCCTTCAACATAACATCGTTTGCGGGGAGAAGACCCGCGGCGACGCGGAGGGAGGTGCGGCGGCTAGGGTTTGTGGTGGAAAAGGATTGCCGGCGGCTAGGGTTTGCTGGTGGTGGATGAACGAGAGGGATGAGGAACGCCTGGATCGTGATACCAGATGTTATGTTGAAGGATATTTGGGGGATAACTAGATAACTAGGCCTTATGCTTTGCCAAGAGCTTAAGAGATTGGGGGAGACTAGAATTGTTGATTCTTCATAATTGATTGCTTCCTTTGAAAGGTTACATAGCCTCTGTATTTATAGTCCTGGGAGACTTAGCCCCTAAGTAATCTAACCTATCTAGGGTTTGGCGGCAGCAGCGGCGGGCGCTACAGTACGCGGGTACTGTTCATCCGCGGTGCTACAGTAACATGGCTTGGGCCCTACAGCCTACAGCCCATTAGGCATATGACACGGTGGCAGCCTGCTGGCTGCCCATGACAGTCTACAGGCAAAGATTCTGGTCACTGGCAAGTTAAGCCATCAATGACTAGCCCTATTATCTAATAATGTCTATGCTCTATGATCATTTATGAGACAACTGAATCAATAATCAACATGTATCTATTGACTCTGGCATCACTCTTTGGGACATGACTGTATGGATGGATAGGTGGTGAAGTCGAGGTTCGTACTGAAGAAGAATGCACAATTGAGTGGTGGGTGTTCTTGCTATAAAATTAGAACACAAATAAAAGTGACAACTGCTGAGTGGTGTGCCTTCTATAATATTTGGAAAAGGGGCAACAGAAGGGTCTTTGACAGCAAGACCCTGTTAGGCAGCTACTCTTTTTAATAAGATCATTGACTTTCACCTTTTAAGATGTAACATTGTATGTAAAACTTCATGAGTAACATTTACATTGTATTTGGGATTTCTTGACATTTCTCTTGGGATGTTCTTAGAGCAATATGAAATGAGTCCTCTGTTTCTTGTACAATAATTGTGACTTGTGATGTTATTTCCATATTTTGGGTACTCTCAAGAGCTTCACTGATTTTCTTGTTTAGTTTTATGATTTATTTTTTTTAGATGTCACCGTAGCGTTAGCACGGGCAATATACTAGTGGAATAAAATTTTAGAAGATACAAATATTGATATCATTTTCTATAAATTTCACTATACTTAAGATTGATCACCTTTTTTAAAAAATCGAGTTTTATGTTCCTTTTTGGACGAAGGAAGCACTACCATCAATAGGTCGATTGGGAGCACTCCCAGCTCTAGATTCTTAACGAGCTCCTAGACAGCTAAACGGGTAAATGGCTGTTTGATATATCGTTATTTGAAGCAATTCTCCATAAGAATCACTCCTTCTCAGTGAAACAGATAGAAAAATCACACATTCTAGCGGGTACTTGAAGCTAAAAAAACATGTTCCTCATAACTCCTTGTTCTATCCTCATTAGAAGTCTAGAATCACTCGTCGCCTGCACTACATTAGATAATCAAAGAGTTGGATTTTTTTTTTTTTGAGGGGTCAGAGTTGGATCTTAGAATCAAAGACTGAAGCTCTGTCAAACATACTCTAATAAAACAACTGGATCTAGATGGGGACTATCTGAGGCTAGTCCCAATGGGAGTTTCATGGCACAGTTTCATATGCACCCAGATTTTGGAAACAGTGCAAAAGAGTTTCATCCCCATGAAACTCTCTCTACTCCCATGAAACTTTTACAGTCTCTCTCTTAATAAATACTATGCCATGTCAGCATATTTAATGCCCATGAAACTCTATGAAACTCCCATTGAGATTAGCCTGATAAGAATCACTTATTCGACCTGCTCCCACCGCTCCTCATTTAATCCCAAGCAGATCGAATCACTTCTTCCCACACCTATTCACCCATCCGAATCACTCTATCAGGCAATTGGCGGGGCAGACAAATGGCTAATGGTTGTAGTGTAACCTACCAAACAAGCCACCAGTGCATCGACTGCCAAACTCATTGGAACCGCAACCGTTTTGCTTACTCGATCTTGCGGCGACTTATTACCATCCAGTTACTACTCCGCGAGATCCAAAAAACACAGACGGATTCCCCTTGAAACTCAACACCGTACCATCGAGAGGTAGTATTCAGTTACGCAGCAGCAGCTTGCAATTTGCATTACATTCCCCCATCGAAATGGACGATCCGATGCCTTGAACGTTACGTATCCTCAGCTTGCATTATTCTGCTGCATAAGTACGATCAGTCCGCGCACCTCTTATCTTATATATTCAGTTATTCACCCCATACGGCGGCCTCGATCTGCAGACACCGGCGGCCGCAGATGCTCAACCGAGGATGGTGCTAGCGTGGGCAGAGCAGATCAGCAGAGAAGCCGGGACGTCGACGCTGCTGGTCCTGCGTTTACTTGAGCATAGCAAGCATATACTTTACTGACACTACCATTCAGTTATTTTTTTTTCCTGAACAATTCAGGGGAGCGATTCTGACTAAATCGAGCTAGCTCTTGTGTGGTAGACGAATATGCATTGCTAATTAATAAGCTAGGGATCGAGTACACACACAATCTAACGCACCTGGAACTCCGTAAAGAAGCAGGCATCGATCTGCTGGACTGTGCTGTGCATGCATTCTGATCGACGGATGATGCTGTTAACGAAGCAGTGTTCGCTTGCAGTGCACTCCAAGCCACATGCGAGCTCATCATGTCCGGCCCTCGGTTATCCCCGACGAGCCCTCCTGATTTCCGCACAATTTGAAGGATCTCCGCGCACTGATCCACAAGCCAAAACGGCAATCACGAGCAATCTAATCGATCTCACGCGCCTACGAAATCTCAGAGAATGAAGAAGTTAGCTACTGATGATAGCTGGTCTGCTACTCTATATATTGCAGCCATCTCGCTTCCGGTCTTGGCAACCTGCTACCTAGCTGTATCATCCTATAGCTAAGCTAGCTAGCTATACTTTGCACTGATCCGCTTCCCGAACAACAAGCACGTACTCCTACGGTATAACAGCTGCAGTGCAGCGTACGCTGCAGCTTGCCATTTGCTGAGTACGTAATTAAGGAAGAAGGCTAGCTTGCTAGATCGACGACGATGGCTTTGCTCGCCAGCAAGTGCGTGCTGCTGTCCCTCTCCGCCGCCGTTCTCATCCTCCTCTCCGTCAGCGTCGGCGGCGCCTCCGCGCTGGGCGGCAGCCTGCCCCCGCCCCTGCCCATGGTGAACTTCAGCATCGGCGTGCAGGGCATGGTGTGGTGCAAGTCGTGCCGTTACCGCGGCTACTACGCGCCCATGGACGCGTCCCCACTCCCAGGTACTACAGTACTGTATTTTCCATTTTCTCAACTCATTGTACTGTTCAGTCGGACTTGGTCATATAAGCCGATTGATTTATTGTGAGAATAAAAATACTGTTTGAACGGTCAATAAATCTAGCCGATAAGACAAACAATGTGTGAAGGTCAAAATGGTGAAAACATACGTGCATGTAGGCGCGAAGGTGTCCCTGCGGTGCGTGCGCAAGCACCCGCGGCGGTTGGTGACGGTGGCGGCGGGGCAGTCGAACGAGGGGGGCTACTTCCTGATCCAGACGGCGCAGCAGGCGTCGGCGTTCACGAGCCGGCAGTGCCGGGTGTACGTGACGCCGTCGCCGGCCGTGCCCGCCTGCGGGGTGCCCGTTTACCCGGCCGGACGCAAGGGGCTGCCGCTCAAGTTCCAGGAGTTCGTCAAGCGCGACAACGGCCTGCAGGGGCTCTACTCCGTCGGCAACCGCATCTTCCGCCCCAAGAACGGCAAGTGCTACTGACCGATCGAGAGCTGAGTCCGAGACCGACCCGGCCAGGATCCTGCAGCCAGCAGGGGCATGCATGCATGCTGCTCCATGCGTACGCGTGTGTGTGTGTGTGTCTGTTGATGCCAGCAGGGACATCTGAATAAAATTAAGCTAGGTTAAGTATTGTCTCTCTTTGATGAGGTCGTTCAGTTAGTTGGGTAATTTTAATTAAGGTACTGACTAGTGTTGGTTGGTGCTTAACCGTTTCTATTGTTGTTATGGACAAACTAGCTAGTTCTTCCTGCTGCTCGGTCGACTGGATGGATTGATCATCATGTAATAAGAATCAAGAACGATTGAGCACCAGCCTGTTTTTGCACTATTAGTTACTCTGCATTTTTTGGTGTGCAAGCGGGTTCTGCTTCCATTCTACTCACTCTATCCCAAATTATAAAACATTTGACTTTTTTAGCATCAAGTTTGACCACTCATTTTATTCAAAAAATTTTGTAAAATATCATTTCTTTTATCATGGCTTGCTTTATTAATGATAGTTCTTCAAGAATAACTTAAATTTGACAATATTAATACAAATTTTTTGAATAAGACGAATAGTCAAACTTGGGTTAAAAAAAAATCAAACATCTTAATTTAGGATGGAGGGAGTAGAGCACTGTAATTTGTAAGCCCAGATTCCCAGAAGAACTGCTCTGAACGTCACTTTGGTCATTTTTTTTTTGAGCATAACGTCACTTTGGTCATTGGGCCAGCCCTGAAATGGTTGAAAGGGAAGTGCAAAGCCCAAATGGTGATGGGCATAGTATGATAAAGTCGCTGGACCAATCCGTTTCAAGCAAAATTTGAAAAAGCAAAAAAAAAGAGAGAAGAGGAGGGCAATAAGTCATAACCATAAGAACGGAACGGACAAAAAAGTGGACGGTTGCACGAAATAGAGGCACCCAAGAACATGGTTTTAGAAATGAAGATATATGATCGCCCCCTCACATCACACATTCGTAATGGAGAGCGTCGTACACGTGCATGCATTTATGCCGGCACAAGATAAGAAGAAGATAAGAGCGCTTGTTGTTGCTCGCATGTTCGTATACGACAGATCTGTATGTGTGCGTTAGGGACCGTCTCGTGAGGCTGTAGTGTAGTGGTACCGCTCTCGAACGTGTATATACGCCGCAATTTCGTCGCATGTACATGTACCTTGATTAGCAGCTAGCTCGATCGCCTCGACCTCGAGCATAGCCATAGCCCCCACGCACGCTTGGCTGTTTCTGCCAACAAGTGCCAACCAGCCTCGTGATAGCTTAGCTGCAGTAGGCAGCCACTTGGATACGTACTCCCTCCGTCCCGCTGACATTGTCGTCGTAGCCACCGTCCCGCCTGTCCAAGTTCAAACCCGTGCCAATGTATCTGGACCAACAGGTATCCACGTTCAAAGCACCTCACATGCACCTGCTCAATCGCTTCAGCGACAGAGACAACGGGACAGAGGGAGTACTTACCAAGATCGTCGTCATCACTAACAAATCAGGCCTGATTAGATGCATGACCCTTCCTTCCTTACTCGCTCAAACGTTGCCATCTACTACCAATGATTGAGTGACCAACACAGCACAACACAACAGGGGCGCGACAGCTGAAGAAGCTTCGGAAGTACTACTACGTACACTAGTCCAGGTGCAGTCAGTCGGACGCGGAGCCCCGCGGACCAAACGGGGGAACTGGCCGCTGAGACGTCGTGTCAGAAAAAGGCACGCGGCGTCCACTGAAAAGCCAGCCACGAGACGGCGACGGCTGCTACCGTGCGGTGCGGATGCACGGCACCCCCCTCAACTTTCTTTTCTGGCAATAAAACGCTTTAGCTTCAGCTCCTCCTGCACCACCACCATCATCATCATCAATCTAACGTGTAGACGTGCCGTCTCACCTGCCAACTGCCATGCCAAGCATTCCTCGGCATCGCACCGACGGAACGGAACGGACCCCGCCGTCCTCCAGTGCCAAATGGAAATGGCACCAACCGAGCAGGCCATTTTTTATTGGCAACACAAGCACGGCGCCGACCCACCCTCTTCTCGCCGTCTCGCGTTCGGGCTCGGGCTCGGTCACTCTCGCTCCCACGCCCACCTCCCTCCCAGATCAGGGGCGGGCGAGGCCGGCGTTCGTTGTCGTCGTCGTGTAGCTGACGTCCCCACATCAACCGGCGGCCGCGTTTATATTTATTAACCGCCCCGCCTAGGCGCCTAGCAGCGCAGTCAGCCAGTAGTCGCCCGTGGGCCGCCGTGGCGGAGGTGAGGAAGCAGACGAGCGAGGCGAGGCGAGGTGAGGAAGGAAACCAGCGCGATTGACTGCGCGAGGGCGCCGCGTGAGCAGCCGGAACCGAGCCCCCTCAAACGCGAGCGCGTGCGCGTCGTCATCGTCCGTCTCGGCGTCTCTCTCCTCGGCTGGCACTGGCACGCGCAAAATCACATCGCATCACGAGCTCCCTCTCGCTCGCTTGCTCGCGGCCGGCGCACCACCTACGCTTCCCCGGCTCCGCTGCCCGCTCGCTTGCTCCGAGCAGGCGAATCGCGCCGCCGCCCGCCCCCGCCGCGCCGCGCTTCTAACCCCCACCCAACTCGGCCTCTGTCCGATCCCACCCTCCCACGCGCCCCGCCCAGCGCGTTAAGTACACATCCATCCGCCTCAGCTCGCCCCACATCTGATTCTGATCTGGTTCCCCCCGCGGGCGTCGCACCGCACCGCATCGCCGCCGACGCCGAATCTCGCGCTCGCGGCGCGGGATCTCGCGGGCTCCGGCCCCACGATCCGGCGATTGGGATGAGAGTGGGGCGCCGGCGATGACCGGCTCGGCGGCCTCGCTGGGCCTGCGGTCCGGGAGCTACGGCTCCCTCGCTGCTGCTGCCGCCGTCGTCAGCGGCAGTGGCGGCGGCGGGAGGAAGGCCGGCGCCGCCGCCTGCCGCCCGCTGCGCGGGGAGAAGGAGCGCCTGCAGCTGCTGCACCGCGCGCTGCGGCTCGTCGGCCGACGCAGGGCCGGCGTGCTCCTGCTGCTCGCCGTCGCGTCCGCCGCCGTCTTCTGCTCCCTCTTCGCCGTCGTCAAAGGTCCGTGCGCCCATCCCCGCTAGCTCCCTGCTCTCCTCTCCTCTAATGCTGCAGCTGCTTCTTCCTCTGCGCGCGTTTGGCGCTCTGCTTTGCCGGCCTGGTTGGTCCTGCCTTTTAATTTGAAGATACTAGATCAGTGTGCTGGCTGGGGTCATGCAGCTGGCGTTTACAGAATTTGAACTGGGTTGTTATGTTTTAAACAATGGGGAACAATTGTGTGTGCATACTCCACTCCATGTACAGGATGCTGTCAAATGCTTGCACCTGTTACATACTCGCCGCGCTGATGGTGTGACCACCCCCTCCTCAGTTCTCACGTCGCAGTTCTGTGTCGCCGTGGATAGTTACTTGGATATTCTAGCCAATGACCTGGTCTACTGCGAGCTAGTGTGTGTATATATACTTTTTGATAAAAGGTAGTGTGTTTTTTTGTTTTGATAATTATGTTTAATGCTGAACTGCTAATGGTTTTGGGTATGGCAAAAAATTATTAGGAATTCACTCTGAGATGTTTTGGGTATTTTATTTGTTTAGAAATCAGATGGTGGAATTGAGCTAAGCTCTGTTGTCCTTGTGCCTACATTGCATGGCCTTTAGCAGTTGAGTTGTTAATTGAGATGGCCAACATCCAGGCCACCGGTGGCCATTTCAGTTCACTGCTTGTGCTGTATGCCTTTTGTTAAAATGTGCAGTATCCCTAGGAATTGTCAAACAGATATTTTCCTTGTGTTTACAAAGTAGTTTGGCCACTGACTGTTTTACTCATAACTTGTTTCAGATGACAGTAATTCAATTAGTATTGTAAATAATTACGAAGTCCCAAATGCCATACAGAAGTCAGTGTATCCCAGCACAACACGTCCTCTAATGATGTCTGGAAACCAATACTCCACCAGTGTTGTCAACAAAATCGAGCTTCCAAATCGGCTTCATCTTTCATATGCAAACTTTACACATCCTTGCGAAGGTTTCTCATTTCCTCCTCCCTTGGTTGATAAGAAACGCACTGGACCCCGACGTAAGAGTTTGTTACTTGTATCTTTCTACTAGCATTGCAAACTAGTTTGTAAATAATCACTGACTGTGTTATCTGTTTCTCATTTTTAGCATGCCCTGTCTGCTATGTTTCTGTGGATCAGGCATTTGCCTTGATGCCCCTACAAGCTTCACCATCACCTGTCCTAAAGAACTTAAACTATATATCAGAAGATGGTATTACTGCAAATTTATCAAATCAGGGATCTGGATTTGGAGGGCACCCATCCCTAGAGCAGAGAAATGAATCTTTCAACATTAATGAATCAATGACTGTCCACTGTGGGTAGGTTACATGCATCTCTTGTCCAGACTAAATCTGTAATTATTCAAAGTAAATGTTGTTACAAACGTGAATACTGAAGTGAATGTTCTATTTCTATCAGCTTTGTCAGAGGAAAGAAGCCTGGCCAAGGTACTGGATTTGATATCAAGGATGATGACCTGCTAGAGATGGAGCAATGCCGTGAGCTAGTCGTAGCTTCTGCTATTTTCGGTATGCATCACTTTTCACTAACAGTTTCATCTCTTTGCCCCAAAAATGTGTCTTCACTGTGACTGCAATGAATCTCTGCTCACTGTTTGTATACCATTGCTCAGGAAATTATGATATGATTCAACATCCGAGGAACATCAGTGAATTTTCAAAGGCAAATGCATGCTTCTATATGTTTGTAGATGAAGAAACAGAGGCTTATGTCAAGAATTCTAGTTCCCTGTACAATAATAATAAAGTTGGACTCTGGAGGCTGGTGGTTGTCCGAAACCTCCCTTATGAAGACCCAAGGCGTACGGAAAGGTGCCTATCTTACAATTGCGATAACACATTTTCCCTTGTGATTTGTGCATCTATTATCAGCACCCATTTTAATAATCAACAAAAGACCGTTGGTTTCTGAATATGATTCTCATATCAACATAGCACCAAATCTAAACACAACGAAGCTTCTTTTGGAATAAAAAGAACTATAATGTTATACATTAAAGGCACTAGGCTTTTAATTATAGCCAAATCTTAGAACATCTTAAGAAAGTTGGGATAACATAAGAGCTCAAATGTACAATCTATGCAAAAAAAAGAATAAAGTGATAATCTGTGTGCTTGTCAAACTTATTTAGGCAGCTACTATGCAAATTATGCTTGTGTTATCCATCATTTCTGTCTCGTGTATACTCAACATATGCTAGCTTATATGACTGATGATTTTCATTAGAGGCTCTTTTGCCTTGACTTAGCTGCTGTGTCCTTTATTTGTTTTCAAATAGGTAACTATTCTATGATTCATAGCATATCGAGGCCACTCATCATGAGAGAAGGCACAAATTTCACCTTTGTTTTCTAGGTGTTTGAAGTAATTCCTTCCAGATGTCTGAAAATTCTTCTATATGTATATTTTTTTTAGTTTCATTGATTTTAGTAGTAGTTTGATTGCAGGAAATGTATTGTTATTTGCATCAGCATGGTTACCTCTTTATTTGTACACTGTTGTGATCAAGTTAAATGGACAAATACTTATCTGTGCAGATTCCAAAACTTCTGCTCCATAGGCTTTTTTCCAAATGTGAGATTTTCAGTTTGGATAGATGCAAAACTTGAGCTTGTTGCGGATCCCTATCTCCTGCTTGAGAGGTATTCTTGATGTAGAGAGCTTTACTTGTAATGTCCTATATTTTGATGGTTCTATTCTTAGAGAAAATTTGGGAAAGATATATGACCTATCAAATTGAGGAAAGCTAAATGAATTCAGGGCTGTCCAGCACCCTTGCAACTTCACTTTAATTTCTTGTAATTCATACTATCGTAAATAGCAAATTCACTTTAATTTCTTGTAACCAATACTATCGTACACTGGTTACAGCAAATTTATATCTGTTGTGGGTATTATCATTTTTAGTTTGGCATTTATTCACTGTTCCATGAAAATTGGACTGTTGTAAGTGATAATGATTAATCTGATTTCTTACTCTACCTATTAGGTTCCTGTGGAGGAAGAATACCACTTTTGCGATCTCTCGGCATTACAAACGCTTTGATGTGTTTGAAGAAGCAGAAGCTAACAAAGCTGCTGGAAAGTATGACAACGCTTCAATTGATTACCAAATTGAGTTTTACAGAAATGAGGGCCTGACACATTATTCTCCTGCTAAGCTTCCCATCACAAGTGGTCAGTTATCTTGTCAGTGATCAGATTACGCTAATGGCACTTCAGTTTCTTGCTGAAATCCTAATGTTGCCCCTTTTTGCTTCTCATGCAGATGTCCCTGAAGGCTGCGTGATCATCAGAGAACACATCCCCATCACGAACCTCTTCACGTGCCTATGGTTCAATGAAGTTGACCGCTTCACCTCCAGGGACCAAATAAGTTTCAGCACCGTCCGGGACAAAATCAGGGCTAGAGTTGGCTGGATGCCTGAAATGTTCATGGACTGTGAGAGGCGCAACTTTGTCGTTCAGGTATTGCCGCTGACCCACATTCCATTATGCCATTCGGTCCTCCCCACCTTTTTTTCATTGCACGGCTGCCTGACAGTTAGTGCACAAATAAACTAAAAACGAAGTGGCCTTTAATTTGGGTGTACTCCTACCGGCCACACATGCTAAGCTCACAAGTACATCTGTTTCTGTTGACATTGCCACCAGGCATACCACAGGGAGCTACTGGAGCAGATGATTGCGTCCGGTAGGATGCCCCCTTCGGCGGTGGCGGCGACCGACGCACCACCATCTCGGAAGGTCCGTGCAGGTAGCAGGAAAGCTCCTCCGTCGAAGAAGCCCTCCGTGAAGCGGAAAAAGGAGAAGAAATCGAGCTCGCGACGGCGTCTCCCAAAACCCGTCGCTGGGGTGTTGGGTGCGACGTGACGCAAGTTTTCCTCAGTAGCAGAGTCGGGATACTCCCACACAATCACACTTATACAGCGTGTACCGGAATATAAACATTGTTCCATTAGGGCTGGGGCTTGTAATCGCTCCCTGGCGAAATTTGTTCATAGTTTATTCTTCATCATTGTTGTACATAACAGCGCCAAACCAATATTCAATTTTGTTCATTGATATTATGGTCAGTTCCATTGATATTATTTTCAGTTATTTGTGCTCGTCTCAGGCGCGCCCAGCCGTAAATTTTGTACAAGTAGTAGGGACTAATACTACTCAGGTTGCAGGACTGGGGTGGGGACCGGGGAGTGCCGGATCTGTGCCGGTGACGCCACACGCCATGAGCCTACCAGGTCCATACACAGGCGAGGCAGGGGGGGCTATTCGGAGTATGTCCTCGCAGTCACGGGTCACGGTCAGGTGGGGGTGTGGAGCCGTGGACCAGTCTGCGCTAAAAGATTTGCGCCCTACCAGACGTGCCGCAGTCCCAATCACTGCAGCCATACGTGCACTGGTAGCAAAAAGTCTACTGTACAAAGTTACAGGAGTACGTACGTAAATACGATTTGAGCTAAAAATCATCGCACAAGAATGGTTAAAAGGTTGAAAATTGCCCAAGAATGGTAAAAACGTTAAAAAATCGCCTAGAATGGTTAAAAAGTAAAAAAAAAAATCAAAGAATGGTTAAAAAGTTAAAAAGAATCAAAATCGCCCACCGTGGGGCTCGAACCCACGACCACAAGGTTAAGAGCCTTGCGCTCTACCGACTGAGCTAGACGGGCAGATTGATATATGGCAGTAATGTATGATATAACAACAGAATTTAGTTCCAGAGATTTTTCCAAGTTCAATATGGACCAAGCCTGCCTGCATGCTCAATCTAACTGCCACTATTCTTCAGTTCCCTTACCTGATGGCATGGCTAGAGAAAATTTAGCGCATGTTCATGGTAGCATGTGTGAAAATGGAGTAAATCATCCTCTGCTTTAATAATGAATATATATTAATGAACTAATTAGCATCACATGGAGCATAAACAATGCCCCCACAGCTGTAGCTAACCAAAGCCATGGAAAGTTGGAAGCAAACAGGTGAAAAGCAACACAGACATGTAGAGTTGCAGAGACTGATAGGTGTTAGCAGGCGTTCACGTTCACGGTTCACCGCAAGCGGCAAGGCAACTAGCAGCAGCCATATGATTACATAGCGTGGTACCGTTGAGGTTTCAGGATTACTACAAACTAAGCACGAGACAATGCAGAAAGATAGTCAGTTTTATCTTCAGCTTAGAACAAAAACATAAGGGCCTACAGGAGTAAGTTGCAACACTTAGACCATTCATTACAAGCTTCGAGAGCTCAGCCAGACCATGGCAAACGCACTCTGCCGCAACAACAACTGGCCACTGATGTTGCATTTGAGCAGTTCGAGTTCGGTTTTAAGCACTCAGACATGGGCAAGAGGGTCTGAGCGCAGTGTACAGTCCCAGGCATCCCGTTACAACCAAAAACCTAACCCAAGTGCCGACCGACCTGCTACTCTACATTCTAGAATCACGGGGCCTCTTCTTCAAGCATGTCTAGGAAACATTTTGTGTCAGTCTTCCGGAAGCGTGCCTTATCAAACTGCAGCTCATTGGTAGAAGCCGCCTCAAATCGAGTCCACAGTTCTTTCTTGAGAGTAGTTTCTCCAGCCAACCTTCCCTTCAGATTTGTGCTTTCCAAGCCTTTCCAGGGGGTACCAAGCAAGGCCTTGCTATGCACAGCAGGGGTTTGGATGGGCTTGTCAGCAGGGGTTTGGATGGGCTTGTCATCTCGAACACTCAGTTTTCCCTCCATGTTAGACCAAGCTGGAGTTGGAAGTGGATTGTCGTCTGATGGGTCTGCTAGCACCATGGTCTTGAGTGGTGACAGATACCACTCAAGAGTATCTTCAGCTGGCCAGGTGGATTGATTGAGCCCATAAATATTATACCTTGATGCCAGATCCCTTAAGATTTCATCAGATGATGATCCAGAATGTTTGTCACCCCAGTTGGACCATTGCTGTCAATATCTTCCTTCCTTGAGTCCTCCGGGATTGGAGAGAACTGCTGCTGCTTGCTAGATAATGCTGTCTTCAGGCATGATCTAGGTAGTGATTTCATCTTCTGAATTGAGGAAGTGCCAGGAGAAGAGAGCTTGTTTTCTAGTGAGGCTTTGTTTGCTGGAACAACATGAGGTGTCATGGTGACAGTCCATGATTCCTTTACCTTCACACTTTGCTCTAGATCAGGATAATTATTCAACTGGTCAATGCTAGAAGCTGTCTTCATCTGGTTTTTTTGATGTTGGGCACCTTGATGAGCATGCTTTTGTTTTTTTGCAGTGGTGTCAAGGGAAACAACCGCTTTCCGCTCTCGACCATACAAGATCCATTGTGCCATGAGACAAGTGGTGAAGGCGAGACAATCATGTCGGCCTCAGCAAAGTTGCTGCAAGGTGACGCTACTGGATCTGTATCAGGAAGCTTGCTGCTGCTGTTGATAAAATTCCCTTTGCAGCAGTATTTAAGCATGTTCCCGGTGTGTTTTTGGGATAGCTTCGGTTTTCACTGGACCAGTCTCTAGTGCTTGCTTCAGTCTTGAAGACCATTGCTACTTGCAAAGAAAAAGCATGATGGTAAAGACAACTGCAATACCAGGGGCTCTTATATGAGGATAATAATGAAAGATTTGATGATAATACACACCTTGAAGGAAGCCTTAGTGTCTGATAAGAAGCCATTGAAGGATTCTATGTCTTGTGCTGCTCTTTTGGACAGAGTTTGGCATTTAAGGGCATCACAGATCATTTCGTCAATCTGACAAACAAAAAGAATGTGAAAACGTCTGAAGAGTATGTTTATGTTAGACTAGCAGAAAATCTGACTGTCAAAATAATTTTTGTAGCGTATATATTCCTTCATACTAGAACTGATTCAGGGATCAGCGAGCCACTAATTGTTCGTGCACAAGCAAATCAGTTACGTTCCATTTTAGGAAAACTCAAACAAATTATGTTTTTTTTGCCTTGTTTTATAACTGCGATATTCCAATTGCTGGTCACAAACTGAGTAGACAATAAACAGATAAACTCTACAGAAACATAGCAACAGAGCAGGAAGGAGGTACAACTGCAATATTCCAATTGCTCGTCACAAATTGAGTAGACAATAAACGGATAAACTCTACAGAAACATAGCAACAGAGCAGGCAGGAGGTATAACTGCAATATTCCAACTGCTGGTCACAAATTGAGTAGACAATAAACAGATAAGCTCTACAAAAACATAGCAACAGAGCAGGAAGGAGGTTTCTTAAGCACCACATTTCTGAAGCTAATATCAAACTAGCAGTAGTACACAAGTGGTCCAGCACATCACCGCAAATTCGCCAATCTAAATCATGAATAATGCAGGCAAACGCGCATACCAATCTAATTTGACCAAATAGTTTGATCGACAATTATTTGTTAAAGGACGCACAGGTTCCGACATCACGAAATCACCAAATGCCAAAGGAGAAGAAGATCAGAGAGCTAGGGTTCCGAGTGGAGTGGGGTGGACCTGGGAGACGATGCCTGCGAGGTTGGAGCGGGCCAAGAGGAGGCGGTCGAGCGCCGCGTCAACCTCGGCAGCGGTCGCCGGGGCGGCAGAAGTGTCAGGGGCGACGGGAGGAGGGGGCTTGCCGACCAGGGGTTCCAGCGCCGGGCGGGCCTTGTTGCCGGAGAGGACTGTGAGCGGGCGCCGCTGCGCCGTCGAGTTGGATCCGAGGCTCTTCTGCATAGATGGGGTGAAAGAGAGGGGGCGCAACGGTCGGGAAGGGAAGGCTCCGGACTCGTCGACCTCGGCGGCGGTCGCCCGGGCGGCAGGGGTGGCGGGAGGAGGGGCTTGCCGATCAGGGATTCCAGGGACGGGCGCGCCTTGTTGCCGGAGACGACGGTGAGCGGGCGCCGCCGCGCCGTCGAGTTGGCTCCGCGGCTCTTCTCCATAGTTGGGGGGAGGGGGGCGCAACGGTCGGGAAGGGAAGGCTCTGCAGCCGATTGGGGAAATTTGAACGTGCGCCTGGAAATGTTGAGCGAGCCCAAGAGGCGCCGCCAGTAATTTTTTTTTTTTTTTTTTTGGGCCTAAAGATTCGTGCCGTGGGAGTCCGGATCCACCGTTGCACTACGACGTACTGTATTGAACTACTTCTTCAATTATTTTATTGTGGCATTTCTATGGAAAAGCTCTATTTGTAATGGTTTATTAGTTGTATGGCCATTCACCATTATTTTGCAAAATTCAGGTTTCAGTCACATTACTACCACTCAAAATTTAAGGTGCCACGTTATTTCGTGAATGGAGTGAAAAAAAAACTTCAAACTAGAGGCGAACCAGTGCGATAACCATTTAAAGCTTTGAGCTACCGGAATAGATGCAAGGTAGAAATAGCATGCCGCAGTAGATGCAATGCTAAAAAAATAGTTGGAACAATGGATTATGTAAAAAGGCTACTTTAAATGAGCAAGAAAAAAAATGATCATTTAAAATAATTAATGAAGGAGTGTTGCAAATATTTTTTGGTTGTACTTTCAGAATTACAGTACAGAGTTATGTTGATAATATTTAGACGACTTCCTATTGAAAGAAACAAAGATTCACATAATGGACAAGTGGAATCATAATTTTGACAAGGTGATTAATCTTGCTTTTACCCATACCCATTACATAAATGGAGGTATATCCAACATGAAAATAGGTACCAATGTAGGTTTAAGTGAGAAACCAAATTCTAAGCACAGAAGAAGCCTCAAAAAGGATGTTGCATCATTTGATTATGATTGCAGCATGATGAGGCATACAGATAAAGAAATGAAACAGTGATATCATTCTAATTAAGATCAAAAAACTATCACCATTAGAAAAATGCTCATTACTGTGACATGGCAAACATCCTTTCAGAACAGACTAAATTTACAACTGATGAGTGATATTTTGCCTCCATAAGCATTACTTCTTCAAGATCCACATCAAAATCATTGCCCCTGCATTAAAGGAATATACTAGTAGACAATTATTTCGAACATGATGTGGTTGTGGTGCAATACACGATTATGCCTCCTAAACTGTAATATTCATATTGGAAATACCTTCACAAGAAAAGTCTCCAAGCTAATATTTGCCTAGTTAATATTATTTGACAGGGCTGTCCAAATGCCATACAAATATGCCTGACAGCGAGGGACAATACACCGCCAACTACAGAAAGTACATTAATAAGTTTCTAAATGAGTGAATTCCCAAAAAGGGGCAACCGGGCAAGATAGAATTAGTTTGTTTTGCCTAAAGAACTTCTGATCCCCAACAATTCGATGCAACAATAATCGCGATGTACTCTAATGCACAAATAAGTTCATCAGTATAAACCACATCTGTTTGAAGGCTCCAGAATTCCTCGATATCAATTATGAATGCTGCACTTCAAACGAGGGAGCACCACTGCCTTGCGGATTGCTTGCAACTATTAATGGAACGAACAGGGCCAGCAATCGAATAACATTGAATAACATCAAACAGAATGCACGAAAAAAAAATGGAAAATCGATAGTTAAACACGTAGGGCCTGCTTGGTTTAAAGCCAATTTTTGCCCAACCAAAATGCGGCCATGGACGACGCGTGCGCGGCATCCTCTCCTCCTGATTCCCCGTTCCTGAAAATAGACATGCATGAAGGTCAAAGGGAATTAAATCCTCCATTTCCTTTTCTACAGCCCCAAATTTCTTCTAGCTGTTGATCCGACGAAACCTTCTTCATTTATTTCTGTTTTGCTATGCTTGATTGAGAAATAGCACCAGCACAAAGGTGCGGAGAGAGAGAGAGAGAGAGAGAGAGATCATGAGAGCAGGATGGATACTCAGCCTAATAGCTTTCTCCGTTTTTTCTCGAACACGACTTCACGTGTCATTTTCATTAAGAAGAAAGAGGCCGAAAGTACGGCGATTACAACACCACATTACAAAGAAAACCACAGAGATAGTGGCTTAAACAAACACAACAGACGAGAAGAAAGAAAGAAAGGAAGGAAAAGGCCCTCCACCTCGCCCAACACGCATCGACTCTAGCTCAGGTGATGTAACCGCGGCGACACAGGAGTTCATCGAAACACGCGAGGGGGCATCACACTCTCGGCGGCAACCGCCCGAGGTGGAGCCAATTGCGACGTCGGTGACCGGGGATGGCCAAACAACGACGACGGCAACCACTGTGGCAACACCATCAACTGAGCTAGAGGAATGAAGGCGACGACTGAGCAGAAGCTCACACAACGCAGGCACAGCAAGGCAACCAGTGGCAGGACGAGGCGCGTCTCCGGAGAGGGATCGATGAGGGTGCACCAACAGAGCCTTCAGGAAGTAGATGACGCCCGCGGACGCCAACACTGTTGAGACATGCGCCCAAGGGAGCTTTCATTCCCGATGATATTCCGGCAGCAACAGTCAACACGGTGCGATCAACGACGCCTTCAAGAAGGTGATGACGCAGGCGCGCCACTGTCGTCGGTCCTAGGCGCGAAGCCTAGGGGAAGGGGTTTTCACCCATGGTCTGTGGACTCAGCCGGCCAAGACGAGAGGGACCGCCCATCACCACGCCGGGCGGAGCCGAAGCCGGGCCGCTTCCACGCCCCAACGAACGCGACGGACGCGACCAGTCAATTGACGCCGTCGGACCCAGATCTTCGTGATGCTCGCCACCAGAGTTGCAGCTGCGCCAAAACCGGGAGGGGGAGGGTGATCCATCAAGGTACCCGGATCGAACCCGTCGACCAGCCAGCCTCACCGAGGCGGCAGAGGAAGGCACCGGCGGTGGGTTGCCCAAAGAGCTCCCATGTATGTACGCGACCACAAGGGCCGATGGGGGCGTGCCACCATGGACAATGCGCGCGGACGAGCCGAGGGGGGCCATTCCGCCGCCCCGCCGCCCACCACCCCGAGAGGGGCGAGCCGAGTGCCGCTGGCGGCTACCTCAGGCCCCCGCCGCGTTGAACAGTAGTGGCCGAGCGCGCCGCCACTCGCCTGCGTAAAGGTGCTGCCGTTGTGGCCACGCTCTGCCGCGCGTATAGCCAATACGAGCGCCGCGGGCAGCGGGCGGCGTGCTCCAGCCACGGCGCCGCCGCTGGCGCGTTGCCGCGAGCGCCGCTAGCCAAGGCGAGTAGCCGCAGCGAAAAGCGGCCTCGAGCGCCGGGTTGCGATCTTGCCCGCGTGGAAGCCGGATTCCGGCCATAGTGTCAGGGCAGGCCGCCTCATTGCCCACCACCTGCCGGCGCTGGGAAGAAAAGGGAGGGGTGGGGAGCAGGTCCGGAGGAAGAAAAGAGGGGGGAGGAGAGCCAATATAAGATCATACTAGTATCTTCGTCATAAAAAGAATATATCTCTAGATAGGATTATTATAAAAAATATTAGTGGTTAAACTTAAAATTTAATGACTCACAAAACGAGAATTATGTTCTTCTTGACAGAGCCATAAAGGGCACTTCTAAGCTAGAATGGGGGCACTTGCACAAGTTGTTTCCTCGGATCACCCAACGCTAGCACAGCTTGAAGTCTGGAATCGTTTCTTCGCAATGCATACTGATGGATCGAACAGCAAGCTTTATGTGGGCATCAAACAGAAATCAGTTCAAAATACCAAAACAATCCAGGGCACTACCATAACAGCCGAAGTCGAAGCAAAGGAAGGCCCGCGTACAAGGTGTTTGCCAAAATGGCGCAACCAAACATTACATCCGCCGCTCGCTGCCCGGCGCCTCAGTCGCGGAGCACGACGGCCGGGTCCTGGACGGCGCGAGGTCTCCCCCGGGTGGCCAGCGCCAGGGTCGTCGGACGCGTCCCTTGCCGCGGCGGCGGCGGCGGTGGGGTCGGGGTCGCGGGTGGAGTCCATGGCCTCCTGGGCCTGGTCGAGGTAGGGCTTGAAGCCGACGCGGAAGGAGAGGTAGCCGAAGGCCACGGCGCCCAGCACCACCACCCCCGAGCGCATCGCGTTCTGCCGCGCCCGGCTCCCGCCCGCGCCCATCGCCGCCACGGACGCGCGCACCTGGCCCGGCCTCCTGTCGGTCGACCTGAGAAGACAGGGGTGGATGTAGATGGATCTCTGACCCCTCCCAGCCTCCCTGGACTGGACTAGCGCAGTGCGAGTCTGTAGGAGGGGTCCCTGACTTGGCTATGCCGGTGGCCGGTGGGAGGGTGGCAGCCGCCGGCAGCGAAACGATAAGAGCCTGCAACGTCGAGCGATGTGCTAATGCCTGCAACGTCGAGCGATGTGCTAATGTTTGGGGTTAAAAAGGTCCAGGGGAGAGAGGAGACGAAGTCAACAGGTATTGCCGAAATAGGTGATTAGTAAAATTTATTTAAAATTGCAAAAAAAAAACAGTGAAAGTTAATGTTGCTGCCCAGGATCGAACTGGAGACCTTCAGTGTGTAAGACTGACGTGATAACCACTACACCACAGCAACTTTGATGCCTTCAAGCGCAATTAGCTTTTATTTAACATCTTGATCCCAGAAATAAACAACGCGAGGTTGAATTTTTTTTTGACAGGAACGCGACGTTGAATTGTCCGCAGCACTGCTAATCTCGTTTCTGACAATAAAGTTCGATTAACAAATATTCATGTGCTAGTAGATTGTATTACAGATGAATCATCTGATCATCTAAATATAACTATATATTGTTATACTCTCTTTATCTCTGAAAGCTTAACTTCTAAATTTGTCTTGAATCAAATTTTTTAAACTTTGATTAACTTTTTTTTTAAAAAAAGTTAAGACTTATAGTATCAAACTAATATCATTAGATTTATCATATAATATATTATCATAAGACACTCATTTTATATCATAGATATCGATGCTCTTTTTTATAAAATTGACCAAACTTAAATAAGTTTAACAGGTATACATAGATTCTACAAGTTATAGCTTGTGGGAAAGGCATGCCACACACTATGGCTAAGTCAAGCGGAGCCGCGTGGTTCTTATCCTCTTGTGCCTCACTGG
The DNA here is from genome assembly GCA_015844335.1 of Chrysopogon serrulatus. NCBI lineage: Eukaryota > Viridiplantae > Streptophyta > Magnoliopsida > Poales > Poaceae > Chrysopogon > Chrysopogon serrulatus. Next base: position 13,285 of record JADLZL010002414.1, on the reverse strand, counting down.
CGAGCATGCAGAGGAGGCACATTGATCCGTTATGACCTACCTCGCTTCCTCTACCTTCATTGAGTGTGCACAGGCAAGAATGAGAGAGAGAGGGGTGCCGACCAAGTGGTCAGCCCTTTGACCCTCCATCTCTTGCATATCGTTGAGCGGGCTTCAATGACAACGTGCCATAAGAGGATTGGTCACTATTGTAGCTATCAACTGGTTACGCCTACTAAAAAGAGCTGTTTTGTCGGTCTCTCAATGTCTCCATATTAATATTTACATATTTAAATGGTTTCATAAAAATCTTAGATTTTAATTTTTATTCGTTGCAACGCATAAATAAACAATACTAGGTAAGCGTGCCCGTGCGTTGCTACGGGATAACAATTTTTGTTCTAAAAACACACACGGTCGCAAGATAAGATAACAATACTTGTAAAATTAAATATATTAAAGTAATATTTAATCAAAAATTAACAGTCACAGAAATAACATATGTATGAACAACCTATACACTGTTAGGAGTCAACAACGGTCCATGTGACCTCAGATCAAGCCACAAACCTCTACAAGGGAAAAAAAAGTCAACAATGGTCCATGTGACCTCAGATCAAACCACAAACCTCTACAAGGAAAAAAAAAAATAATGGTCGTCCGATCTGTGCATTTACCTGATCATGTGCATGGGGAGGATGAGGTGGTCGGTGGTGTTGAGAAGGACATGGCAGTGATGGACGCTCAAGATGGCGCCTTGCTGCGCAGCACGACTGCCATATTGAAGATAGCCCATGAGTTGTGTAAACCAAGGTAACCGATGGACTAATAAACTTGCCAACCATGTTTTGGGCCTGCGATTGAAGTCATAATGATGACAATGCCAATGGTACTCAGAAGATGATTCTGCACAGCACATTTAATTTAGAGATGATAGCTTAGAGTAGGTGATACAAGAAAAATATATGGTGAGCACATATTTTTTTCCCTAGAATATGTATTAGCATTCTATCACAAGGGCTTTTTCTTTGAACAATTAGTCTTGCAAGGAAGGATGATTCACTAATTCCGCATTATTCTTCCAAGGAAAAAACAAATATATTGGTACAGCCTAAATTGAAGTGCATTGTATGAAGTATGAACCCTCATCTCATAATTGAAGTGCATGCGAAAGCACTAATACAGGTTCGGAAAAAAATGTTAATGCTCAAATTCTTCAAAAAAAAAAAAAAATGTTAATGGCTCGGCATAACAACAAAAGGTTGTAAAGTGCGGCTGTGTTTAGATTATTGGCCATTGCACACTATTTTCTATCTTCCTTAGAAGTCAGCTGCATTAAAATGCATATATGAATACATTACATGATGACACACTTTGCAGCTCACTTTTAAAGCTTCGGCTATGCAATACTTCATCAAGTGTATTGAAAATGGGAAATTGAATTTTAAATGGAGCACTACCATGAAACCACTTTGTTGAGCATGTTCAGAAATAGCTCTGACTGGCTTGAGTAGGTGGGCAAGCCATGCCTCTGGTACAGACGCTAGTAGTAGCCAACAGAGAAATACGAGATTTTGTTTCACAGACAGGAAGCTTCAAGAGGTTAGCCAGCAGAAGCTACATTTCCTGTGTTCTATCACACTACAAACAACAAAAGCTGGCAGAGGTAAACCATAGGCCAAAGTAGCAGTCTGCAACCCACCTGATATCAATGTTCTAAACAGGCCAACCATGGATATCCAGTCAATACTAATATTTGTTGATGAAGAAACCTCCTGTGTTTGTCAGCCGTGATTGGGAGGACTCCATTTTGACTTGAATTGCTATTCAACTGTTAACAGACAGTAGTTAGTATAATCAACTATACACCAAAAAAGAAAAGGACAAAACATATTCTTTGACATGTACCTGAAAAAATGGATACCAAAATCCCTACCCTAAATAAAAAGAAGCACTTCTACAAACCGATTTTTAATGTTGCTTTATTATGTTATTTCGATTTTACAGCATATTTCAAATTAGGCTATGGAGAGTACTCATGCAGCACAACTAACATAAGATGAAGCTCAGAAGAGAAAAAATACTAACCTGCAACTGCTACCAAAAAAAATGATAACGAAATCTGTTCCTAAAAATGCACTTTTTTTGCCAATTAAAAAAAGAAACACTTCTATGAACCAATATGAATGTTGTTTTACATAATTTCAGTTTTAAGCATGTGAATAAACATTGGCAGTTTTATTGCTTCAGTGGTTTAGCCAACTCAAATTGTATCTCAAAGTACCTAATAGATCACTCAGAAATAAATAAATTCAATTTCAATTCGTGTGCATATGAGAGCAATAATGCTGGACAGAAGTGAAGTCTCACAATCGAAACCACATTTACAAAAGGCAGTGACGAGCAGAAATTGGAACCCATGCAAGGTTGCAGGTATTTTTCCCCCAAGGGGAGAGTAGGCGGTGGTCAGTGGAGACCAAAATAACCACTGAGTGGCTCCAGTACACAAAAGGTCCGATCTTCATATTGCAAAACTTAAATATCAGTTCAAATATCTCTGCATGTAAGCAACGGAAGATGAAATGTGGATTGACAAGTACCAATCGAAAAAATCCAGCTACACACCCCGCATCTCGTTGGCTGCATGCCCATAGTGTAGAATAGGCTCCCTGAAATTGCACACACACGACAGCTTCTCAGGTGCATTTCACCGAACACGTTACAAGCGCCATCAATCACAGCAGTTAAACAACCACAAGCAACCAGCAGAGCTCACCTTCGATCTACACGGTCTCCAAGGCCTCCTTGGACTCTTTCAGGGAGCCTCAGGTGACCTACGACCCCACCAAAACCAAGAAGGCAAGATATTACCAGGAGTCCAAGAAATATGGGAAATTACCAGGAAACTTGGGCATGGAATAGAGTCTACTCGTTGGCCTGCGTTGCCAGGGCACTGATCAGCCGGCGGTCTGGCCAGAGGAGTGCTCCTCCGCCTGCTGCCACGACCGGACGTGCAAGCTACACGGAGCCACGGGTGACCGTGCGAGCGTGGGGGCGATCTTGGCGAGGAAGCGAGCGTCCGTGTGGAGCATCCGCGGGCGATCTTGGCCTGTGATTGGGGCCGGCGGCGGCAGGGCTACCTGCGGGCGCGCGGGGGCGCAGGGGGGGGGGCGTGCGACGGCGGTGCAGCCACCTGCTGGCGGGAGCGGGCGGCATTGCAGGTAGCTCTGGGCGGTTTTGGGCGGCGTCGCAGGTTGCTTCGAGCGAGCGCGGGCGGTGCCGGCGCAACCACTGCTGGCGAGCGTGGGCAGCATCGCAGGCAGCTCCGGCCAGGCGTCGGGATCGTCGGCGTGGGCAGATGAAATGCGGGATCGAGGAGGCGGAGCGGGTGGATGGAAATGCTGGAGCAGATGAAATCACGGGCAGATGAAATCACGGGATTGGAGGGAGGGTCGTATTTCCTTTTGGCGCACGGCACGGCAGCGGCGCTCACGGTCCAGCGGTGGCAGCCTCTACGGCGGCTGCGGTAATTGTGAGCGAAGGGAGGTCGCACGAGGCAGAGCGAAAACCCCTTCCGTGAAATTACCGCACGAAAAAAAAAATCTCAGACTTTTACCTTTTTACCTTTTTATTAGTTGTAGAGATAGAGATAGAGATACGCCGGTAATTGAAAAATGGTAGCGCCGGTGCTGGGACGTCCCCGGCGCCATCGGACGCCTCCCCCTCGCGGCCTCTCTCCCCTCACTCGACGGAGCCTCCCTCCTCCCTCGGCCGGCCCGCCGCCCCCCGCGCCGCCCCCCCCCGGAGTTCGGCGAACAGCGCCGGCGGCCGCCTCTTCCCTCCCCCCGCCACCTCCTTCTCCAGCTTCTGGCGACCTCGCCCCGCCCGAGACTGCCCGCCTTTGCCCCGCCGCCCATGCCCCTGCCGCCCCGCCTCCCACTTGGGACACCTACGCCTCCACCGAGGCGAGGAGAGTAGGGGTGTTTCGCCGGCGGCGTTGACGGGCGCTGGGGGCCGCCATGGCCGGCAAGTGTGGGCGCGGGAGGAGCGCACAGAAGGAGGTGGAAGACGACCGCGCACGTGGGAAACGGGTGGGCTGCCGAGTGGGGTTTTTCGATATCGGCCCGACGCTGGGCGACGGCCGAGCCGACATACCGACATTGAAAATGCCGTGACTCGCAATCGATCACCCGCCCCTCGGCTCACCGCCACTACTTATATACGGAATGCCTGGAACCGCAGTTGTAACCGCCCGCCGTAAACATGTTGAAAACCCCTAATAAGACTATCCGCGGCCTTATGCGTTTGCAATTCATCCCAGATGTGAGCACGTCGGCCGAATACGCCCGGATTTCATTCTGCCCGAGCCGGTCCGGTACTACACTCGGCATCCATGCGCCGTCCCGTGATTCCCGCCGCATACAGGCCATCCGGAACAGTGCGGCGGCGGTGAGGCGGTGGTGACAAAAAAGGCGTGCACATGCGTGCGATTGGCAGAGAGGCATGCACATACCTGCCATTCAGGTGGACCCCACTATTTTCTAACCAAAAATAATACTATAACTCACAAACGACAAATCCAAATTAAATTCGATTGCACTATTAAATTCGTTATAATAAATCCTTCAAAACTAGATCCCACATGAATATATTTATATAAAATGACAAGTAGGCCCCACAAAGGATATAGTATGATATAGAGGATGGATGGATGCGGAAGAATTGGATATAGAGGAGAGAATCTTGGCCGACCAGTATAGAGGAGAGAAAATAAAGGATGATGAGTGCGGATAGCCTAAAACCCCCAAATCCCTCTCGACCTGCGGCGCCACAAACAAGTCGCTCGCCATGCCGGATCCCGTAGCAGCCGCCTCCCGATTCTTCGGCTTTCCCTGCGTGGGTTCTCCTCGATCCGTTTGCATCCTTCGGCGAGTGCAGGAACAACCACACCACCGCTACAAGCCTGACGAGCGCCAAGCGCCCCATAGAGGTGTCTTTCGAGCTCGTCGATCCGCCAAGAGTCTCTCGCTGGTTCGTCCACTTCGTTGGCCGGAAGAAGAAGAAGAAGAAGCGCGGCTTCCATGGGCCGCCGTACATCCTCAACTCCTCCGGCTCCTTCGTGGTGATGCGCATGTCCTTCTATCATCGCGAGGACGATGCCCGCATCTTCAATTACTTCGTCTACAAGTCCGGGCCGGGTACGCCGTCGCTCGACCTAATCCCAGAGCCATATCCAACGGTTAACTTCCGCAATCTTATTGGCATCCTGCCCAGTGAAGACGACGACGGCGGCGGGCACTACTCCGTCATCTTCCCTGTCCCGCAATTCAGCGATGACCCCATGTACGAGATCCAGGTGTTCTTGTCTGCGGACCAGTCGTGGAGCACCAAATTCGCCAGCATCTGCACTGACTCGCAAACAACCTATCACGAGGCAGTTGTGCATCAGCCTAGCAAGGCGTCCGCAGTGGGACCAGGCTCGCTGGCGTGGATTGATTTATGGCGGGGTGTTCTTGTGTGCGATGGACTCGATGGGGACGACAACCCAGTGCTGCGGCTGATCGAATGGCCTGTTCCGCTGCCTTGCAGTAACGCAATGGATTTGTACTCACCTGATGCAAGTCGGGATGCTACATTGAGCGACGACGGCACAATCAGATTCCTCGAGATCAAGTTTCATTACATTGTTTGTTCCTTTCACTCAAGGGGGAGGATGCCGTTCCCATTGGTTGGACAGCCACCATGTGGAAGAGGAGCTGCAGTTCGAAGCAGGAATGGGAAATGTGTTTCGAGGTTGATATTGCTGAAATCTTGACCAACCATTCAGGATGTTCTGATTTACTGCAAAAGGTTTGGGATAGTAAATCGAACAAGCTAGACTTGACCAAGGTGTCTAGTGCTCTGCCCACACTAAGCTTGACCAACGAGGATGTGATTTACTTCATGATGAATCTTTTCTCAAATGAAGAATTGTTGGTTGCTGTTAACGCGAGAAAGAAGAAGCTGGAAGTTGTTGAACATACCTCGTTTGAGTTGCTTTGCTTCCCATATTCCTTCTCTAGGTTATATAAACAAGGGCACGAGGTTTAATTGTCTGCAGCATCTGCTAATCTCGTTTTTGACACGATGAAGTTCGATTAACAAATATTCATGTGCTAGTAAATTGTATTACGGACGAATCATTCGATCATCTAAATATAACTATATATTGCTATAACTATATATTGTTATACTCTTTCTGTCTCTGAAAGTTTCAACTTCTTCAATCAAATATTTTAAACTTTAACCGAACTACTATAAAAAAATATTAAGATTTATGGTATCAAATTGATACCATATTAGATTTATCACATAATATCATATAATATATTTTTATAAAATACTTATTTTATATCATAGATATTGATGTTTTTCTATAAAATTGGTCAAACTTAAAAAATTTGTCTGAGATGGATTCTATAAGTTGAAGCTTTTAGAAACAGAGAGAGAGTATACATATAGTAAAAATTAACAAATCAAATAGATAGCATTGGACGTGACATAATCTCTTAGTAAATTCGACACTTAGTTCTTGTTTAAAAAAAAGAGAAGCACCTTACTTCTATAAGCACCTCTGAAGATTTGATTTAGACTAAAAAATATCAAGATTGATGAAGTCATCATAGACAACTTGTTGTCCACTTGCACATTTTCTACCACGACCAAAGTAATTACGTCATTAAATGTTAAAATATATATTTTAAAAAATACGAAAGCACCTATATAAGTTCAGGACCAACCAAGGTATGCTCAGAATCAACCAACTAAGATATGCTCAATTCGCTGTTCATAAGATGAGCTTCTGACCTTGACAAACCTTCTCAACCTCTCCCTTGTGCATGTCTGACGCTTGTCAGAAAGCAAATCAACTACCTTCCGTTTTATTCTCGTTGCTACCCTCGATATGGTGGTCATTGACCTGTGTGTATACGTTACCAATACAAAGAATCATCACAATCATTGGTATGTAAGTAAAATACATACTCCCTCCGTCCCTAAAAAGAATGTCACCGTGGGATATGTGCCATAAGTTTGACTTAATTTGTAGAAAATACGTTACAATATTTATATCTCCAAATGAATAATTTTGTCAAAAAACTAAAGCCAAAGATAGATCTTTCTCTCGATAGTACTAATTATGATATTAATTGATAATATTTATTATTTATTAAAATTGCTGGCAATTATTTTTCAAAAATACGATGACATTCTTTTAGAGATGGAGGGAGTATCTATCTAACGTTAAGGAGTAAAAATTTCTTACTTTTGTCTGTTCCTACATCATCCCACTCTTCTTTCTAAGAGTTTGGAGCTGCAAAATGACGCATATCATGATCTGGCCACTCTTTGAGCTCACTTCATGGGATGTGTGTAGGCGTATAGCTCATATTCCATCTTTTTTTTTAAAAAAAACTCACAATATGTGCATATAATACTAGCTGATTATTTACGTTGAGTAAATTTCCATGCATGACTAATTCTTTATAGCACGGACATTTAATGTGAGCCTTGAAATTTATTTAAAATTTGGGCCAATCCTAAAGAAACGTAATGGAAACAACGACCTCGTTACCATTGTCATGGCCATTATGCAATAAATTATATGTTCCATTGCAATTTACAAACATAGTAGTTGCTAGTCATCTCTAGAACGCCACTAAAACGACACGAAGTTGTTTAGAATAATTCGTGATAGATACCTAGTTTCATTGCTAAAGGGTCAATTAGTAGTCAACTTTGAATAACTTGAGGGGTGGAACAGATTTAGACATTTAATCTAACTAATCTATTTATATACATAGTAAGTTTGATTGGGTTGTGGACTATCTCAACTTCTCAAGGAAAGTAGTGGTGTCTATTTGTTAAATCCTGCTTTTAGAATATTCGTATAACCTTTTGACTTGGACTCTCTCTCGTCGACTCCTCATGTGAAACTTGGAATTTCATGTGAACCGATGTTCTATGGTGAAGTGGACTGTGAAGTGGACTGCCATTCATCGGTGTTTCTGCTTCAGGTAGGAAGCCGTTTAAAACACCGGACGCACCATAAAACCGTCACCACGGAGAACGGCCACTGAGAATCCTACTACACCGACAGGCGCAGCCCCGTTCGGGCACGCGACGAGCAATCTCAGCCGCTAGATTGCAATCTCACGGCCGCGGGCAACAGCCGCCCCTCGCCCATGGTTGCAGAATCAATCCCGCGGACCTACGAATATGAAAGCCCGTAAGTACCCATCGGGTCACACAGCTAACGGAGACCCAGCAGCCAGCACCCTTCGAATGCGAGGGTAGGGAGGTCATTTCGTGCGCCCAATCGATGGCGAAAGGATATGGGCTCGCGCAGTAGGACTGAGGACTAGAAGTGCGGCTAGGGTTTGTACGTCCTCACACAATTCTCCTCCCCCTCTCTCTTCGTCTCCACCAGCAGCTGCCTCCGGTCCGCCGCCGCCGAAACCTTAGCCTCCAGCTCCTTGACCTCGGGCGAGCGATGGCGATGAGGTTCTGCAGGCGGGTATTGTAGCCAGAAGGGTCAGCTCCCCAGTCCCCACCTACAAGTACGCGAGTGTAGTGTGACCTTCCCAGCCGCCGCCGTCTCCATGACGACCATCAATCCCTTCGAACTCCTGGGCGCCGTCGACAACGACGACCCCACGCAGCTGCTCGCCGCTGCCGCGGCAGCGAAGCAGAAGGCCGAGGCGAAGAAGGCAGCGGCGGCGGCGACCGCCGTAAAGGGCGCGCAGCCAGCCCCTGCCAAGTTGCCGACCAAGCCTGCTCCCCCCGCCCAGGCCGGTGAGTTCGGGTTCGGTTGCGTGGTTGTTGGATCTAGGGTTTAATATGGGTTTTATCCTCATCTGAGGCGTGGACTATGAAAATATTGTTTTTTTTAACAATTTCAGGACATCCTGCTGATTAGCATAGACGATACATTAATTTGGATGCCATCTTAAGAAATATTACCTCCAGCCAAGATTAGATTAGTATTATCTGTGATGTTCGCTGCAGTAGTCTGATTTTACACATTTCAGCCACCAAAAAAATAGGATTTTTTGTGTACGGAATGTTTACACTCTAAATATTTCAGTGAAGGAGGCTCGGAGTGGTGGTCCTCCCTCCCGTGGGGGTTTTGGGCGTGGTGAACGTGGTGGTCGTGGCAGAGGAGGGCGAGGATATGGTCAGAATCGTGACTATGGCAGCGAAGATGCTAATGGGTTTCAGGGAGGATACGGTGCTGGATATGGTGCCAGAGCTGGCGGCGAAGAAGGTGCCCAGGACAGAGAGAGGGGCCCTCGTCCACCCTACCGTGGCGGCGGCGGAGGTCGGCGTGGTGGATACCGTGACGGTGAATTTGGTGATGATTCTGAGAGGCCATCTCGGAGGCCCTATGAACGCCATAGCGGTACTGGCCGTGGGTTTGAAATGAAGCGTGAGGGTTCAGGCCGTGGGAACTGGGGAACTACCACTGATGAAATTATCGCCCGGTAAGAGAACTATGTTTTGTCGTATAATAAGAATATAAGGTGGTGTTGTGCTCATTTGTGAAGATTGAACTAACAATCTGTACTGTTTGGATGACCAGGGAAACTGAGGAAGGCCTGAAGCTGGATGAGAAGGCTCCTGTTCCTGAGAAACAGGGTGCACTGGAGGATACTCCACAGGCAGAGGAGGACAAAGAGAACAAGGATGCCCCAACTAATGAGGAAGGAGATAAGGAAGAGGATAAGGTATACTTATGCCTGCATTGATCTTATGACGTAAAGGCTATGATTTTATTGTTAAATTGCTTTTTTGTTTGATATTGAATTAATTTGAAATAACATGTGGATCTCCGGTTATTTAACATTGCAAGAACCACATACCACATTCATGGAACTGATCAAAATGTGTGTAACAGACAAGTTTTCTGGAAACTTTGAGCTTCCCTTTACTCACATTGTGATCCATCTTAGGGAACACTCATTTTATAGCTTGCTTGTGATATTCATAGGGATATTATCAGTAAGGTAGACTCAATAGCCGAATGAGTTGCTATAACAGGTGATTAACAGTAGCTGCAGTAACGTAATCCAGTGCAGTTATTTGACTTCAAATTTGCAACAGTTTTAATATTTTCTTTTCTTACCCACATCTTTTATTCTATATGGGCAGTTTTAAGCTTGGTGATCGTGAAACTGTTTCCCATAAGGAACTTTCGTTAATCATTATTGTACTGATGTGTTTCCATGTTGATGATTGTCTGACCAAATTTTTTGATGATGTAGGAGATGACTCTTGAGGAGTTTGAGAAAATAAGGGAGGAAAAGCGGAAGGCACTTCTTGCCCTTAAGACTGAAGAGAGGAAGGTTGAAGTTGATAGGGACCTGCAGTCTATGCAGCCGCTTGCAAACAAGAAAGAAAATGATGAAATTTTCGTAAAGCTGGTAAATTGTCATTATGCCTTAAATCTTTTCTGTTCTTACAATGTAATGGTGATATCCAATCTTGATTATTATTTTCTCGGCAGGGTGCTGATAAGGATGCTCAGAAGAAGAAAGAAAATGCTGAACGTGATGAACGCGCTAAGAAGGTCTGGCATCTCTATAATTGTTCTGATTTCCTCTTATCAAGCTGCTGAAAATGCTATTTTTTTATTTCCGCACTGGTGAAATTGACAATAACCAGTTATTTATGGTGTAGCTGTACCCCACTGTCTTCTTTGAACTCCCTGAGCACACTAAAATTTACTCTGTTGTATTCATTTGCCATTCCTTCGTCCTGTGGCTGTAACTGTGCTATATTGATTTGTCCTGCTTGTGCATTCAATCAGATCCACCGGGTTCACTCTTTTTTTTTTTACTGTAAATCTACTGCTAATGAGGGAATGATTCATTTACTTCTTATTTTTTCTCTCCCAGTCGGTGAGCATCAATGAGTTTTTGAAACCTGCCGAAGGAGAAAGGTACTATGGCGGGCGTGGTCGTGGCAGGGGCCGTGGAGACCGTGGAGGGTTCAGAGGGGGATATGGTGGGGGTTATCGCGCTCCACCAGCTGCTCCTGCAATTCAAGACCAATCCCAGTTCCCTTCGCTTGGTGGGAAGTAAAAGGTGGAAACACATGTTACCTGAAAACACATATCATGTTTGCTGTCAAAGTCGGGTTCTGTTTCGCAGATTACTGCTCCACTGCTAATCAGACATAATGGTGTCGCATGTTGTTTATTCCCCGCTGTGAGTCGACTTTATATATCAGAGTTGTCTGTCAGAATTTTGTTAGGCTATTTGCCTGTTTACTCGAGAACCAGTGATGAGTTACCAGCTTTGTTTCTGTTTGTGGTTATTATTGTCAGTTATCTTAAGGTATTCAGAGTCCAGATGCTGGTTGCCTATAGGAATCTGTGGCCAAACGCTGCTGCTGGAATTTCTGATCTCGTGATGACATGTGGTTCTTAGAAGACATGTGGTTCTTAGAACTCACAGTTCTAGCCCACGCAGGTTGCTTTTGAAGATGGAGCACAGAGCATAGAATGTGAGGAAAGGAGAATTCCTTCGTTACAAGATATGATCGTAAACTGGGCAACTGGCTACAAGAGTACGAACGAAGACAAAAAAGATGTGTTTGGAGACTTAAGGCTCACTGAAACACTCAAATAACTGATAAAATTGTTTCAGAACGCAGATTCGTTGGCATTTCAGCATTTCTTTGACTGTTGTTCTAGAGTGGAGTTGCCCAGCTCAGCGCTAATTGAGCTCTACCGTCGCTTGAATTTCCAGATTGACCGGTAATAATATGGTTCAAGCCGTGCCATTGAGTTGCGGCCTGCTAATTCTGCGACTTCGTCATGCCCTGCTAACCAAGGGTCATCCTCTCTCCCACAAAAAAAAAAGGGTCATCCTCTCCGTGCGTGAAACGCTTGGGAGAACTCCCATAATTTGTAGGCACAGCTTTGTTTTAGTAGACCTTAATTTGTAACTTTTATTTCCGTACGTAGGCCTTAAGACATTTATTTACTCTCCTGTATGTATTTCTTGAAATCGGCATGGTCTTGTGCTGCTCGTTTAAAAACAGACGAAATTCGGCGCGAGCTAATAAATGAAAAAAAGAAAGGGCACGACACCTTTTGGCCCATCAGCGGCCCAACTCCAACTCAAGTGAGCACTCTACGAACGGAACTAAGCAGCCACTGATCTCCTCCTCAGTCTTCAGAGTCCAGTCCTCCTCCTCGAGTTTGAATCGATCTGTAATACAGTAATAGTAGAGGAGAGTGCGGCCCGGTCAGCGTCCAGGCCAACTCCCTAGCAGACGCGTGTGTCAGGTGCTTGTAATTTTGCCTCCAATTTATTTATAATTACTTTTCTATGACTTGATGGCCTTGCATTTCATTTTTGCTGGACGAAATCTTGATATGCTCTGTCTGTTGCATTATTTCTGCGTGTACAATTTCTTGTACGTACACAAAATCTTTTCTTGTGTTTACATGTTGACATATTCTTTTACCAAATAAAAAAAATATATATATCGAATGGGCAATGGATTGATTGGGTTGCTGCCTGCACAGTATAATAAGTTAAAGAAGAAAAAGGCGGGAAAGCGGGCGGCGTTTTGGCGCCATTCTGCGAAACAAAGTTCTAATCTCCCCTCGTTTGTCCGCAGCAACAGCATATCGCGTCCAATTGCTCTGCTCGTGCTGAGATCTCGCTCGTGCTCGGCAGGGGAAGGCAAATAGAAGGGAAGCACAGGATCGTCGATGCAGATCCGGGTGCAGTGCGGGTGCGGCGAGTCGTCGTGCCCGGAGTGGGCCGTCGTGGAGCTTCAGGGCGTGGTGCAGCCGCAGGCCTCCTTCGCCGGCGACATCCGGGGACTCCACATCGGCCGTCTCTGCTCCGCCCCTCCCCATCCTCATCTTCCAAGGCAAGAGATCTCGTTTCATTCGCTGGCCCTCCTCTCTTTGTCATCTGGTTTCTTGGCTGATCTGGAGGTGCTCTCCATGTGGTAGCAGGCAGGGTATACCTTCACGGTTGGGTACCACGAGCTCGCCGGGACGAAGGTGACGCTCAAGAAGCCCCTGCTGGTGCTCAGGAAGAAGAAGGCGAATGCTGGTTGTGGGGATCAAGAGCCACCGGAGGTGGAGCTGGAGGTGATCGGCATCATACGGCACAAGATCCTCTTCAAGGACCGCCCCAAGGCTCTCATATCAAGTAACCTACTGTTTTTTCCCCCACTCCATTCGCGTCACCTGAGCAGTAATTCTGAATTTTCTTTATCAAATCTCTGATTGCGTCATCGTTTT
>JADLZL010002413.1:0-183295 GCA_015844335.1 Chrysopogon serrulatus | reverse complement strand
GGAGGGTAGCTAACTATTGGTTTCATTAACAGGTTTGAAGTTGCTAAGAACAACTCCAATAGTGTGGCTATTATTGTTTTGGACGCTAGAATTTGTATAGAAAAAAGTAGGCTCCAACATATGTGCTATTTGGCTTTGCAAAATAGGAAGGTGGCTATATGGCCATATAAACCCAACCACAAGCACGAGCTATCTAAAGATGAGAAATAGTATTGTTGTAGACATCTTTTTTTAGGAGTTTTCTATTTTATAAAATGGTTAAACTATAGAATTTGGCTACTAATTTTAGCCGAACTGTTGGAGTTGCTCTAGTAGATGATAATAGTTGGTGAAATAGCCAATTTGGCCCCTCAACTATCATGTAAGGCTCAATTTAGCCCCCAAACTATCAAAACGTCCACTTTGGCTCTTGATCTTTTGATTTCAGCTCAATCTCATCCATTCACCACGATTGCTCACCACGTGGACAGAGGACATGCAAAAAAGTTAAATTTGCCCATCTCTATTTTCTTTACCTTGTGGCCTCTCCCGGCGTTTGCCTTATTTCTGTTTCTCTCCGTCCCCATCCTATAGATCTCTGTCCCCATCCACCCGTGGAGGCCAGGGCGGCTGTGAAGGCACAGCTATGGGGCGAGCCCTGGAGGCGCGCCGGTGGGGCGGCCGTGGAGCCGCGTCCATGAACGGAGAGAAATGCCGTGAGCGGCCAATAGGAAAAGAAATTAAGGAGGGGCAGAATCGTCTTTTTGCGTGTTCATCTGTCCACGTGTCTAGCAAAATAGGCAAATGGATGCCATTGAGTCGAAAATCATAAGATCAGGGGCCAAAGTGGCCATTTTGATAGTTTAGGGGCTAATTTGAGCCTTTGGTGATAGTTCAGGGGCCAAAACGGCTATTTCGCCATAATAGTTCACACGCACATTCAACTCACTATCAACGAACTATTTAGCATATGAATCCAAATGCCCGCCCCGCTAAAAATTAGTAACTATTGGAACAACTTCAAGAGACTATATACTTCCTAATAGCTAGAAATAGAGAGTTTGATGAAAAAAAACTTTAACAATTAATTTGGTTATCTAAACATAGTTATCTTATATTTCGGAACTCGTGTAAGCTAAAATAGAAAAAAAGAACGATTCTCTAAAATACACACAAGATATAGAAAAAAGAGTATAGATATATAGAAAACGATTTTTCTACAAATGGCTCTCAAACAATGATATTTAGCTTGGAGATGCTCTTATCTATTGTTGTCGCCTTTTAGGACACATTTGTTTGGGTTCCCGGCGGCTCCGGCTCTTGCATCGTGGCACTATGCAGCACTGCATACTCTGTACATCCATGTAGCGAGTAAAAAAAGAGTGGCTCCTCTAATTCTGCTAGAATAGTTAAACAGTGGCGTTATAGGAAAGGACCTTGAGGAGTCGGAGCAAGCACCAAGGCCTTGTTTAGATTACCTCACAACTTCTAAGTTTTTCACTCTCTTTCCATCACATCAATTTGTACCCGCATGTAAAGAGTATTAAATATAAGTAAAAAAAAATTAATTATACAGTTTAGTTGTACATCACGAGACGAATCTTTTGAGCCTAGTTGGTCCACGATTGGATAATATTTGCCACGTACAAACGAAATGCTACAGGGCTTTTCAATCTCTCTCCATCACATCAATTTCTACCCTATATATGGAGCATTAAATGTTAGTAAAAAATAACTAATTGCATGGTTTGGTTGTAAATCACGAGACGAATCTTTTGAGCCTAGTTGGACCACGATTGGACAATATTTACCAAATACAAACGAACTGCTACTGTAACTTTTCAATCTCTCTCTTCCCCCATCTAAACAAGGCCCAAGCATGTGTTTGGTTGTGAGACTTCCTGAGTTGTTGGATCCATTCATCCATCCTTGAGTTTTTGAAATGGAGTGAACCCGTTTCCTATTTGGCTGTGTGGACTAGGTTCATCTTTGTTTGGCTTGAGATGTTGCCATATGGGCCCCACACGTCAGTCTCTATGCCCTCCTTCTTCCTCTCTCGCTTAGGCCCTTGCTTGCCCCACGCACTGCCGGTGCTCGGCCCTTTGCGCCGACGCCCCCCTTGTGTCACGTACCAGAACACCCCCTGTTACGTTAACCAAAAACCTGCCATGTCATCATCATCATTGCATAAGCATTCATGATTAGAAAACCCTAATTCAAACAATTAAAATAAGTTTACGATTCTAGGGTGTTGTTTGAGCTCCTTTGTATTACATGTGCTTATGTTATAATTTGAATCCTGCTCACATGTTTGATTTCTTAAATAAAACCAATCAATTAAAATCAACCGTGATGTTTGCAAGTGCTTGGCTAACCACGACTTTCACCTTAAACAAGTTTTCTAAATCAAATGAGGTGCAAGAGAGAACCAAGTTTGAAATTGGCATTCAAATCCCAAACCCTAGCATGAAGGCTAAGTGTTGGATTTTGAATATCACTTTCAAATTTGGTGAGCTAACCATAATTAATTTTGTAAATAAAAATTGCTAACCAATGGCATTATTTCAAAGTATGAACTTTGTACTTTGAAAGTGTACTATTGGTTGGGTTGAAAAAAGTACCACATCTTCATTATTTATTTGCCCAAAGATTTAATTTGAAAATCATTTCAAAAAGGGAGATTTTCAAGTGTTTTTATCCCCTTTACAATTTCACCTCAAAATATTCAAAATTTGGGAAAACTTCCAAAATACAGTTTGTGTATCTCTTTGAGCTCTACAACTTTGGTATACAAAGTTTTTCAAGTTTTTGAATAAAATTTGAAGTAATTTCAAAAGTTATTTGAATTAGATTTTGTCCCCTTTTGAGTTTTAAACTTTAATTCAAAAATTATTTGCTTTTATGAGAAACTTCCTAAATGAAAGTTGTAGATCTTGAGAAAAGGAACAACTTTTATTTTTGGAGATTTTCATCTTTTATTCAAAATTTGAAAGTAATTTTAAATCCTAAGGGTTAGGATTTTGTCCCCTTTTCAAATTTGAATTTCAAATTCAAAAACCAGTTGGATTCTGACAAAACTTGTTAAACCAAAGTTGTAGAGAATGAAAAGTTACACAATTGATATTTTGGGAGATTTTTGTGTACTATTCAAGTTTTCGGAGTAATTTGAAAAATAAAAAGGGGTGAGCTGGCTCGCTACAAGTAGTGCACAGGGGGGGACACCTCGGAAGGTCGCCCATGCCGCCTTGGCGGCGCCCGCCGTGGCCCGTTCCGGCGCCTTCCCCGCCGTTCTTGGCGTCGCCAACCAACTCGACGCCATCACGAACCTCCCGGCCACCTGCCTAGCACACCACTGGCCTATAAAAGTCATCCTCCGGCCGACGGCGGTTCCTTTCTTCCACTCTGCTCATCGCCGGCCGCCGTCCATCTTTCACCAAATTCGCTCGTCTCTGTCTACCGTCTTTCCAATTCGCGTGCACACAGTTCCGCCACCTCCTTGCGCACCGGTTGAGCCACTCCTCGCCCTTTGATATCACCCGAGTCGCGTACACGAAGTCATCTTCCTCAGCTCCGGTCGTCTGCCGCCGCCGTGAGCTCCCTCACCTCGCCAGCGCTCTACAGAGCGTTTCAAGCTCCACCAGTTGTTGTGTTAGCTTCGCCTAGAGTCACTGACTATGTTCGGCCTCTTGGTTTCCTCAGTTAAGCACCGGAGCCACGGGAACGCCGTTCCGCCGTGGTGTCCGCGCCGCCGAGCACCGCCTCACCATCACCTGCCCTCTCGGGTCCATCTCCATTCAAGAGAGCAAGAGCACCGTGCTCGGGGTGAGATACTCGATCGTTTCCGCGCTTCGATTCTATCGCTACCGTGCTGAGCTGGCCGGAACACCGTGGGCGACATGTTCAAGGCCCACCGAAGCCGCCATGGCGCCAGCGGTGTCCCAAAGGGTGGATGAGGGTGTGTAGTACCTGTTGAGTCCGTCTCGGTGAGGGGAATACTCTGGGGCAGTTGGTTGCTTCGCAGGAATCGCCCGACGGCGAGAACCGCCCGTCGTCATCGCCGTCGTTACGCTCGGCCGAGGAAGGGAGGGAAGAGGGGGGCGACAAAGGGGCCGGCCTGTCGGCCGGGCGTGAGAAAGGGGGGGAGAAAGCCGCTGGCCGAGCAGGCCGCTCGGGCGCTTCAGGGCCGGGCCGGGGGCCGCTTGGGCCGCATGCTGAGCCCGAAAAAGAGGGAGAAATGTTTTTCCTTTTTCTTTATTTAATTTCCAAAGCACAGTTTTCATCTTTTTGTATTAATTTTATTTGGGCAAATAAAAATGTAATAAAAATATGTGTATGCTCCTTGTGATGTGCTCTGTCAAGGAAAAATGCTAACTTATGATTTTCAGTAAGTTTGTCTTGTAATTAAAATTGCCTCTTTAATTAATAAATGCTATTTCAATGATTTTTAATAATTAAAATATAAGTCCAAAAATTATGAAATTTGTTTTGTGTGCTAATTAGAGTATGATGATCTTAATTATGAAGTTTGGTTAAGTTTTGATTTAGTTTTGTATTATGCTTAATTAATACCTTGTTTTAATTAAAGTTTAATTAGTAATTCCTTAATTAATTAAGGTTTAATTAACACTTAATTAGTAAGTTAATTAGTGGCTTTCAACGACTGTAAAATGGTCAATAAATTAGTAATCACCTCTAATCATCATTAGGATTGCTTGATTTTGGGATTGAGTGATGACCCTAGGTCATTAACCCTAATGACCTTCGGCATTTCATGTTGATTGTGTGTCGCTAGTCCGTCGTCGTCGACGCTAGTTATACCTTCCTAGAGTGAGGTTACCGTGAAGGAAAGTTGTACTCAAGATAGGTTAACGTTTGATGCATCGCTGTCGCATGATCATTCATTTACTGCATTATAATCATGCATCTCTGTCGTGTAGCTACCGGACCTGAGGAAGGGGTTGATCCAACCCCTGTTCTTGAAGAAGGTGTTCTTTGTGAGGAGACTGGTTCTGGTTCTGGTGATTGGTTCTCTGGTCCTCACTTCACCGAGCCCCAAGGCAAGCCCCGGATGCATTTAAACCCGCCCTTGTATTTCGAAAGTTTTTATGATTTCATGTGATGATATAATGCATTAGGTGTAGGAGTTGTGTGCTATCCTACTTTGATGCATTTACCGTACCTTGTTACATTACCCTGTACACCTGTTTTGATTTCGAAATGCTTAGTTACGCTTAGCCTTGCTACTAGTGTAGGTTTGATAAACTGTTTTCAAAAGTGTGATAACAATACTCCCTGAAGGGAATTTACGAAAACCTGATGTTGCTTGTCGTCTATCCTTGTTCCGACGGGGTCAAGGATACACCACAAGAGCATGATGATGATTAAATCGAGACCGGGTGGAGTGACTTGCGCCAGGAGGGGCTAGTGCCCTGGTGTAGTGTCGTCCACTTGTGAGTCGATTAAGCACCGTTCGTTGCCTTGGCCCTTGGATCATGAGGTTATTGGATAGTACTAGTCGCATGCTAATGGCGGTAAGCTCCACTTGGACTATTCGTTACTAGAACGGATAGTAGCGTGTACCCATCCTACGATGCGCACCGCCGAAGTGACCGAGCGGCCGTAGCGAGGTGGTGTACTGTACACCCGTTCTAGTATGGAGAAATCTGAGCGTTGAGTTGATGTATGTAAGATGTTGGTCCTGCATACATCGTGTGGCTAGAAAGCCCCGGCCGGGTATATTAAGCGATTCGAATCGTCGTGTGCTCCACGATATGGGAGCCGTGATCCTTGCACCAGCATCGTAGTAATGATGAAAGTTAAGTATGGAAAGTTTTGAATTCGGTATGTGGTTGACAAGTGAGTGATATATTAAGGATTGGCTTAGTCTTTTAGCAAAAAGAGTCTTTGATCCTGCTAAAGCCTCACCTTGATTCCTATTAGCCAGCATTCCTGAGTCTTCTCCCAAATTTTTGTTCGGGTCAGTCTTGCGGAGTACTTTTTGTACTCAGGGTTTGTTCAACCCCTGTTGCAGGTGAACCGCATGGACAAGAGTGCTATGGCCCTTGTTGCATGACGGTTGTTGAAGAAGTTTCTGAGGAGGAGTAGATTGAGTGGCCTCTGGGCAGGGCACTTTTGTTGCGTGGTTTGTACTAAAGTATATAATGATACTTCCGCTGGGTTGTAATAATAACACTCTAGTTTGAATAAGTTTTGCAAAATGTTTGTAAATTAAGTTATTGTAAGTCTTCCGCTACTCGGTATTTTGTATGAAAATCGTTGTAATCTTTGTGATGTTTACGTAAGTATCGATCCCGGAGTGATTGTGGTTTATCGGGGATCCACCCGACGGAACATTCTAGGTTATATGGTGTATAAGCATGGTTGACTGAGGTCTTAGGGACAAGGTCATTGCTTGTGGGCCATATAATTTAGAAGGTTCTGCCACAGAGGGTATCAGAGCGGTACTTACTAAGATACTCACAGTGTTACCTTTTAAAAATTTCAAAATGTTTTGGATCTAAAGGTTAAATGGGTTTTAGTCCAAATTGCTTCTGCTCCGTCTTAATTCTTTCTAGTAGCCTTTCTAGGTGCTATTTAACAGAAGTCTTAAGCGGAGTATCATGTGTTTTTCTCTTTTGCCCTATATTACTAAACGTATGCTTATGTTAGTTTAAAAAGTTTTCGTTTGATCCGTAGGTTCGGTCATGCATCATATTTAATTCATATGTTTAACACTGAATCCCCGATAAAAAGTGGTTGGGCTAAGTAAAATCAATCCTATTCTTGCTGACTCTAAGGTTCTCGATCTTATAGAATCTATCTTTACTTTCTACAGATGGCCCGTACCAAACAAACCGCTCGAAAATGACAAGTTCTAAGGGCGTGCCACGTCACCACGGCCCCAAGACGCAACGATGCTTTGCCGGTCCAAGCGAGCCAAAGCCCGAGAAGAAGACCAAGAAGCGTAAGATAGGCGAAGTTGTCTGGCCGAGCTAGCTATCGCCACCAAGGAGCGTAGCATAGCAATTGCCGAAAGGGATGAAGTGAAGTCCGAGCTAGAGGGTCACCGAGGCGGGAGCAGTCGGATCTTCGAGTCATCACCAAGCTCCAAGAAACCATCGCCGTCTTCAAAGATGAGCCGGACGGCGCGATGCATCGAGGAATGATGGGTACGATTATATCGAGGAGCCGCAGCTCGGATAGACGACCTTCAAGCTTACAATGCAAAGACTCCATGAGGAAGTCCATCACCCAAGATAATCTCCATGATCCTCTCAGACGACAACAATGTGGCCGCGGGCGACTTGGGTGCCGTGGAGTCACCGGAAGTGCACTCGGCACCGACAGAGGAGTCCGAGGTCGACGAGTCCGCTATGGCAATGAGTCCGATGCGGACCATGGGTCCGACATCCGAGTGTCTTGAGAGAGAAAAATGTGTAAAATAGTTAACTTTGAATGTCCGGCCTACGAGCGGACTTGTAATATAAATAAGTGAACCCATGTGTGAATAGTTTGTACTTGCTGTTTAAAAGTTCAATAAAACCGCTTGAATAAATATAATCTTGTTTATAACAGATGTCCCGATCATCCTCGTGGTGGTTCTTCGCAAGAGAGGGGTGAGGCCCCTCAGCCCACCACCAAAGACCCACATCCTTGGCCGACGCCGTGGCGCCTTTAGTCCATGCCACCATCGAGAATGCCCGTATGCTACGGGAGATAAGTCGGCAAAATCGTGATGCACCACATGAAAATCATGGTCGCCGTAATCACGACGAAGTCACGATGCGGACTTCACCGAGACTCGTCCGCCGTTGTTCACCGTAATGAGGAGCCCCTAGAAGCTAATGATTGGCTTCGCATTATAGATCTGAAGTTTGATCTACCGGAAGGTTGTCCGCACTTGATGAAACCCAAGTTTGCCGCCCGGCCAGAATGAGAGGCCCCGTGATCCGCATGGTGGGCGAATTTTGCACGGCACCCCACCGACCAATAATCACCGGACCGTGTTCAAAGATGCATTCCGTCAAGATTTTATACCCGACGAGTAATGCAAGCTAAGTTAGAAGAGTTTTTAGCCCCGAAACAAGGTGGACAATCGGTGGTGCAAAGACGTGAACTCCTTTAGCCACCTCTCACAAAGATGCACCGTAACATGTGGATACCGATATAAAGAAGAAGAAGTGCTTCCTCGGGGGTTTAAAGGGAGATATCAAAACCCACCTTACCTCAAACCCCAATGCCACTTTCTACGAGGCAAGGATATAGCCATTGCCTATGAGAAATCCCCTGCCGGAACAAAAGAGTGAGGAGCGACGTGCTTTCTCTCGACAATCTGGTGGAATCGAGAACGCCGAGAAAGTTATCTATCATCCCACCCAAAGACTATCGCCCACCATTTCGCTATCCACAACGGCCCAAGAAAATCCTCAACCCTATCGCTACCCACCACAAGCGGCAACAAGCTCCGAGGCAACAATGTGTACCCGCGCCTGCCGCCGCAACCTATCCCCAGCGGCCCGAACACCCGGGGTGTTCGAAACCCAACTCCACCGGCTCCACAAAATACTTCTACCGGTTTCGGCCCGTGTTTCAATTGTGATCAAGTCGGGCATCTGTATCGAAACCTGTCCCTACCCCAAAAAGGAATGCTTCCCAATTTCAGCAAGGGTCCGGCAAATCAACAGCCCCGAGTCAAGGCGGGGGTTCCACAAATAGTGTCCCGAAGGTTAATGCCGGGAAGAAGACTGGGCGCGTCTATCAAGTCCGGTCGGGGGAACGTTCTTGAAGGAGAACCCGTGTTGATGGGTATGTTCCCTCGCTGCCGATCACCCCGCACTTACATTATTTGACTCTGGTGCATCTCATACATTTATCAACCGCACATTTGTTACCAAGCATGAAATTCCCATAAAAGAAATTAAAGATGAGTTTATGGTGCAATCACCGGAGGGCGTATGTGTACACGGGAAGTAGTCTTTCGATTCCTATATCTCTTGGTGGGTATTTATATCCCACGGATCGATAGTATTGAAGGATCAAAATATAGATGTGATCCTCGGAATGAACCGGTTACGCCAAGTATGGCGCCGTGATAGATACCCTGAATAGAAATGTTAAGTTGTTGCTACCCGATAACCAAATCCCACTCCTTATCCAATTTCCGATTCCCAAGAAAGCGGTTACGACCGCTAATGCAACCTCGGTGCCGGCACTTCAAGATATACCGGTAGTCCGTGAGTTTCGGATGTGTTCCCCGATGATTTGCCCGGGCTACCACCGGAAAGAGATGTTGAATTTGTGATTGAGTTGAAGCCGGTGCGCACCGGTATCCCGAAGAGCTTATCGGATGCCCTCAAAAGAGTTAGCTGAATTGAAGACTCAATTGAAAGAACTGTTGGACAAAGGTTTTATCCGACCTAGTTCATCACCGTGGGGTTGTCCTGCAATCTTTGTGAAAAAGAAAGATCAAACTCGAGAATGTGTGTGGACTATCGTCCATTAAACGAGGTGACCATCAAAAATAAATATCCTCTTCCTCGTATCGATCTTCTCTTTGATCAACTTGCGGGAGCCAAGGTGTTCTCCAAGATTGATCTTAGATCCGCTACCACCAAATACGTATACGGCCGGAAGATATTCAAAACCGCCTTTACCACCGGATACGGCCTATACGAATATCTAGTCATGTCATTTGGGCTTACTAATGCTCCAAACCCATTTCATGTATCCGATGAACTCGGTGTTTATGCCCGAGCTCGATCGTTTTGTCGTAGTGTTCATCGACGACATTCTTATATATTCCAAAAATAAAGAAGAGCATGCGGAGCATCTCCGTATTGTTCTGTCTCGTCTTCGAGAGCACCAGCTTTATGCTAAATTTAGTAAGTGTGAGTTTTGGCTTAGTGAAGTCAAATTCCTTGGTCATGTCTTATCGGCCGAGGGTGTTGCGATTGATCCCAAAGAAAAATCCAAGATATTCTTAATTGGAAACCACCCACCACCGTTCATCAAGTTCGTAGCTTCCTTGGAATGGCGGGATATTACCGTCGTTTCGTTCCTGATTTTTCCAAAATAGCTAAACCAATTACCGAACTCCTAAAGAATCAAACCAAATTCCGGTGGTCATCTGAATGTGAGCAAGCGTTTCATAAGTTGAAAGATCTTCGACTCTTTGCTCCAATCCTAGCTCGGCCGGATATTGAGAAGCCATTCGATGTGTATTGTGATGCATCCGCATCGGCATCGGATGTGTATTGATGCAAGAGGGCCGGGTTATTGCTTATGCTTCGAGACAGTTGAAACGACATGAAGAGCATTACCCAACTCATGACCTCGAGTTAGCCGCGCTTGTGCATGCTCAAAAATATGGCGGCACTATTTGTTGGGCAATAAATGTCATATTTATAGTGATCATAAAAGTTTAAAGTATATCTTTACCCAAATCCGAGCTGAACATGAGGCAAAGAAGATGGCTAGAATTAATCAAAGATTATGATCTTGAAGTGCACTATCATCCGGGTAAAGCCAACGTTGTTGCCGATGCTCTCGGTCAAAGGGTCAATGCAATTGTCTTCTTGTCACACCGGTGAATCTGAGTTTGTGTCAAGAGTTAGAAAGATTGAATATTGATATGATCCCTCGGGGTAGTCTGAATGATATCACAGTACATTCTTCTATTCAAGAGAAAATAATTGTAGCTCAATGA
The DNA here is from genome assembly GCA_015844335.1 of Chrysopogon serrulatus. Lineage (NCBI taxonomy): Eukaryota > Viridiplantae > Streptophyta > Magnoliopsida > Poales > Poaceae > Chrysopogon > Chrysopogon serrulatus. The sequence continues at coordinate 172,611 of JADLZL010002413.1, read as the reverse complement.
GAAAGCAAAGGTCTCAAGCACATTAGAGAGAAAGTCAGATCAGGACAAGCATCTTGCTTCCGCCTTGATGACGACAATGTATTATGGTTCAAAAAATCGTCTAGTTGTTCGAAGGTCCCCTCGAGCTCCGACAGTTGATTCTGACGAAGCCCACTTAACCATTCTCGATTCACCCGTAGCAATAAGATGTATCATGACCTGAGGCAGAGGTTCTGGTGGACTAAAATGAAAATCGAGGTAGCTCGATACGTTGCAAAATGTGACACTTGTCAGAGAGTCAAAGCCATGCATCTGAAGACCGCTGGGATGTTACAGCCCTTACCAATTCCCGCCTGGAAGTGGGAAGATATTAGCATGGACTTTATCGTTGGTTTACCTAGAACTGCCAGAGGGTATGATTCTATATGGGTTATTGTTGATCGATTGACTAAGTCGGCTCATTTTATCCCAGTAAAGAATGTTTACCGAGCACCTCAATATGCTCAATTATATATAGACCGAATTATGTGTTTGCACGGGGTACCCAAGTCTATTGTTACGAGATAGAGGTACACGTTTGTTGCTTCGGTTACGGCAAAATTCCATGAGACGTTGGGTACTAACTTATTATACAAGATCTTGCTTACCATCCGCAAAACCGGAGGGCGACTGAAAAAGAGTAAATCAAATCCTTGAAGATATGTTAAGATCCTGTGTATTAACATATTCCTCAGCTTGGGATGAATGTTTGCCATTAGCAGAATTTGCTTATAATAACAGTTATCAAGAGAGTCTCAAAATGGCACCATTTGAAGCTTTATATGGCCGCCGATGTCGTACTCCCCTTAATTGGTCTGAACCAGGAGAAAGACAGTTCTATGGAGTTGATTTAGTTAAAGAAACTGAAGATAAGATCAGACAAATTCAAGCAAATCTGAGAAAAGCTCAATCTCGACAGAAAAGCTATGCAGATCGTCATCGGCGACCCTTGGCATTTAAGGTTGGAGACTTTGTATACCTGAAGGTATCCCCCATGAAAGGTGTGGATCGTTTTGGGGTCAAAGGAAAGTTGGCGCCTAGATATATTGGTCCATTTCAAATCATTGAACAGTGTGGCAAGGTGGCATATCGGTTGGATCTACCTGAACAGTTGTCTCTGGTGCACAATGTGTTCCATGTATCTCAATTGAAAAAGTGCTTACGAGTGCCCGACAAGGTTGTTGAAATTGAAGGTGTCACACTTGAGCCTGATTTGACATGTGCCGAGTATCCAAATCAAAATTCTTGATCGAAAAAGATCGGGTTACACGCAGACATATAAAGAAGTTTTATAAAGTTCAGTGGGATCAACACTCTGAGGATGAAGCAACTTGGGAGTCGGAGGAGTTTTTGAACGAACACTTCCCGGAGTTTCTTTCTTCCTTTTTCTAAGTCACGATTCGTTTCTAAGAATTGTGACTTTCTGAAAACATGAGACTTGTAATATGAACCTTTCTACCTCCCTTATGAAACCATGTAAGGTGTGTCTACTTGATACATTTCCTTTTCCATTACTTAGTCCTAAGCTTTGAATCTCGGGGACGAGATTCCTTTTAAAGGGAATATAATGTAACACCCCTGTTACGTTAACCAAAAAACCCGCCATGTCATCATCATCATTGCATAAGCATTCATGATTAGAAAACCCTAATTCAAACAATTAAAATAAGTTTACGATTCTAGGGTGTTGTTTGAGCTCCTTTGTATTACATGTGCTTATGTTATAATTTGAATCCTGCTCACATGTTTGATTTCTTAAATAAAACCAATCAATTAAAATCAACCGTGATGTTTGCAAGTGCTTGGCTAACCCCGACTTTCACCTTAAACAAGTTTTCTAAATCAAATGAGGTGCAAGAGAGAACCAAGTTTGAAATTGGCATTCAAATCCCAAACCCTAGCATGAAGGCTAAGTGTTGGATTTTGAATATCACTTTCAAATTTGGTGAGCTAACCATAATTAATTTTGTAAATAAAAATTGCTAACCAATGGCATTATTTCAAAGTATGAACTTTGTACTTTGAAAGTGTACTATTGGTTGGGTTGAAAAAACCACATCTTCATTATTTATTTGCCCAAAGATTTAATTTGAAAATCATTTCAAAAAGGGAGATTTTTCAAGTGTTTTTATCCCCTTTACAATTTCACCTCAAAATATTCAAAATTTGGGAAAACTTTCAAAATACAGTTTGTGTATCTCTTTGAGCTCTACAACTTTGGTATACAAAGTTTTTCAAGTTTTTGAATAAAATTTGAAGTAATTTCAAAAGTTATTTGAATTAGATTTTGTCCCCTTTTGAGTTTTAAACTTTAATTCAAAAATTATTTGCTTTCATGAGAAACTTCCTAAATGAAAGTTGTAGATCTTGAGAAAAGGAACAACTTTTATTTTTGGAGATTTTCATCTTTTATTCAAAATTTGAAAGTAATTTTAAATCCTAAGGGTTAGGATTTTGTCCCCTTTTCAAATTTGAATTTCAAATTCAAAAACCAGTTGGATTCTGACAAAACTTGTTAAACCAAAGTTGTAGAGAATGAAAAGTTACACAATTGATATTTTGGGAGATTTTTGTGTACTATTCAAGTTTTCGAGTAATTTGAAAAATAAAAAGGGGTGAGCTGGCCGCTACTGATAGTGCACGGGGGGGGGACACCTCGGAAGGTCGCCCATGCCGCCCGGCCGAAGCCGCCGTGGCCGTTCCGGCGCCTTCCGCCGTTTGCGCGTCGCCAACCAACTCGACGCCATCACGAACCTCCCAAATGGCATTGCCTAGCACACCACCGGCCTATAAAAGTCATCCTCCGTAGACGGCGGCGGTTCCTTTCTTCCACTACGCTCATCGCCCCGCCGCCGTCCATCTTTCACCAAATTCGCTCGTCTCTGTCTACCGTCTTTCCAATTCGCGTGCACACAGTTCCGCCACCTCCTTGCGCACCGGTTGAGCCACTCCTCGCCCTTTGATATCACCCGAAGTCGCGTACGAAGTCATCTTCCTCGGCTCCGGTTAGTGCGCGCCGCCCGTGAGCTCCCTCACCCTCCCCGGCGCTCTGAGGCGTTTCAAGCTCCACCGGTTGTTGTGTTAGCTTCGCCTAGAGTCACTGACTATGTTCGGCCTCTTGGTTTCCTCAGTTAAGCACCGGAGCCACGGGAACGCCGTTCCGCCGTGGTGTCGCGCCCCCGAGCACCGCCTCACCATCACACGCCCTCTCGGGTCCATCTCCATTCAAGAGAGCAAGAGCACCGTGCTCGGGGTGAGATACTCGATCGTTTCCGCGCTTCGATTCTATCGCTACCGTGCTGAGCTGGCCGGAACACCGTGGGCCGACATGTTCCGCGCGCCACCGAGCCGCCATGGCCGCCGCCTCGGGTGTCCCAGTGGGTGGATGAGGGTGTGTAGTACCTTGTTGAGTCCGTCTCGGTGAGGGGAATACTGGGCAGTTGGTTGCTTCGCAGGAATCGCCGACGGCGAGAACCGCCGTCGTCATCGCCGTCGTTACGTTCGGCGGAGAGAAGGGAGGAAGAAGAGGGTCGACAGGCGGGCCGCCCGTTAGCGGGCGTGAGAAAGGGGGAGAAAGCCGCGGGCCGAGCAGGCCGCTCGGGCGCCGCTGCTGCCTTGAGGCCGGGCCGTGCGGGCCGTTTGGGCCGCCTGAGTGAGCCCGAAAAGAGGGAGAAATGTTTTTCCTTTTTTTCTTTATTTAATTTCCAAAGCACAGTTTTCATCTTTTTTGTATTAATTTTATTTGGGCAAATAAAAATGTAATAAAAATATGTGTATGCTCCTTGTGATGTGCTCTGTCAAGGAAAAATGCTAACTTATGATTTTCAGTAAGTTTGTCTTGTAATTAAAATTGCCTCTTTAATTAATAAATGCTATTTCAATGATTTTTAATAATTAAAATATAAGTCCAAAAATTATGAAATTTATTTTGTGTGCTAATTAGAGTATGATGATCTTAATTATGAAGTTTGGTTAAGTTTTGATTTAGTTTTGTATTATACTTAATTAATACCTTGTTTTAATTAAAGTTTAATTAGTAATTCCTTAATTAATTAAGGTTTAATTAACACTTAATTAGTAAGTTAATTAGTGGCTTTCAACGACTGTAAAATGGTCAATAAATTAGTAATCACCTCTAATCATCATTAGGATTGCTTGATTTTGGGATTGAGTGATGACCCTAGGTCATTAACCCTAATGACCTTCGGCATTTCATGTTGATTGTGTGTCGCTAGTCCGTCGTCGTCGACGCTAGTTATACCTTCCTAGAGTGAGGTTACCGTGAAGGAAAGTTGTACTCAAGATAGGTTAACGTTTGATGCATCATTGTCGCATGATCATTCATTTATTGCATTATAATCATGCATCTCTCGTAGGTGTAGCTACGGGACTGAGGAAGGGGTTGATCCAACCCCCGTTCTTGAAGAAGGTGTTCTTTGTGAGGAGACTGGTTCTGGTTTCGGTGATTGGTTCTCTGGTCCTCACTTCACCGAGCCCCAAGGCAAGCCCCCCGATGCATTCAAACCCGCCCTTGTATTTCGAAAGTTTTTATGATTTCATGTGATGATATAATGCATTAGGTGTAGGAGTTGTGTGCTATCCTACTTTGATGCATTTACCGTACCTTGTTACATTACCCTGTACACCTGTTTTGATTTCGAAATGCTTAGTTACGCTTAGCCTTGCTACTAGTGTAGGTTTGATAAACTGTTTTCAAAAGTGTGATAACAATACTCCCTGAAGGGAATTTACGAAAACCTGATGTTGCTTGTCGTCTATCCTTGTTCCGACGGGGTCAAGGATACACCACAAGAGCATGATGATGATTAAATCGAGACCGGGTGGAGTGACTTGCGCCAGGAGGGGCTAGTGCCCTGGTGTAGTGTCGTCCACTTGTGAGTCGGTTAAGCACCGTTCGTTGCCTTGGCCCTTGGATCATGAGGTTATTGGATAGTACTAGTCGCATGCTAATGGCGGTAAGCTCCACTTGGACTATTCGTTACTAGAACGGATAGTAGCGTGTACCCATCCTACGATGCGCACCGCCGAAGTGACCGAGCGGCCAGAGCGAGGTGGTGTACTTATACACCCGCTCTAGTATGGAGAAATCTGAGCGTTGAGTTGATGTATGTAAGATGTTGGTCCTGCATACATCGTGTGGCTAGGAAGCCCCGACCGGGTATATTAAGCGATTCGAATCGTCGTGTGCTCCACGATATGGGAGCCGTGATCCTTGCACCAGCATCGTAGTAATGATGAAAGTTGAGTATGGAAAGTTTTGAATTCGGTATGTGGTTGACAAGTGAGTGATATATTAAGGATTGGCTTAGTCTTTTAGCAAAAAGAGTCTTTGATCCTGCTAAAGCCTCACCTTGATTCCTATTAGCCAGCATTCCTGAGTCTTCTCCCAAATTTTTGGTCGGGTCAGTCTTGCGGAGTACTTTTTGTACTCAGGGTTTGTTCAACCCCTGTTGCAGGTGAACCGCATGGACAAGAGTGCTATGGCCCTTGTTGCATGACGGTTGTTGAAGAAGTTTCGAGGAGGAGTAGATTGAGTGGCCTGCAGGCGGGGGGCACTTTTTGTTGCGTGGTTTGTACTAAAGTATATAATGATACTTCCGCTGGGTTGTAATAATAACACTCTAGTTTGAATAAGTTTTGCAAAATGTTTGTAAATTAAGTTATTGTAAGTCTTCCGCTACTCTGGTATTTTGTATGAAAACTGTTGTAATCTTTGTGATGTTTACGTAAGTATCGATCCTGGGTGATTGTGGTTTATCGGGGATCCACCCGACGGAACATTCTAGGTTATATGGTGTATAAGCATGGTTGACTGAGGTCTTAGGGACAAGGTCATTGCTTGTGGGCCATATAATTTAGAAGGTTCTGCCACAACAGCGCCCGGCACTCATGCCACCACACTCGCCCTTGCACCACCGTGCTCGACTCTCACGGCATCGCGCTCGGCCATTTGCTCTTCCTTGCGCCACCCGCGCTTGCTCCAGCGCCTTCATGCTCCATCCCCCCTTCCGTCATCCACACGTGCTCGCCCTAGCGCCGTCTGCACTTGGCCCTTTGCGCTGCCCTGCGCTACCTGCGGTTGACCCAAAGATTGTCGCGCTCCGCCCTGCTCCGTCGTTCACGTGCGCTCGGCCGTCGCGCCCGCCTGCGCTCGCCCTAGCATCGGCGTGCCGCCTCGCCTTTGCCACCACTTGGGTGTAACACCCCCGGTGTTACGTTAACCTAAACCTGCCATGTCATCATCATCATTGCATGAGCATTCATAATTAGAGAACCCTAATTTGAAAGTTTAAAATAAGTTTACGATTCTAGGGTTTGATTGAGCTCCTTTATATCACATGTGTATGTGTTGATAATTTAAACTCCACTCACTTGTTTAATTTTTGTTTATAAAAGTAATCTACTAAAAGCAATCTTGATGTTTGCAAGTGATTGGCTAACCTTGAATTACACTCTAACCATGTTTTATAAGTCAAATGATACAAAAAGCGAGAACCAAAATTGAATTCGAATCCGAATCCCAAACCCTAACCCTAGTTGGTTAAGTGTTGGAATTCGAATTTCATTTTCAATTTTGGTGAGCTAACCATAATTGATTTTCTAAATAAAAGTTGCTAACCAATGGCACCATTTCAAAGTATGAAGTTTGTACTTTGAAAGTATGTTATTGGTTGGGTTTGAAAAAGTGCCACATCATCATAATTTAATTGCCCAAAAGTCCAATTTGAAATTCCTTTTCAAAAACCCTAAATTTCAAAGTGTTTTTGCCCCCTTTACAATTTCATCTCAAAATATTCAAAATTTGGGAAAACTCCAAAAATATAGTTTGTGCATATATTTGAGCTCTACAACTTTGGTATATAAAGTTTTTCAAGTTTTTGAATAGAATTTGAAGTAATTTCAAAAGTTGTTTGAATTGCAAAATGCCCCTTTTGAGTTTTAAACTCAATTTCAAAAAATTATTTATTTTCATGAAAAACTTTCTACATGAAAGTTGTAGATCTTGAAAAATAGAACAACTTTTATTTTTGGAGATTTTCATCTTTTATTCAAAAATTAAAAGTAATTTTGAAATTCCAGAAATTTGAATTTGAACCCTTTTTCAAATTCAAACTTCATTTCAAAAATATTTGGAATTGGACAAAACTTGTTTATTGAAAGATGTAGAGCACAAAAAGTTGAGCAATCTGTGTTTTGGGAGAATTTTGAGTGTAGTTCAAAGTTTGGGAGTATTTTGAAAAGGAAAACGTTGTCTTTGGCACACGCTTATGCCAAGCCAGTACGGGGTGCCACCTCGCCGTGCCCATGCCGGCCGGTTGGCGTCGCCGTGGTCGTTCCGGCGTCTTCCCCGGTTTCCCGCACTGCCAACCATCTGGGTACCATCGCGAAGCCGCCTGCCACTTCCAGGATCCATCCTTGCCCTATAAAACGCAGCACCGGCCGTCAATTTCTCTTTTCCTTCTCCTTCTGTTTGCTGCCGGCCGTCGTGAGCTTCTTGTCCAATTCGCGCTCGTCGGTCGATCATCGTCCCCAAGCTTTTGCACACTGCTCCGCCCCGTAGTTGCGCACCCACCAAACCTAGTGTTGCCTTGTTTCATCACTGGAGTCGTCGGCGTAGCCGTTTTCTTCTTCCGGTCCGGCAGAGCGCCGCCGAGCTCACCTCCACCGCAACCACCGCCCTCTGCTCCATCTCTGGTCGAGCCATCGCGAGCACCGTGTCCTGGTGAGCGCTCTCCATCTTCCCCGAGCTTCCTCTCTTTCACTCATGACCGGCAGCGACGTTTTCGCGGTTGCGCCACCGTGCTCCGGCGCGGCACAGCCGCACTGACCGCCGGGGTAGCTCCACCGAGCACCGTTTGGCCTCGTGTTATACCTTGTCGGGATCGGGGGAGCGAGAGAGAGCTGTTGGTGCTGATGGTTTCGCGGTTGGGTTCGTCGACGGCGAGTTTCGCCGTCGGCCGCCGCCGCCGTCGTCTGTTTAACGAGAAAGGAGAGGAGGGAGATGGACTGACGTGCGGGGCCAGCATGTCAGCGGGAGTGAGAGAGAAAGGAGGAGAGGCAGGCAGCAGCCGGGCTTGGTTGGGCCTGGCCAAGTCGTCGTGCGCAGGCGCACGGGGGGAGCAGGCCACGCGGGCGATGCTTGGGCCGCACAGTAGCCCGGGGGGAAAGAAACATGTTTTTCTTTTTCCAAATTTAATTTCAAATGCAGTTTTTCACCTTTTTGCTATAATTTCATTTGGGCAAGTAAAAATGTGAAAAAATATATGTGTGTGATCCTTGAGTGATGATCTATTTAGGAAAAATGCTAACTCTGGTTTTCCAACAAAATTTAATTGTGCTAAAATTTGCTCTTGTAATTAATAAATGCAACTTCCATGATTTTTAATAATTAAAATATAAGTCCAAAAATCATGAAATTTGTTTTGTGTGCTTATTAGATGATAATGATCTTAATTATGAAGTTTGATCCTGTTTTGATTAAGTTTTATATTATGCTTAATTAATACACGTAATCAATATTTAATTAGTTAATCCTTTAACTAATTAGGGTTTAATTGATCTCCAATTAGCAAGTTAATTAGCGGCTTTCAACAACTGTAAAATGGTTAATAAATTAGTAATCACTCTAATCACTATTAGGGTTGCCTGATTTTGGGATTGAGTGATGACCCTAGGTCATTAACCCTAATGACCTTCGGCATTTTATATTGATTGCGTATCGTTAATCCGTCGTCGTCGACGTTAGTTATACCTTCTTAGTGCAACTATACCGTGAAGGAAAGTTGTACTCAAGATAGGTTAACAACCGTTGCATCATTATCGTATGCTCTTTTTATTCTTTGCATCGTAATCATGCATTCCACTCGTGTAGCTGTGCCGTCTGCGGAGGGAGTTAATCCAACTCCAGTTCTTGAAGAAAGTGATCATCGTGAGAAGGTTGGATCTGATCTCGGTGATTGGGTAACTGCTCCTAACTTCGTCGAGCCCCAAGGCAAGCCCCGGATGCATTCAACCATCTCCTTGTATTTCGAAAAGCTTTTATATTGTATGTTCCTGATATAATGCATTAGGTGCAGGAGTTGTGTGCTATCCTACTTTGATGCATTTGCCGTACCTTGATACATTACCCTATATACCTGTTTTGATTTCGAAATGCTTAGTACACGCTTAGCCCTGCTACTAGTGTAGGCTTTGATAAACTGTTTTCAAAGATGTGATAACAGTACTCCCTGAAGGGAATTTACGAAAACCTGATGTTGCTTGTTGTTTATCCTTGTTCCGACGGGGTCAATGGTATACAACAAGAACATGATGATGAGTAACTCGAGGCGTCGGTGGGAGTGACTTGCATCGGGAGGGGCTATTGCCCCCGATGTAGTGTCGTCCCACTTGTGTCGGTTAAGGACCGTCCGTTGTTTGGCGCTGGGATCATGAGGTTATTGGATAGTACTAGTCGCATGCTAATGGCGGTAAGCTCCCTTGTACTATCTTTGACGAGAACGGATACCGGGGCGAGTAGCGTGTACCCATCCTACGGGGCCACCGTGGAAGGGGACCGCGGCGTAGAGGGAGATGGTGTACTGTACCTCGTAGCTAGGACCCGTTCTAGTCAGGAGAAATGCAAGTGTGAGTTGATGTATGTGAGATATTTGGTCCTGCATACATCGTGTGGCTAGGAAGCCCCAGCTGGGTATATTAAGCGATTCGAATCGTCGTGTGCTCCACGATATGGGAGCCGTGATCCGAGTCCCGGCATCGTAGTAATAATGGAAATGTGAGAATGAAAGGTTTGAATCCGGAATATGTTTGATAAGTGATTGTTAAAATAAGGATTTGGCTTAGTCTTTTCCGCAAAAAGGGTGTCTTTGATTCTTGCTAAAGCCTCACCTTGATTCCCATTAGCCAGCATTCCTGAGTCTTCTCCTCAATTTTTGGTCGGGTAAGTCTTACGGAGTACTTTTTGTACTCAGGGTTTGTTTAACCCCTGTTGCAGGTGAACCGTGTGAACAAGTGTGCTACGGCCCTTGTTGCATGACGGTGATCGAGGAAGTGTCTGACGAGGACTAGGTTGATTGGCCCCGGGCAGGGCACTTTCGTTGCGTGAGTGTAATAAAGTTACATAATGGTACTTCCGCTGTTTTGTAATAACGCTACTCTGGTTTGTATAAGTTTGACACAAGTTTTGTAAATTAAGTTATTGTAAGTCTTCCGCTACTCTGGTATTTTGTATAAAAACTGTTGTAATACTGTGATGTCTCTGTAAGTATCGATCCTGGAGGAATCGTGGTTTATCGGGGATCCACCCGACAGAACATTCTAGGTTATGTGGTGCTCAAGTACGGCTGACAGAGGTCTTAAGGACAATGTCAGGTGCTTGTGGGCCATATAATTTAGAAGGTTCTGCCACATTGGGTCCGTGCAACCACCCTTGTGCCAGTGCTCTACTCAACCGCGCTCCATCGCGTGAAGTAGGTCGACCCGTCCGCTCGATTTGGAGAAACGGGTCGACCCACATCAAACGAGAATATTTCCTTTAAAGTGTTGAACCCAATCCTCTAGAGCCCCAACCGAATACTCATGAAACCTACTTTTCTGTTTGTGTTCTAACCATTTCTCTTATCATTGCCTTCATACTGAATTGTAGAAATCTTTGTTTTAAGCATCAAAATCCTTGTCGTATGTTTCTGTAAAATTAATCTACGGTAATGTCATTATTGTCCTGTTTCACAAGCTAACTACTACATTAGTTGGTGTAGGAATTCTTTGATGCAGAAATCAAAAACTGAAATTAAAGCCATATCATTTCCCCTCGTTATGTTCTGCAGGAGGACGGACCATGTTGATAATTGGGACAATGCTATATTGGATCAATGATACCTAGAAGCTCATTGAAAAGTATTCTTATCCAACTAATTTACATCGTATATAACCGTGGAGTCACTAAATGTGTCACGGCACTGCACAGGGGCCTCATTTTGCAGCTAATGGTGGTTATGAATAATGGTTCTGTGTTACTTGTCAATTCTTTTATTAAAAATAACACTTTTTCTTTAAATGTAATTTTATCCTTTTAGTTTATATGATATATGAAATATCTAATCTAACTTTTCAAAACTGAACATTTTCCTTTATAATAATTTTTTTTATAAGCACGTGCGAATCGCACGTCCAATCTATATCGAACTCACCTCAACCAAGTCGCAACAAACACTGCCTTAACCCTAAGGATCCACGCCTCGCTATTGATGATTGAGTTGGCTGAACTCAGAGAATTCAACCTCTCAACCAAACACATGCTAAGAGTCGCAACAAACACTGCCCTAACCCTGAGGTTCCGCCTCGCTATTGATGACTGGACTCAGAGAAATGTCTGGAGCGTTGACCCAAATCCAACGTCAAGTCCTAACAAACTTCTCGTATCTCGTGGCAGCCTTCCTCGTCACTTCCGAAGCGACACAACCCAAGGGGCCCCCCGGCAGCGACACACCAACCCGCCGTCCCGCCACGGCCGCGCGCGCGGACCCTGGGACCCACCTGGCAGCAAAGCCGCCCCCATACAATATCCGGCGCGTCGGCGTCGTTTACCAGTCTTCTCCTCCCGGTCGTCGGTCTTGGGCGACCGCCTCGCTACTTCCTCCCAAGTCCTACCGGTGCCGCAGGCACACACGGTTTCCACGCCAGCAAGGGGGTGCCCACCGCAAAGATCCGATCAAATCAAAAGGGAATTCCTGAAAAGGAGAGAGGAACACCCTTCCTCGCCATTTCCGTCCAAGTGTTTCCCCGAGAGCCAGCCGTGCGTGCCTGCCGGGTTGTGTGGGTAGGCGCTCGGGCGGCGCGGCGTGGGGAACATCACTGGCCGCGGCGGAGCCCGGCGCTCGAGACTCTTCTCTCCTCTTCTATCCTCTCCGGTGAGTGAGTACTCGCGTAACATTCTTGGAACTCCCAGAGTTCCAGGTCTTGGTTTCCAGCTGCGTGTTCCGGCGATCGGTAGCGGTTAGGATATTTGGTGCGTGGTCAGATTGCTGTCTGGCATGTTTTCTTTGGGTGATTGCAGAGTAGCATAGATGCATAGCTTTGTGGCATCGCTGAGAGCAACTCCAGCAGCAGTCCTCGAAGGCAAAGATTCATTGCGAAGCTGTTTTTAGTAATCTTCTGTGGGTAGGATTGGCACGGTTTCGATAGCGGGCTTGACCTCTAAAGGCTGAAGCAGTGAAGCTACAGTGTTGCCACTGACCTTTTTGGAATGCCTGAAGCTAGTTTTGCTTTAATTGGCAACAGACACTGTGCTATGCCTGGTACTATATGCCATTTGAGGCACCTTGGATCCCCATGTGCTTCCTTTTCTTGTAACTTGTTCTGGTGCTATGGTGCATGATCAACTATCTGCTCGTCTCTTCTTTTCCAGTTTGATCTATCGCTTTCCGTCCTGTTTGCCTGCCTATGTTTCAACACTTGGTTCGGGTAGACCTCAAAGTAACTGTTTGAATTAGACTGATTGGTACAGAGTACAGAGGTACAAAATCTACAGAAACTAATAGTTTTTTTGCGCCCTTTATTAGTCATATATGAATCTGTACAGCACCTCTAGTTGTATTATAATAAATGCAAGATTATTTATACTGCCAGGCAAAGTACTAGGATAATGGAATTCCTATGGAAAAATTGTATGATAGAAGTATTCCTTCTTATATGACATTGTGATTCTTTGATGATAGGAGTATGTCAAGTGTCAGTTCATGTTGTATTACGAGTATCTAATTTTGTTTTTTCTGTTTTGATTGAACATATGAGAAGAGGGACAGCCTTTGCTGTGATAATCACATATAAGACAGTTTCTTATCCATAATGCGCTCAAATAAAGAAATCAAGTACAAATGAAGAAGCACATCTCTGTCCATTATTTGATGACTGAAGACAGATAGCACTATGGTAGCTGCTACAACTGCGGGAATGTTTCTTGTGTGTTTTGAGTCCCTCTGCCCCTGTTTTGGCTCAAAAAGGAAGGATGGAAGCGAAGACCATGTTCTTGCAGAACATTCCAGTTCATGTAAGTCAGAAAACGACATTTCACTTATCATGTTAAAACTCGTCAACACAGCAAAGCAAAGGCTTACCTGTTTGTTAGGACAAAGTTCATACTAGCAAACAGGAGATGTTATTTCTGGTTGTATAAAACACTCACCATTGAATGCAACATTGCTTTATTTTTTTTTCAGTGAATTCTTCTGAAATGAGGTCGATTTCTGATAGAATTCCTGGAAGCCCGCTTTCACCTGCTGCAGTCCATCTAGATTTTCACTCTCTTCGCCACCAAGTAGAAACGAGCCTTTAAACCTCAGTCTTGAACATGTTATTAAACTGACGCATAACTTCGCGCCGACCTTGATGATCGGCGAAGGTTACTTTGGAAAGGTCTACAGAGCGACACTACGAGATGGGCGTGTCGTAGCTATTAAAAGGGCAAAGAAGGTAACCTATTTTTGTCCCGGAAACTATTCTAGCAACTGTCCTAGATACGATAGTCTACCTTTAGCCCACATGGTGCCAGTTTGTGTGCGCTATGAATGTTCTATTTGTATTGTGACTTATTTGAACTGTGACTTTATCTTCTACTCTTTCCTTTATATATACATACAATTGCTCATCTGCACTCACATACATTTGTATGCATTGTATTTTGGGGAATCAAGATTGAGCTATGCATTGTATTTTGGGGAATCAAGATTGAGCTAAGAGTGGCAGTTTCAGGTTTACGTATGTTGTAGAACTGTTACTTCATCCATATTTATAGACCGATAGATGGGTACTGGATGATGAACTATAAACTCGTAATTCCATTCTTTACTCCAGCAGTCAATGATAATGTAATGTGCTGATTTTTGTTTTTCAATATGCTTTTTCATAAACTTCCCTTTGGATTGGCAATTTTCTAGACCATACTTTGCAGTATGAACTATGATTCTGATGGTTTCATTTGGCAGGAAAATTTTGTTTCTTTACGTGCTGAATTCAGCAACCAAGTCGCATTACTAAAAAGTATTGAACATAAGAACTTGGTCCAGTTTCTTGGTTATATTGACAAAGCCAATGAACGAATTCTCATAACAGAGTATGTTTCAAATGGCACTCTTAGGGAGCATTTGGATGGTAAGGTGTAAACCAGATTGCTAGTCTTTTGTATTCCTTCCAAAACAATTGGTCTAATATTTTTAAATCATCTTTCAGGTCAGCATGGCCTAATTTTGGGATTTAATCAGCGGCTTGAAATAGCTATAGATGTTGCCCATGGATTGACTTATCTGCATCTCTATGCAGGTACACTTCGCTAAGCATCAAGCAATTTAGTCTTTTTAAATCCGAATCATGCACTTATGCTGCTTCAAAGAAGTGAACCAATATGCTTAGGCACTTTTTCGAAGATAAAGAAGAATTCCTTTTGCAACTAAGGCTTGTTATAGGATGGGGCTATAGAGGTCCAGTTCCTCATGGTTCAGTCCAAAATGGAACTAAATCTGAAATCTGCAGAGCAAACCACCCAATCCAAGTAGGCCATAAGAAGCTGTGACCAAAACTGTATTTAATCAAACAATTTTTTTTTGTCATGATGCAATCCCACATGTGAACTAACCCCATGGATACGTAACAATGTAACTCTCTTCAGCGAAAAATAATCGCATTTATGTTCTTCAGCTTTTTAGTGATTAAGTGGTATACACTCGAGAGGACGTTATTTATCATTCCTACAAAAAAAAACCTGCATACATTTTTCCCAATTCATAGTTTGATGCTATTCCTCTTTTGCCTTTAGAGAAGCCCATAATACACCGGGATGTGAAGTCATCAAACATTCTACTGACAGAAGGCTTCATGGCCAAAGTGGCTGACTTCGGATTTGCAAGAACTGGTCCTACTGAACCAGGCCAGTCACAGATTGAAACCGATGTGAGAGGAACAGCGGGCTATGTAGATCCAGAGTATCTGCGAACAAACCATCTCACGATCAAGAGCGATGTGTTCTCTTATGGTATTTTGCTCCTGGAAATCCTTTCAGGCCGTCGTCCCTATTGAGGCAAGGAGGAGTCCAACAGAAAGGATTACAGTGAGATGGGTATGTATTCTCTACCCTACTCTTGCCTCTACCAATTCGACACGTCAGACTGCCAGTTATGAATTGGGTCCGTAGTATAAGGTTCCTCTATAGTGATTTTCCAAGGGAAGTAGTCCAGTGTGCCAGTTAGAAGTTGGAGACAGATTGCAAACAAATTACTACTAATAGAGTGAAGAAGTATTTTGTAGAGTTCAAAAAATAAAACATGAGCTCTTTTAATGTTTCTTTGGGTTAAATTTTCACCAACCTCCTCCCCCCTGAAGCTTTTATATTGCTGAATTCAGGCGATTTGATAGTTTGTCACAATTTAAATCAAACACAGAGAGATTTCATCAATTCTCTAAGCCTGGCACATGATTTATTGGCACATGATTTATTTATTTATTTTGGTCTTGAACTCACTATAAATGTACTCCATAGAGCTAACTGATGAAAACACCAAGAAACACGGCTTTGTTAGTTGCTGTTAAGTGGCCTTCCTGTTGTTGTATACGTTCTAAGACTTAAGATGTCTGAGGTTCAGTCTATCGTTGATACAGGCCTTCAATAAGTACCACAGAGGCAACGTTAGGGACATACTGGATCCAATGTTAACTGAAGCAGTGAACGAGGATATACTGAACAAAATCTTCGATGTTGCGTTCCAGTGTGTTGCTCCTACCCGTGAAGACAGACCATCCATGAAAGAAGTTGTGGAGAGGCTATGGAAGATAAGAAGGGATTATAAAAAAATACAAAGGATAGCAGAATTGACTCTCTGAATCCTTTAGCCATCTGATCCTGGTTGCCGTTTTTGCTTGGGAGAACATGGCTCAGTTCCTAGTGAAGACCAAAGATTGCCACATAAAAATAATGCAAATTTTGTGATTGTGAACAACTGGAATTTTGTACAGTGTCGCAAAAATGTTGTATGTTGTATATGGCTCTATGTTTAAGGTCCTGTTTGGATACACTGGCTAAACTTTAGCTGGCAAAATTTAGTTGCTAGACATTCAAACAGTCCAACTAAAATATTAGCTAAATTTAGCAGGTTTATCTACTCCAATTCAGCTAAAGCCAGCTAAAATTTAGCTAAGTCTATTAGCTAGAGCATCCAAACATCCAGCTAAAGTTTAGTTGGAAAACTTTTAGCTGGCTAAACTCTTACATTCAAATTTTAGTTTAGCTGGGTGCATCCAAACAAGTCCTAAGAGATGTGCCAAATAATGTCCTTCGATTGATGATTTTCCCTGTGTAGCCATTAGCCCGTTAATCAGCATAACCTGTTCAGTAATCTGTATCCTCAATTAGTGCAGTGTAGCTTCTGTGTATGACTCTTGTCCTTTCGTAAACACCTGCATTGTTGGGTGAGGCTTTTAAACAGTTACTCCCTCAGTTTTCAAATTATAAGACGCTTTTGCTTTTTTTAGATATATTGCTTTTGTTGTGCACTTATCTAGAAATGCCAAAACGTTTTATAGAAGCTAAAATTTCACTTGTGCCAACTTGCAACCAGACTTCAAATGCTTCTTTAGACTGTCCACGAACTATATAATTGGAAAATCGACCTAAGAAACCAGTCCAACATATCATATTCAACGGACATGACCAATATGCTAAATTTGGATGCATCCAAAACCCGAATTTGAAATGAACGTAAAAATCATCATAAGATCCCAATAAGTTTCTGTTAACGGTGCAAACATTGCATCAATTACGACAGCGATTTGAAGAACAATATAAGAATATTTAGCTCACAGGACAAAACCTATCAGTCAGCTAGACAGTAGTGAAACCATCAATACATTTTCAAAGCTGCTTCTTTCAGCCAGCTGCATTTGACTCGAAGAGGGCAACCTCGTCAAAATTATCAGAATCACCTGTCTATGCCGTGACACTGCACTTCGTGTTCAATATCAACCCATATAAATTGCTGTTGCCCTTCAAAGCCGTGCAATATAAAAACAATGTATCCACTGCCTTTTTTTACCAGTGCAATGGTTGATTAGAATGCCTATGACTTGTGCAACGATACTCAGGACTATTGTTTTGATTTCTTCCATTAAATTCACTCAAGGATCCAAATAGGCTGGACACAGGTATGCTTAATGGTCCAGTTCGAAGTTCACATAAAAACTATGGTCAAATGAAGCTTTTTGCTCTATTCCCAACTTCCCATGCTTTATCCTAAACTACCACATAAACCTTTGTGTTCCAGACTGGTGTGCCCAATGGAACGGTCGGAACAGAAACATAAGCAGAGTAAACAAGTCGACGGCTGCATAGAGTGACCCGATAGCAAGCAATTTGCCATTGCTAATTGCTGGAGAGTGAAGAAACAGTATCACGAATGGAATTGTGTAGTATCTGAATTCAACCAGCGGGGCAGGTACAAGGACCAGTGCAACTGACAGCACAAATGATAACACCCAAATCCTTGTCTGTGATTTCCCTGCAAGACAAGAAAATCAGAAGATATAGTTCATTAATCATATATAAGTAGTTAGCTTTCCTATGTTCAAGTAAAAGAGACTTACCTAAGATGTTGATGATTGAGAGCCATGAGTACACATAAAGTGGAATCAACATGTATTTCATCATCCAGTTTACTTGGATAACCTTCCTCCAAATATAGAAGGTATAGTGTCTATTGTCAGCAAGAAGATACGGATGAGCAATGCTGCATCAAAAGATGATGGGTTCATTAGAAGATGGGAATGAATAAAGAAGACAAACATCATTGTCTAACTAAAAGAAAAAAAAAAGTGAGTTAAAGATTCCTGTGGCATTTGCACTACAACTCTGGCTCTGTGCTTAAAATAAAGCATTATGGTGGTGAAACTGCTTAGCTACTTGCAGCTTCATTATGGTTTTAACAAAAAAATGAGCCATCACTTGTAAACGCCTAAAGGTTTAGTGGGAATTCATTGTGCCAGTTCTCATGCTTGGACAAAAAACAACATAAAGGAAGTGCCTAGATCACAAACCTGAAAAAATGTACAGCGACAAAGCTTAAGCCAAGACCCATTAATACTGCCAGAGAACTACAGGTTTTATTCTTTCCAGACAAGTGGAATAGGTCCAGTACTCGGTTGGGAGTGAAATGCCATGGTAGGAGGGCAGCAGCTGACACAAGACCAAAGTACAGAAACTGTGCAAAGTGCGGTGAAACAACATGAGCATCCTTAGCACCTGCATAACTCAAAAGAAAAGAAGTGCTTTTAGCAAATTTTAACATATTATTACTAAGCAAACAGCTAAAGTATTTTAAATCACTTAAAAGGAGGAGCAATTAGAGATAAAGTTTACCTAGTACTATACCACCATTCCAGATTATGAATGCTACAAATGACACCATGACAACTACAAATGGTGCAAAGGCAATCAAAATTTCACACTTCGAGTTCCATAACTTCAAGCTGATGTCCCATACTTCCTCTGTAAGACCTGAACATAATTATAAAACATGTTAGAGATGGCATCAAATGGGTTGCATGTAACATAATTATCACCAAACCAGTTAGCAGTCATTGTAAATATAAGTTCTTAATTAAAGGAGCAGGAGCACTCACTGTTATAAGGCTTAGTAGATTCAGAAACAATGACCTTCTTACTTATGGAACTATTGATTTGCCGTCTTCTCAAACCTTGAGCACTAATTTTGTTATCCCTGACAGAGGTCTTTTTTGACTGATGTGTTGGTTCACTGTTTCCATGACAAATATTGTCCTTGGGATACAAGTCTTTTACGTATGTGATAGCACCATTGGCAGCAAAAAATACAGTCCATATTACATTTGTCTGACGAAAAAGTATTGAAAAAACACCAAACTGCAGAACAAACAAATTTATTTAAGTTAATGATCATCAACAAACTTATGAAAAACATAAGACCCTGACTGCATGTTCCTAAAAATGCAGGTATAGTCTATCGATCAACAATCTAACGAGTACATGCTGCCTTAAGTATGGCAAGATACACAGGAAAAGGAGGGGAGGGGTGGGGGGGGGGGGGGGGGGATACAGATCACAAGGCAACTATCGCCTCCTAAAGTAAATAATTATAATAGAAATGGTTACGCTATAAGTTGATGATATGGGTCAGCATATGGATCCTAATAAGTTTATGTTGTGAATGCAACAATAGTGTATATATGCAAAAGTGTGAGCTTTCTATAAAGCATTAGTTCAGGCACTCACCATTGCACTGATCCAGAACTGTTTCTTCAAGCAGAATAGGTACATTGCAAGAACTGCAGCTAATGATGCAACATCAGTGTAATAAAGAAAGGTGAAGAACCAGTGAACAGGATACAATGCTACAAGAATAGCGAACATAGTTGCCTTCCTTTTTCCAATTCCCCGGCCGGATGCACAAAAAGCAGGTCATGAAAAAGAACAGCGCAGACCATTGCCAAGATAACATTAGTTGATCTGAGAGCTGCTGTGGAGCAAAGAACATCAAATGTTTTTGCTACCCGAAACATCCAGGCAACAGGAAAGAAAGAAGCAATATATGCTAGTGAAACATAATACCTGCAAAATTGCAACAACGGTCCATCATGGGGTAAATTTGAGCTTGAAGCAATGAGGAATTGTCAAAAACTCACAGGCCAGGAGGGGTGGTGATCTTGTGATCCCATGACCAGAAATCTCCACGGCAATACTGCTGTGCTTGTCGAACATGGAAGATCTCATCCTAAACACAAAGCATGGGTTAGCATTCACTGGTTTTTTTTTTTTCATGGTTTACTCAAAAGTATCTACAATGTTAATGTATAACCATGTGAGGCAAATTTACCAATCCCCCAAGTAATTCGTAACAAATATATATTATATATAGATACCAGGACTCCCCAGCTGTCTGCTCGACTAATAAAATATATGAGAATTCCATGTTCTAGAAAGACATGGCTCATGATGCATGGGTTATTTACTTGTGTTTCTGCATGGTAATACTCTGAGAAATGTTCAGTGTTATATATTTACATGTAGTGCCATTGCATTTATTTATGAGAAGAAAAAAAATGGCTTGGCAGCTTCAATGAAATAGGCGCGCTGCCAGATCACTCGGCGAAGCTATTTCCCATAAGCATATAACGCACATCAAATCGTTTAGCTAGTTCAGCTAAATTTTTTGCTTCCATCCTCTTTAGGCCATTGCAACCTGATGAAACAGCATTCACTAGAAGCACACTCACCAACCGTAGCGTGCTTTGAACGGAAGAGAAAGAACTCACCATGTAGGGCTCTGGCACTACGGAGTTCACCAAAGCCGCAATCGGGATCGCCCACGCGGCCACCGCTGCCGCGACGACCAGCCTTCCCATCTCCGGACTGGCACGCCCCTCCAATTCGTCAGCTACTCCTCTTCAGATCCAGCCCTGCGTCCGTAAATGCGTTCCCTCGGTCCTCAAGAGTCAAGACTCACGAGACCGCCGGCGCCGAGGACCGCGGCGTCGGGGATGACTCGGAAGCAGTTTCCCGCGCGGCACGACTCAGCGAGGCGGGGCGGGGCGGGCGCTTTCTACGTCGCCGACTCGTGGTGGTGCCGTGGTCCCGCCGCCGGAACGACGGAGCTGCCCTAGGGGCGTGGTGGGGCGGCCGCCTCAGCTACCGGCGGCGCAGCCTAGGAGCCCTGGACCCCTTCTTCTCTGTCTCCGGCTGCCGAGGAGTCGGGACGCTACCGGCGATGGTGACGAACGACGGAACAAGGCAACGAGATGTCGAGCGGAGCCATAGGGCATTACTGGGCCTTTTTGTTTTGATCATTTTGATTTAGTCCAGTAAGGGCCCAACCTTATATAATTTCCCAATTCCCAGTTCTCCATCGGCAACACGGGAGGAGGGTCCGCTCGCTCGCTCCCTCTCGGACTGCATCGAGCGCAGCCACCGCAACCCGCAGCTATGCCTCCGCATCGAGCGCTCGCCGCCCCCGCTCGGCCGCCCGTTCCTGCGCTGCACATCTGCTAGCCGCCTCCCGCCTCCCATCTGCCGGCCTCCGCCTGCTGGGCGGCCGCCCACGTCCATTAGCCCGCCGGCCGCCAGGTCCGTTGTGCGCCCGCCTCTCACCGAGCAGGAGCAGGAGGCTGCGCCTGGCGATGAAGGGAGGAGAAGAGGAGCAGGAGCTGGGCAGGCCGTGGCCGTGGACAGGCTACTGGCCTTGGCCGTGGCGCTAATTCATTTGTTCAATTTGCAATGTATGGATCGACCGATCAAGAACTACTACTCTATTCTTCAAATTAACATTTCCTGTGTTTCTCGTTTACTTTTCACTGTAATATGTGATTACAACGTTTTTGCCAAGATTTGTATGATTGTATTATGTGAGTGCGGCATTTCCTCGTTGAAGTTCGCCCCACCTAGAATTTTTTTTTCTGGCTCGGAGTGCACAGCGATCCTTGCTCTCGGCTCTGGCTCTGTGCTTCGGACTACTGCCTATCAGCTCCTACTAGGTAGATTTGGGCCCGCAAGACCACAACCAAAATAAGCCCAGTCCACATCAAATGGGCCGCTGAGGCCACGAAACCACAGTGGATTGTGGATAGAAGGAGCCGCGGGCAGAGCTTCGGCCTTCGGCATGGGGTGGTGATGCAGTGTTACGATCTCGGCTCCTCGATCAGTAATCAACAGAAGAATTCTAATTACAAAAGTAAGATTGAAGAGCAGAAAAAGAATAAAAAGGGCAGGAGGCACGAAAATAAGTCAGTTTATTTAGGAAATGAAATTCTGTTCGAGCGTAACCGCCTACAACGTGCCTAAGCAGTGGGAACGCAAATGCAATCGGTTTCCGGGGCTAGCTGTTACCAGGGAGTCAGGGACCATTCAACGCTCTTTGTTTGGTTCATGACATGAATGTTACCTGTTCCTCTTGTCCATGGAGAGAGAGAATAGCGTCGTCTTCTTGGCTGGCGTGAGGACCTGTGTGGGCTTGGCCTCCGAGGCTAGGGCTGCTGCCGGTACCGATGCTACGACAAGCGTCGGGGGCGGGGGCTTTTGGTACCGCTGTAGGCTGGAGAGACAGTTGCCGTGGTGGCCTTGGGCTTCGCCGCCGCTGCAGATAACCCTAGGCATAATTAAGCGATGACCGAAGACCGAACTGAAAAGGCCGAGACCGAGACCGAAAAGACCGAGACCGAACTTTTCGGTCATGAGTTCGGTTCCTACTTCCAACTAACCGAACTAACTGATATGTAGTTCGGTCATAGGTGTCGGTTACCCGAACTAACCGAACTAACCGAAATTTTGCATTTTGTGGACATAATGTGTATTTTAGACTATAATATATGTTCTAGTGAGTTTATATCAACCATCACTCTTATTACTTTGGTTATTTTATTTGTTATGTTGTTATTTCTATCTTGAAATAAAAAAATACTGCTAAAATCTGCCACTAATTATGATATTTAGTAGTTGCTTTGTCCAGTCCGGTTAGTTCGGTCATGACCGAGACCGAACCGAACTAACCGAGACCGAACTTCCTCGGTCCCAAGTTCTAGAACTAACCGATCGGTCTTCATTTGTTACATGACCGAACTAACCGAATGACCGAAGACCGAAACCGATCGGTTCGGTCTGACCGAACGCCCAGGGTGAGCTGCAGAGACGGGGTTGCCGCGGCAGCAGGAGTTGTCGGTGACCTGTGGTCGCCGTGGATTTGGCGGTATGCAGCGGCAAGGATACGACCGAGGTTGGGGACGGACCACGCAGCGCCGACGAGGAGCGAGATCGGGTGGTGGTGGCCGGTGGCGGAACCATCGTTTTTAATAAGGAGGGCTAAGCAATAAATAATGCAAAGATAAATATGACAAATATATATATATATATATAATATATATATAGCTTCATGGTATTACTTATAACAAAAATCACAGTATTACCATGAAAAATAGGTGAACTGAGAATTTTTTGTGATGTATAATTGAATTTTTATGCAAAATTGATTTTTCCATAGTATATAAAGAAATTCATTGTGGTGGGGGGGGGGGGGGGGCACGGCCCTGTTGGGCCCATTGTCCCACCACTGGCGGTGGCGTGCTGGAGGCAACGTTTTGCGAGTCGCGAGGAGGTCCCAGGGAGTGAGGGGCAGTGGAGTTGTGTTGGCTATTCACGTTGTGATTTGTTACCATCGGACTGATCAAAACGCAAAGTAAAGCTAACCATGGCAGTGTAAATCAATGGCGGGTTCAAAACGGAGAACCAAACAACACCTAAGGGGATGTTTGGATTATGAGATATGAGAGATGGGATAGGGAAAGGGAAATAAATGAACGGTTAAGATTGAACGAGGTCTGAAGAATGAATGGCAAGAATTTAATATTAGCCTTTGAAAGGCTATTTTATCCCTATCCCTTTTCAAACACAGCCTAAGTACTTTCGGTTTAGCACGCAAGTCATTTCTTGATCAAACACGTATGCTATTTTTTGGGTCAGACATATGGCCCATTCTTGATCGGGCACACCGCACACGGCCCAAATAGCGCCATTTCCGCGCCTTCTTCTGTCTTTGGTGAACTCGAGGGTGGGCGCGTCGTGTATTCTTAGCCTCGCTCTTAGACCTTGGACCGTGCGGGGCATGTTAATCATTCATCAGGCCATCAGGGTACGCGTTGAAGGGCTGCTTGAATAAAAGCGTTTGGCTCCTTTTAGTTACAGAGAAGAGGTTATCATGACACATTGACACTAGAGAGTTGTTTGTATGCGTGACTTGCGTGCACCATGCAGAAAGATTACTCGAGTGAGGTTTGATGTGCCAGGGTACCAGTAGCAGTCCACTAGAGATGCGTTGTGTGTATGATATTATGGTCCTTGGCTTCAGCTTTTTACCAGCCTCCGGTGACCGACCGGTCTCCCTTCGCCACTCAGTTCCGTCAAGAACGCGGAACGGCACATTGATATATAAGAAAAAGAAGAACGGCATGCACATTATTGATAAAAAACGGCATGCACATCCTCATGTAAGGCATGACTCAATTATATATGCACGGTCGTGCACTCGCACCGGAGATCAGTTAGCTGTTAGGACAAAACAATTGCTTTAACGCATCTGCTCAAACTTAAATTTTGTTTGACTTTCTAGAAATGATGTGCACTTTATTGTATAACGGACGGAGTAAAGTTTAAACGAGCTTTATTGTGAGTTTGTCCTTATTTGTCAACACCCCACCATTTATCCAACTTTAACTAAGCCAACACACCACTGCCAATATTCAAAAAAGAAAAAAGACTCCACTGCCCGCCGTTTGTGCTGTTAATATTGATCACCAAATCAAAGCTGGGACAACAGCACATTGACTAGGTCAAAACAAAGGCCATAGGTGCAAAACTGAAAAGAAACGTCAAACATACAATGAAGTGAGGCAACTGTGCAAATGTAAACTTTTTTTTATATACTTATTTTATGTTATAGATGTTAATATGTAATTTTTGGATAAAGTTAGCCCACAGTGGCAACCATCGGCCGTTGTCTGTTTGTGCTTGTGCAGGCAAAACAGTAAACCGATTTAACGTCAAACAGTGCGGCGCGACGATGTGTGACGCCAACGATCACAGCAGCGGATTGTGAATAGAGGATCTCGGGGGACTGGGGGAGATCCCTGAGTGGCCAGTCATCACCTGTTCCCTTCTGACGACACTAGCCTAGCGCCTAGCAGCGCCTAGGCAGCCACGATAGGCCAATCATGCGATGTGCGGATGTTTGTTTGCCTCGCCGTCCCCGATCCGATCCCAATCCCGTGGCCTTTACGCCACCAGTTGGATTATTATGATTAGGCCTCCTGATTCGGCTAAACTCCAGGCAGAGCTCGGCGACAGATCACGCCAATAATAAGCGCTTGACTGACTGGGCTGGGCAAAAGCTCCGGCTCTGCGTGGTGGCGAATGGCGTCACGGCGTCAGTTCCAGTCACACACGCAGGACGCAGCACCGATCCAGGGACGAGGAGGAGGAGAAAAAGACATGGTGCCTGCTGCCTGTCTTTCGCTTTCCCGAGATCCTGGTATCTTGCGCGACGAGCACAGGCACTATCGAGGCCAGATTAGTACGTCGACCTTTTAGTATGAATGAATGAAAATATAATAATGAGCACAAAGTTCGGCACGCACATCATTGATCCAACTGCTCCGTGTTCTTGGGAGGGAACACGTTACACGTACGGCTCGCCGTCGGCGTCGTCCGTTTCTGCGGCTCGGGGCTCCGGCATGCAGGCACATGGCTTCTGCCCTGTGGGCTTCTGCTCCTGCATCTGCATGCGGTCGTCTCGTCTCGTCTCCAGGCCACGTCTGCCGCACTCTGCAGGACCCGTTGCTCGCCTCGCTGTGCTCGCCGCAGTGTACAGGAGTCGAGCTCTGATTTCTCAGAGTCAGAGGCGGGGTCGTCATTATTACTACGGAGTACACATTATCACCAGCGGTTAAAGCTGGACAGCGACGACACGCATGATCGGGCTGGCTGGCCTTTTTGACGGATGGATGCATATGAGCGGGGCGTGTCCGTGTGCGGACAAACGGGAGCAGTACGCGGCAGATCTTACCGTCCCGTACCAGATCCTCTGGGAAAACGAAAGGGGCCGGCCGGGGGCGCCTGCTGAGGCAACCTGCTCGCTCGGCTGCTCGTCGTCGTTGGCGTCGGCGTCGGGGCGGGTCGTGGTGGCGGTGGGCGCCGCCCAGGACCATCCTACGCGTGCGAGTGCGAACGAGCGCGCGCGCCACGAGTGCGTCCGTAGGACTAGGACGGTTAAAAGGCCTCTCCATGGTTTTTCCAGATCCTGCTTGCCAATTGGCGGTTTGGCATGCGCCGTTGCGACTTGCGAGTGCATGCGGGGCAAGAAAGTCTTGGGGCTCTTTGGTCGGGTTTTTCCGACGTTTGAAATTGAACTTGTGGAGGCCGGTGGTCTCGATCTCGAAAGGAAGTCTGGATGACACGGCTTTTACGACAAACGGAACGGAGAGGTAGTTCTTGATAAGACACGGCAGTAGTAGTGCAGACTGCAGAGTTTAGTGGTAGGAGAAATCTAAGAATGGAGTGGAGAGTGGAGGCACACTCACACTTCTTTCCTGTTGAAGCTAGCTAGCTACTAGCTGCCGTGCTTCCGGACGCAACAGTGATAATGCATAGTAGTTAGTTAAGTAAAGATTTTGAATCATTAGAGAAGTGTTCTCTGACGACTGCTCTCACAGAAAGGCACTGATTCTTCCCTCCGAGTACCAATGGGCAATGGTTTCCGCTCAGTCCGAACTCTGAATTAATCGAACAGAAAAGATGCTCAAACTTACCGAGAGCGGACCAGCATCCATCCAACTCTAGCGGCTAGTGCATCCACGCAACGCTCTCGATTCTCGAATCACGCCAAACTGGTGCTAATAATGCAGTAAAGCCACGAGCCGTGTCGTCGTTCATCACTTGTCTTCTCTACTACAGTACAGGCTAAACGCGACGCCCCCAGCTGCGTAATAATGCCACGACGGACGATGTGATGCGAGAGAGTCAGAGAGCGCAGGCACCAACAGGACACCGCGAAAGACCCGTTCCTTTCCTCCCCGATCGATCTGGGCGCCGCCGCGCCGCCGTACGTCCTTCTCCGTTGTCAAAATTTTCTCGCTGGCCATCGCAGCACGCAGGGGGGGGCGGACACGCCATCGCAGCACGCAGGGACGGACGGGCACCAGGGAAAATAGCGGCGGACACGCCGACCCGCCCCCACGCTGCCGGGCACTGCATGGCCATGGCCAGTCGACGACGCTAGCTCTCACGCGGCGTGACGCAGCCGCCCGCCGGGCACGCCGGACGCGACAAAGGTGGAGGTGGGGATGATGCGAATGGGATGAGCGCGAGGTCCCTTTCGTTTCGACTGTGGTGGTGGACGAGCGGAGCGCGACCGGTGAGTGAGTGAGTGCGCCCCAGATATGCCCAGATCGGCTGCGAAAAACTTTGACGTGCATGGGGCATCCGTCCTCGATCGTCCTCCTCCTCCCGGCCACCGGTTCTCTCTCGTCTTTAGTTTTTATCATCTGTTATCGCATCATGTGATTCGTTGTTGATCCCCGAACGATGGCTGCCGTTCTCAACTCTCGTGCCTGCGCATTGGCACGCCTGAGCATCAGCGCCTTTTGGTCTTTGGGGGAGGAACTGAAAAACAAAACCAAAAAAAAAAAAAAGTGACGACAGACGACCGGTTGCTCTGCTTACGTCCCTGTTGGGCAGTTCGGGAAAGATTCCACCATCGTGGTGGTGTGCCCTGTCAAGCCTCTGTGTCTGTGTGCAATGCGTATATGTCTGTTCCTTCTGAATCTCAAATAGAGTGTGCTTTCCTTGCGCTTTTTCTTTTCTCCACTTTCTCAGAGAGCGACCCGTTGCTTGTGCGGCACCAGGATCGTCACCTAATTGACAGACAGTTCTCTTGGCGGAGAGGAAAAAGGATAGATCTTTTGTATCCGACGACCTCACAGGAAAAGCTAGCTAGATCGGTTGCTTGTGCAACTACAGATTTGCATCTAATCACGAATGTGCGCAAAAACCGTTGCAGATACACACCAATGTATAAATGTGTTATTAATAGACATGCAGAACCCTACGGTGATATGATACGGTCCGAATATGTTCTATCCGTACGCATGTACCATTACCTATTGCTCTTATTCAGGTTAGAGATAACAATGTCTGGCAGAGCTCCGCTAGCGTCTAGAGGCCCCCCCCCTCTCTTTGGAGCGGGTTTCGTAGATCCCCACCAAACGTTTAAAAGGCTTAAATTCTGACAAGGAGTTGACAACAATCACTTCTCAATTTATGCTACAAACTGAGACCTACCACCACTTCTCATTACTCACTGTTCATTTGTCACTAGAATCACTTTAGAATTTATTCTCTTTATCTCCCACTGGTACTCCCTCTGTCCCATGGACTTTGTCGTTGGAAAACTGTGTCCCCCTCACAAACACGCTTCCCGGACGACGTTCTCCATGGGACGGAGGGAGTACTAGCTATCTTTTCATGGTTTACTTTGCCTTCTTGTACTATTGGTTCGTGATCAGTTAGAGAAACAGTTTTGTAAATATTTTGGAGAAACTAATACAAGGAAGCTGATCACCACCGAGTCATCGGCTAGTCATAGAGAAAAAGGGACATTGCCAATTGGTAATAATTGGTAGGGTTGATTTAGATATGAGCAAAAGTCTGGTTGCTAAGGACAAACAACATAGTATCCCATCCAAACCAATTATATCACAAGAAGCAAGTCTATCTGTACTAAATCGTGCAAAGTGCAAGACAAAAAGTTAGATTTGACATTTTAAAAGCTAAATGGGTCATGTATTATCTAGTGACTATCATATCATTTAAAAAACATAAATTATGGAAGCGTTTAATATCACACGCGCGTCACACATAACATGGAAACAAGGAGCTATTGGACCCAAAGGCCCAGAAAAGGAGAAAAGCAGCGACGTGGGGCCGCGACCACCCCAAACCCTAGGGGCGCCTCTCCCGTGGGCCCACATCCGCATGCAGTTATTTTAATTAGTTATTTATTAGATATTTTCATGTATGAGTCGAATTTCTAAAGAAAGGATTTGGTTGATAAGAACTTGCCTCTTAGAGTCCAATCGGGACAATAAATATTATGAGATTATAATCAGATTAATTAAGAAGTAATTGGGCGAAAGTCCTTTATTCCAAACCCTTTCTCTCTCTCTCCCCTTTCCTCCCTGTGCGCCGCCGCCGCCCAAGCCGTCACCAACCACCACCCCTCACGGGTGCGCGCTCCCCCTCTGAAGGGTCGAGATGGCGGACTAGAGGGGGTGAATAGTCCTTTCTAAAATCTAATCGCAGCGGATGACCGAATTAAAATACGGAATCAAAACTATCGGTCTAACCAAGACTACACCCCTCTATCTAAGTTCAAGCACCTTACAAATTGATCCTAGGTTGAGCCACTAAGGTGCTAGGCTAGGTAGTGCTCGCCTATCCAATACTAGGTTGCAAGGTCACACAAACCTAAGCAACTAGTACTCAATCAATCCGGGAGCACCTACACATACTAGTGAGCAAAACGCACGAAGCCTAGGCACACTAGCAGTTCTCACTAGCACGGCTACACAAGCCTAACTAGTGAGCTCAATTGCTTAGCTACACAAACTAAACAAAGTGACTAGCAAGGCTACACAAGCCAACTAGTCACGCAATCACTACTTCTAAGCTACACAAGCTAAGAAGGTAACTAGCAAGCCACACAAGCAAACTAGCTACTCAAGAGCAACACTACTCACTAGCACAAGTAATGAATCAAGTAATGATAGGCTAGTGAGTACAAACCGACGAGAAGAGTAGACAAGATGACACGTCGATTTTTCACCGAGGTTCACTTGGTTGCCACCAAGCTAGTCCCCGTTGTGTCGACCAACTCTCCGTTGTTCGGCGGCTAAGAGGTGTTTCACTAACCTCGTCCACAATTAGACCCTGCAAGAACCTACCCAAGAGAGGTAGCTCAATGACACTCGCAATCCAATAGAGTTGCTCTTCGCGATTGTTGACGGTGGATAACGTCAACTTTTATTAGAACTTTAGACATAAAAAGGCACATGAGTACACACTAGTCTAGGGTTTTAACTGACAATTTTCACGAGTTTTGCATATTCTATATTTTCCGGGGATTGTTCCAAAAAGCATAAAAGATGGATTAGAGTGCATAATTATCACAAAATTTATCCACGCCGGCAAACATCGTCATCGCTCGAAAAAACGCCTAGAAGACACCCGAAGCGGCGGGACCCGCTGGGGCCACTGGGGGCCGACCGCCCCCCCCCTCGGCGCCCGGCCGGTGCCCTAGGTCAAGCGGCGGTGCTCCCCTTCTAGAGTCTTCCTCCCACGCTTACTTGGAAGTCAAGCAAAGCATCCCTATGTCGATTTAAGGTCGGTTTGATCCGACGGTGCACATAACATGAAGACGCTGATCGATGACGTGGCGGTTCCTTGCCCCCTACTCCACCTCGGCCTATATAATGACGCCCCAAGGCCCTTCCTAGAGGCATTCTACACCCCGGTGCTTTATATTCTCTACATAATTAGGGTTAGGGTCTCTCTAGTTGATCTAGTTCTAGTTCATCTAGTTCTGGTTCATCTAGTTGTAGCAATTAGGAGAGACTAGTTCATCTAGATCTAGTCTTATTTAGAGATTAGAGAGATTGAGTAGAGGATTAGAGATTCTAGAGGAGTTCCTGGTCCTGTCGGTGCTTCTTCGTGGTCAGATTCTTACGATTCAGCTCCCTCGCTTTCGAGTGCGTTCTAAGGTACTTTTGTATTCATCATTCCGATTCAAGTAAACAGTTGTTCTTATTTGTTCTTAAGTTCACATCTCATATTGAGTGCTTTGGTCTTGGTCATTACTTGATTGAAGTAGTAATTCGTAGTGTAGACGTGGTGTCTGGGCTATGATTGCTTGTGGATGTCCCCTGATTAGCCGGATAGTGGTAGTCCGCGTAGGTGACAGCTGCGTTGGTTCCTCTGTAGTCCACTTTCCGTTGATAGGATGATAGGCGTATAGGTTCTTGGTAGGAGATTACTCTGTTTCTCCTCTTATTCGGGATAATTGCCCAGTTAGAACAATATTATACAAAGCTTACCGGTTGTCGAACTAGAGTTCAATAGCTATTTCCTCTTTCTTGATTTTATCTAGCCTAATTGTAGGGTTAAGTCTATATACTTTGTCATCATCACAACTGTTCCCTGTGGATACGATATTTAAAACCTTCGGGTAAAATATGACACTGGTATAATATCTGTGCGCTTGCGGATAATTTTACTTAAATCTTATTTAGTGGAGTGCAGTTAATTTGTACCAACAAGCATTTTTGGCACCGTTGTCGGGGAACGGTTTGCTGATTTTGACTTAGTCTAGCTTAATCTTGTATTATACTTTTATCTTTTCTTATTTTATCCCATTCTCTTCATTATTTTTGTGTTCATCCTTATGGATGCTTTTAATTCTATTCCTATCTGTCTTTATGGTATGGGCGAAAGCTTCAGGCCACCAAAATCTAATGAACCTATCATAACACCTGGCTATGAGCTGCGCCCATGTTTAATTAATATGATTCGGGACAAACCCTTCTCGGGAGAAGGTAACGAAAACCCATACTCACACTTGCATGCTTGCGCATTGTTGGCATGTCCGATAAGACTATTAGATGGAAGCTTTTTCCGTTTTTTTATTTGACCGAAGAGCCAAACGTTAGTATAATCGAGCCGTAGGGAGTATGCAAGGTGATTGGGAAACATTATACTCTGAATTTTGTTTATATTTCTTTCCCATCCATAGAGTAGTTAACCTTCGAAAAGAGGTTCTAACTTTTAGGCAACTAGAACAAAAATCTCTTAGTACATCATGGGATCGTTTTAATGAACTTGTTACATCTGGCCCTGACCTTGGTTTTCCAGACCCCGTGCTTATTCAACATTTTTATTTGGGTTTTACCAAGAAATCTAAGGAATCCCTTGATTTAGCCTCTGGAGGAGCTTTTCTTCACTTATCTATAACTGAAGCAAGACCTATGCTAGAAAAGATTCTTCAAGCCTATTCTGAGCTCCCCGAGGAAGAGAAAAACTTATCACCCGAACTAAACACGGAAGTCTTGGTAGCTAAAACACAATCACTCCATTTCCAAGATTTAGCTATCGATCCTAAACCTTTGAAATTCCACTTTGATGATTTAGATTTCCAGTTAGCTAAGATGCTTGTAAATTAATACACATCAGATCTTCTCAGAAGAGCATCTTGAAAAAATTATCGTCAACTTCCTTTCCCTCATAAAAGGCACTGGGGAGAGTTCAAGGATGGCATATCGAGTGATGTCATAGAAGGAAAGCCAAGCCACTTAGGAGTAAATTATATCTTCTCCCCTTCTATACCCATAATAAATGTCTGAACCCATCTCTAAACCCATTCTTGACCCCAATGAATCTTTTTATGCTCTTTCTACTAAACTTTATAATGACCCTAGAAATCTATCAAGACATCTCAAGAATAAAAGTCATAGGAATGCTGAAAGGACCTAATTGGCCTAGAGGTGGGGTGAATAGGCGTATTTTTGAAACCTAAAATTCACAAACTCAAATTGCGGAAGTTAGATGCTCACCGGAAGTTCCGGTGGTTTGGAGCAGAAGTTCCGGTCTAGACCAAAACTTCTATTGCAAACCAACTTGAACTTCGGGTGTCCTACAACTAGAAAATCAGAGTAAATGAGTTGTGATTTCAACTACACGAGTTACCACACCCTTGGGAATCACTTCTTGAATTGAGTTCTTCTTCCTACAAACAAATAAGCAATAGAGTATACAAAGAACACAATATCAAGGGTAGTCGATGCTACCACCACAACAAGCACGCGGGACACACGATTTATCCCGAGGTTCGGCTTTCCCCACAAAGGAGTGCCTACGTCCTCGTTGTTGAGGTGGCCACCAAGGCCCGACCACTTAGGTCACCTCTCTCAAGCAACCACAAAGGAAAACTTGAGATATCCACTAAGATGAAGGGTAATACAAACGCTTCGGGGTGCCCTCACAAGTAAATCAACACGGGCAACCACGAAGAACGCCTAGCCGGCTAGGGTTCCAAGAACCCAAGAGTAATAAACATAAAACCAACTGGCAAGACGAGGAGACCAAGTGCTCAAGTCGAAGATCGATGCTCCCGCTCTCAAATCTCACGTCCCTAGCTCAAACAATCGAAGATTGAAGATTGGAAGCAAAGGGGGAGAGAGAGTGAGTGAGTCAAAGCTTGGAGGCCGATGAGTGAACAAAGGAACGAGTGAAATGCCCGGGCGTAACGGTTAGAAACGGAGGTGAAAAGTATATATACTTCGGCCTCCGAATGGCCTACCGGAAGTTCTGGTGGAGCCCCACCGAAGTTCCGGTCCAACCAGATCCGACCGAAGGCCGAGATCGAGCGAGACACGGGCTGACCGGAACTTCCGGTCACTGACCGGAACTTTCGGTCGTGGCAGAAGCGTCGCGTGCAAGAAAGCGCTTCCGGCCCTAGACCGAATCTCCGGTCCCGGTGGAACTTCCGGTCGTGGACCGAACTTCCGCCAGGCCAAAAGCCCAGCTACCGTCGCGAGCGAGGGAGGACTTCCGGTTGCTAACCGGAACTTCCGGTCCCAGCGGGACTTCCGCCGGGGAGACCAGGACTTCCGGTCCTCCCTGCAGAAACAACAAAAACCTTCTACGTGCGCGTGTGTGAGCCGGTGTCTCTCAAGCTACTCTAAAACATCGACATGAGCACTTTTGTTCCCCATTTAGCTAGTTAATTTTGTATCCCTCTTGATAGTACGGCATATCCTACGACTCAAATCAAAATAAAATGAGAGTGAATCACTTGAGCCGAATCGCCGTTTGTCCATAAAATTTAGGGTGCTATCATTCACCGAATTCTTTCGTTTAAATACACCAATGGACTAACACCTGTAGATATCACTTGATGAACACATTAGTCGCTAATTTGATTGTCATTAATTATCCAAAACCCACACCGGGGCGAATGCACTAACAAACTCCCCCTTTTTGGTAATTGATGACAACCAACTTAGGCTTATATATGATAGAAAGAATTTGAGCTTTTGAATTCTGAAATTTAAGACAAGCTCCCCCTTAATGTATGCATTGGATTTGAATTTCAAAATCTTGAGTGAGATCAAGATGGCATACACTAGAGAAACTCCCCCTAAATTTTACAATCCGTGGGGTGCCTAAGAGTGTGTGTGACAATAAGACCGTGATGCATATGACAAGATATATCACAAGAGTAAAGTGAAAGAATATGAATGGTTATGATAGAAAGAAAATGACTTAACCAACATAAGCATTCTAAAGACAACAATCACCATCACAATATCACATAAGAAGCATCACATGATGATAAATATAAAGAGTTTTAACCTACAATCATCCACCACACACAAATAGTTCAAGTTTACCACATAGTTCACCACACGAGATAGAGTTATTACAGACCGAAAATTTTAACTACCCCTATTACATCATGATAAAAAGCCTAACACTCCCCCTTTGGCATCAAATGCCAAAAAGGGTAGGCCTCGAGAAGAAGCAAAAGGGGCAAAGCTGCAAGCGCTACTCGTCGTCGAAGAATCCATGGGCCGAAGATGGACCAGCGCCACCATCTCCACCACCAAAAAAAGCGGGAGCACCGAAAGGGATGTCCTCGTGACGCCATCGGCTCCGCCAAAGATCTCCTGATAAGAAGCGCCTAGGTCGGTGTCCTCCACGGTGTATCCGGAGGGAAGCCCACTGCCATATGAAGGATCAAAGGCGGTGAAAGGGGCATGCTGCTGCTGCTGCTCACCTGCATCAAACTCATGCCCACCATACATAGCATCATACTCAGCGTATGGGTCCTGGAAGTCCCGAAGTGGAGATGCAGGAGGAAGTGCGGCCTTCTCCTCTAGACGACGAAGTCGCTGATCGTTCTTCTTCTGAGTATAGCAGAAGTAGGAGAAGAACCTCTGAAGCGCATGGCGAGTAGCATCACCACGCCCACGGCCACGACCACGACCACGGCTGCTCTCACCACCAGCTGTAGCACCACCCGAAGGATCCACAGGAGGAGCCTCCTCAGCCTCAGCACCACCCAAGTCCTCATCCTCAGGGGCAGCACCACTTTCACTCTCCATGCTTGCCTTTGCCCGTAGGTGCCTGAATGTTCTTCACTTTCCAATCCTTATGGATGACGTCATGATAGAAGGAGAATCCAACCACTTGCTCAATCACGTACATGAGATAAGGTGCATATGGCAAAGACTTGTGTGGATCAGTAGAGACGTCCTCAATGTTCCTCCAAATGAGATCAGTGACACTAAACCTCTTGTCAAGACCAAAGCACAAAAGAATAGCTGGAGCATGGTTTTGCAACTTGATGGAGTCCCCAATCTTGGGATCAATGGTGGCACGAATCAAATTATTGAGCACATAGAAGTAGGGCTTAAAGTTGTGAGTGTTGCCATTTGCTTGAGCAGGATCATAATAAAGACCAGCCTCAATGAAATCCGCTCGACCAACACCACGAACATAGTGATTATACAGGCTAGGTGCATCCCTATCTTCACTAGTGAACCCAAGAAGACGAGAAAACTGACGGTAATCACAGCGGTAGTGTAAAGTCTCAGTCATCCAGTGAAGTACCTTGTTTGTCTCATCAATGTAGAGAGTGGCCCAAAACTGAAGAATGATCTCGCTGTTCCAGTTGTGCTTGAAGTTCATGAGACCCAAGATGCGCCACTCCTCTAGCTTTGCAATCAACCGATCAATGTCAGGGTTCTTGTGCTCTTTGAGTGACTTGAGAGTGGGGGCCTTGTGCTGCACAATAGGTAGTGTAGAACCCGTTTCCCCCGCCTTGAAACACACATGGTGATAATAATCACTATGAAACTGTGACCAAAAGCGAGGATCAACACCTTCATACTTTGTCCAGCTGAAAGGGTTCTCCTTGCGCATCCTCTTGACATCCCTTGCTTGCTTGCGGTAGTTGATCGGCCATCTGGGATTGACTCCGGAGGGAGTCACCGGCAAGCGTGGCTTGGGAGCATAGCGGGAATGATGAGGAAGGAGCCGGTTCATGGTAGCGGCACCAATGGCAATAGGTGAACGCCGAACAAACTCCAGAGCAATAGCACGACTCTCCACCTCAATCTGACTAGCAGCCGCTGTATCATTAACTATCTCATGGTGAGCAAGAGGCGGACATGCACGAGTACGAAAAGCGATCGGGAACACCGATAGGACCTTCTTCATCGACGAGACGACAAGATGCGAGATCCACCACGGCGTCTTTGCACGACTGCCTCGAGGACGATCCTCCTCCCCATCACCCATACTTGGAGGACGAGACCGTTGCTCGCCCGGACGAGCCGCACGACCAGGGTTGGTGCGACGAGACATGCTGCACAACATACAAGACACGGCACAGGGAAGTCTTAGACGTGGTAGTGGAATGCGACAAACGGAATCGACAAGCAGAGCCACGAGTGCACACTGCACAGGGTCCATCGGAACTTCCGGTCAGGGACCGGAACCTCCGGTGGAACCCTAGTGCGGCAGGAACCACGTGCTCCACCGAGATCGACAATGTGCATTGCATGAAAGGCATTCCAATAACACGGATAAACAATGTACAACTAGCACGTGCGAGGAATCGACCCAAAACAAAGTACATTGGGAGATCGGGGATTGAAATCCCGGTACCTTGTTCCTCGAAGAGAAAGGGGCCGAATCAACACGTGTCAAGACTTCCCGGCGTCCACCAACTCCACCAAAGTGATCTCCAATGCCGGGGCAAGCTCCTCCCCAAAGGGATTTGGAAGGGAGTGGATGAGGAGGGAGATCGAGGAAGGAGAAGATGGAGCCGCCGCCGCCGCCGCTACAGTAGTCGGGGTGAGATAGGGTAGAAAAGGTAAGGACTGGTTGACTCGGGAGGACTCCGTACACCTTTTTTTGCGGTCAAACGCCATGACCGGAAGTTCCGCTGGGCGACCGGAACTTCCGGTGGGTACAGGATGCAAGGGGCGTCGCGTGCTCAGGAGGGGTTCCGGTCTTCTGGCGGTAGTTCCGCTGGGACCGGAACTTCCGGTCCAGGGGACCGGAACTTCCGGTGGACCAGAAAACAGCCACCAGAAGTTGACAACGTGGTGAACTTCATGGTATACTCGAACCAACTCATATATGTCCAGATTTCATTCAATCAACACATAACTATGGACACAATTGAGTTGTTAAAAATAGATTTTGAAATTTGCACACAACTTTTCGCAATCTTTTGACCAATTCTATATCAATCAAGTATGCACAAGATATCAAGCCACGTTACGAGAATCAATGATATTTAGTTCACTCCTCAAAGCACAAAATCTTGACTCATCTAGGGGCTTTGTGAAGATATCGGCTAGTTGATTATCGGTGCTCACATGATGCAAAGCGATATCTCCTTTGGCTTCGTGGTCTCTCAAAAAGTGATGCCGGATGTCTATGTGCTTTGTACGAGAGTGGTTTACGGGGTTGTTTGCCAACTTAATGGCACTCTCATTGTCACACAAAAGGGGAATCTTGGTTAGCTCACATCCAAAGTCTTTAAGGGTCTTCTTCATCCAAAGTAGTTGGGCACAACAAGCGCCGGCCGCCACATACTCGGCTTCAGCAGTTGACAAGGCAACACTATTTTGCTTTTTAGAGCTCCAAGACACTAAAGACCTACCAATAAATTGGCAAGTCCCAGTAGTACTCTTTCGATCTACCTTGCAACCGGCGTAGTCCGAATCGGAGTACCCAAGCAAATCGAAAGTGGAGCCCTTAGGATACCACAAGCCAAGATTAGGAGTGTGTACTAAATACCAAAAAATTCTTTTAACAGCCACAAGATGACATTCTTTAGGATTAGCTTGAAATCTTGCACACATGCACACACTAAACATAATATCGGGCCTAGATGCACAAAGGTAAAGCAGGGATCCAATCATGGAGCGATATACCTTTTGATCTACGGCCTTGCTGTCTCCTCCAAGGTCGAGATGTCCGGTTGTCGGCATCGGTGTCTTGATGGGCTTGGCTTTGTCCATGTCAAACTTCTTCAACATGTCGGAGGTGTACTTGGTTTGACTTATGAACGTGCCTTCCTTGAGTTGCTTGATTTGAAATCCGAGGAAGTACGTCAACTCACCCATCATAGACATCTCAAACCTTTGAGTCATAATCCTGCTAAACTCCTCACAAAAAGCCACATTAGTACTACCAAATATAATGTCATCGACATATATTTGGCACACAAAAATATCATTATTGACTTTGCGAGTAAATAAAGTAGGATCGGCCTTCCCAATCTTAAACTCTTGTTTGAGTAGGAAGTCCTTGAGACAATTATACCAAGCTCTAGGGGCTTGTTTTAACCCATAGAGCGCCTTATCGAGCTTGTAGATGTAGTCGGGATGCTTGGGATCTTCAAAACCCAGTGGTTGCTCAACATATAGTTCTTCGGATAGGGGGTCGTTGAGAAATGCACTCTTCACATCCATTTGATACAACTTGAAGTCATGATGAACTGTGAAAGCTAGTAAGATCCAAATTGATTCTAGCCTTGCCACTGGTGCATATGTCTCCCCAAAGTCCAAACCTTCCACTTGAGTGAATCCTTGACCTACCAACCGTGCCTTGTTTCTTGTGACTACGCCATGCTCATCTTGTTTGTTGCGAAAGACCCATTTGGTTCCAATCACATTTTGCTTGGGTCTTTCCACCAAGGACCAGACTTCATTCCGAGTGAAGTTGTTCAACTCCTCTTCCATTGCCATTATCCAATCTTCATCTTCAAGTGCTTCTTCAACTTTCTTGGGCTCTATTGGGGACACGAAAGAGAAGTGCTCACAAAAGATTGCCAATCTTGATCTTGTAGTGACTCCTCTTTGAATACTCCCAAGAATGTTGTCAACGGGGTGATCCCGTTGAATAGTATGATGCACTCTTGGATGGGGTACTTGACTTCTTCTTTGGATTGGGCCATCATCATCACTATCATTGTCTTGGTTTATTGGAGAATCAATGATTTGATTATCTTGAATGTTTCCTTGGTTATCTTCTTCCACTTGTCTTGGATCTTGATTTGCATTTGTTTTTGATCCATGATCCCTTTTTGATGTGGGGGTGTTGTCATGGGCATTGCTTGACCCATGATTTAAGCTAGGATCATGGTTGATTTGCAGTGATTCATCATCATCTTCTTCAACGGACTTTACTTCACCGGTTGCAAGCTTCTTGATCACTTGATGAGATGGTTCTTCTTTACCTACAATTTCAGCATTGACTTGCTCCTTTTGAGAGTCGTCGCTTTCATCAAAGGTCACGTCTACTGTAATTTCAATTAGACCGGTGGTTTTATTGAAAATACGGTATCCATGTTCGTTAGTACCATAACCAAGTAAGAATCCTTCATCTACCTTAGGTGCAAACTTAGAGCTTTTGGATTTCTTATTAAGTATGAAACACTTGCATCCAAAGACTCTAAAGTAATCCACCTTAGGTTTGTTACCGGTGAGTAGCTCGTAGGCGGTCTTCTTCCTTATCTTGTGAAGATAAAGACGGTTGATTGCATGACATGCCGTATTTACGGCTTCCGCCCAAAAATCTTTCTCTGGGGTCTTGTACTCATCCAACATTGCTCTTGCGGCTTTAATGACCGTCCGGTTCTTCCTCTCCACAACACCATTTTGTTGAGGAGTGTATGGAACCGAAAACTCATGCTTGATGCCTTCATCATCAAGGTACTCTTCAATGTTGGTGTTCCTAAACTCCGTCCCATTGTCACTTCTCACTTTCTTGATCTTCACATCAAACTCATTTTGAGCTCTTCTTGCAAACTTCTTGAAGATTCCTTGGGTTTCACCTTTATCTCCCAAAAAAGAACCCAAGTGAAACGAGAATAATCATCAACAATTACAAAACCATATTTGTTACCTCCAATGCTTATATAAGCATTGGGTCCGAATAAGTCCATGTGGAGAAGCTCAAGTGGTCTTGTAGTTGTCACTATATTCTTGACGGGATGTTTAGCTCCAACTTGTTTCCCGGCTTGACATGCACTGCAAATCCTATATTTCTCAAAAGAAACATTTGTTAGTCCAAGGATGTGTCCACCTCTTTGAAGGTCGGCCAAGTTCCTCATGCCAACATGAGCTAGTCGGCGATGCCATAACCAGCCCATGCTAGATTTTGCCACTAAACAAGTCTCGGACCCAACTTTACTAGTTGCAAAATCAACTAGATAAAGCTTGCCCTTTAGTTGACCCGTAAAAGCAATAGAGGAATCCGCCCTTCTAGAGACTTCCACACCCTTATCCGTAAAGAGACAATTATATCCCATCTCACAAAGTTGTGAGACGGACAACAAATTGTATCCCAATGAATCCACAAGTAGAACATTAGAAATGGAATTATCATTTGAGATAGCAATTTTATCCAAACCAAGGATATCTCCTTTGCTATTATCACCAAAGACAATCTTTTAACATGAAGTCTGATTTGGTTGAAAGGAGGTGAACATATTCTTCTCTCCGGTCATATGATTTGTGCATCCACTATCAAGCACCCAACTTGATCCACCGGAGGAATAATCCTGCAAAACAAATTTAAGCCTTTATTTTAGGTCCCGAGATGGAACCTAGAGGATTAGTTACAAAAGGCTTGGGCACCCAAACACTCCTCAAGATTTGCCTCTTCTTGAGTGCACCCACATACTTCACCACAATCTTGCCATCCTTATCCCAACAACACATATAATCACAAATGTGGCTCCGTGAGATGGGCACTTGTTGCTTGGGCACCTCCACTTGCTTGTTCTTGTTGCTCTTCTTGTTGTTTGCTTGTGTGCTTGTGGGTGTGCTAGCATTGTTCACTTTGTTGATGAGGTCAACAAGTGGCACACTCTTGTTGAACTTCACACAAGCTACCCCATTGACCAAGTTCCTTCCATTGGCCTTACCATCATACCTATTGTAGCCAATGCCATCCTTGATCATGGGGTGTCTTGATGCCTTGTACACATTTGCTTGTTGCTTTTCTTTGCACTTACAACCAACTTTGACAATAGTGTTCAACCTTTGAATTTCCTTGTCCTTCTTTTCTAGCTCAACAAGGTTAGTTGCACAAACATTTACATCAACATTAAAACATCTTTCACAGCCCTTGCTAGTTGAAGCTTTATTTTGTTTGGAAGCGGTAGAGGTGCTTCTCCAAAGAGTTTCATAGTTTAGCTCAAGATTGTCATATTTCTCTTTTAAGCTTGCGAAGCTTTCTTGAGCCAAACTAAGATCATGCTTTAGAGGAGCTAAAGAGTCATTGAGTGAAGAGTGTTCCTTGGTCAAGCATTCATATGAATCCTTGACCATGGACAACTCCACGCTCAACTTCTCCACCTTTCCCTTTTCCATGGTGAGAGATGCCTCAAGTCCTTGGGTCTTCTCCCTTTCCTCTAGGAGCAATTCCCCTTGCGACTCAATGCATGACTCACGCTCTTCTATTGTGTACATTAGCTTTAAGATTTTAGTTGCGGCCTTTTTACCATATTTCTTAATGATTTTGCTAGCATAGTTCTCATCATTCTCATCATCACTATCACATTCATTAGATGTATGAGTAGGAGAGTTAGGAGGCACCTTATCTCCTTTTGCCATGAGGCAAGTAGGAGTGTGATAGTCATTGTCAGTGAGGTTGGCGAAGAGCGAAGGTGATGAAGAAATGTTGGTGAAGAGAGACGTCGATGAAGCATTGTCGGTGATGAGCGTTGAGGAAGAAGATGCTTCTTGTATAGCAATTGCAGCCACACTCTTCTTCTCATTTCCATTGTCATCTTCACTGTCATCATCCGATTGCCACCCTTG
Source organism: Chrysopogon serrulatus (assembly GCA_015844335.1). Taxonomy (NCBI): domain Eukaryota; kingdom Viridiplantae; phylum Streptophyta; class Magnoliopsida; order Poales; family Poaceae; genus Chrysopogon; species Chrysopogon serrulatus. The sequence goes on along the minus strand of JADLZL010002413.1, from coordinate 131,061 downwards.
ACCCAAGTGTGCTTCACCTTCACTTTTCTTCTTGGACTTGTACTTCTTGTCACCTTGCTTGTTGAATCTAGACTTCTTGCCTTTGTTTGGACAATCCGCAACAAAGTGATCAATATCACCACACTCATAGCAAAATCTCATCTTAAAAGGCTTGCTTCCACCATTTCTTCTCATCTTGTCTTTCTTCATTCTAAGAAACTTCTTGAAGTTTCTCACTAGTAATGCTTGCTCATCATCGAGATCATCATCATCGCTGCTATCTTCACGCTCACAACGTTTCTTGTTGCCATGACTTGTATCTTCTTGTGATGCCTTGAGAGCAATACTCTTTCTATGTCTCACTGCTTCTTTGGCTTCATCATCTAGCACTTCATGATGCAATAGCTTGGTAAGCATTTCTTGTGGTGTCATTGTGCTATAGTTATCCTTCTCCATAATGAAAGAAGCAAGCATGTTGTTCTTTTGTCTATACACTCTACAAATCTTCCTTGCCGCTGCATGGTCATCCCACCGTGTGTCTCCAAGTATTCTAATTCTATTTACCAAGGTCATGAATCTATTGTACATCTCTTGAGTGGTCTCTCCTTCTAATGTAAAGAAGTTTTCAATCTTTCCTTGTAGAAGCTCAATGTTTCCCACTCTAACACTCTTGTCTCCTTCAAATGACACTCTCAATGTCTCCCAGATTTGCTTTGCACTCACCATTCCATTGACCTTGTTGTTCTCTTCCGGAGATAGACATTGCAAAATCAAGGTTGCTGCCGTTGCATTGAGTTGAAAATCCGCGGCATCTTCGGGTGTCCACTCACTGGGATCTTTGGGGACATCCACACCAACTTCAACTACTTCCCAACACCTTGCGGCAATAAGATGCAACTTCATCCTATGTGCCCAATCAACATATCTCACACCATCAAATTGAGGTGGCTTGCCGGGGTTGACAACTGGCATGTTTGGATTGTTTCTCTTGCTTGATGACCCATAGTCGTAGCCGGTTCTTGCATAAGCTTTTGGTGTCTTGTCACCACCCTCATTTGTTGACTCGGCATTTGTCTTGTCTAGTACCTCCTTCATCTTGTCGATTTGCTCTTGCATCTTGTCCATTTGCTCCTTTTGCTGCACTTGGAGCTTCTCGGCGAGTTGAGCGGTGATTTGCTCAACTAGAGTCTTCATAGTGTCCGCATCCATCTTGACCAACGTTACTCCTCACGCGGTGAAGCGTCAATCCGAGGGACCACGGCTTTGATACCAATTGAAAGGACCTAATTGGCCTAGAGGGGGTGAATAGGCGTATTTTTGAAACCTGAAATTCACAAACTCAAATTGCGGAAGTTAGATGCTCACCGGAAGTTCCGGTGGTTTGGAGCAAAAGTTCCGGTCTAGACCAAAACTTCTATTGCAAACCAACTTGAACTTCGGGTGTCCTACAACTAGAAAATCAGAGTAAATGAGTTGTGATTTCAACTACACGAGTTACCACACCCTTGGGAATCACTTCTTGAATTGAGTTCTTCTTCCTACAAACAAATAAGCAATAGAGTATACAAAGAACACAATATCAAGAGTAGTCGATGCTACCACCACAACAAGCACGCGGGACACACGATTTATCCCGAGGTTCGGCTTTCCCCACAAAGGAGTGCCTACGTCCTCGTTGTTGAGGTGGCCACCAAGGCCCGACCACTTAGGTCACCTCTCTCAAGCAACCACAAAGGAAAACTTGAGATATCCACTAATATGAAGGGTAATACAAACGCTTGGGGTGCCCTCACAAGTAAATCAACACGGGCAACCACGAAAGAACGCCTAGCCGGCTAGGGTTCCAAGAACCCAAGAGTAATAAACACAAAACCAACCGGCAAGACGAGGAGACCAAGTGCTCAAGTCGAAGATCGATGCTCCCGCTCTCAAATCTCACGTCCCTAGCTCAAACAATCGAAGATTGAAGATTGGAAGTAAGGGGGAGAGAGAGTGAGTGAGTCAAAGCTTGGAGGCCGATGAGTGAACAAAGGAACGAGTGAAATGCCCGGCGTAACGGTTAGAAACGGGAGGTGAAAAGTATATATACTTCGGCCTCCGAATGGCCTACCGGAAGTTCTCGGTGGAGCCCCACCGGAAGTTCCGTTCAACCAGATCCGACCGTAGGCTGAGATCGAAGCGAGACACGGGCCGACCGGAACTTCGGCCACCGACCGAACTTCCGTCGCCGCAGGCAGGTGGTGCAGGCGTCGCGTGCAAGAAAGCGCTTCCGTCCTAGACCGGAATCTCCGGCCCGGGCGGAACTTCCTGGTCGGGGGCCGAACTTCCGCCGAGCCAAAAGCCCGCCTACCGTCGCGTGCGAGGGAGGACTTCCGGTTGCTGACCGAACTTTCGTCCCCAGCGGGACTTCCGCCCAGGAGACCCGGGACTTCCGGTCCACCCCGCAAAACAACAAAAACCTTCTACGTGCGCGTGTGTGAGCCGGTGTCTCTCAAGCTACTCTAAAACATCGATATGAGCACTTTTGTTCCCCATTTAGCTAGTTAATTTTGTATCCCTCTTGATAGTACGGCATATCCTACGACTCAAATCAAAATAAAATGAGAGTGAATCACATGAGCCGAATCGCCGTTTGTCCATAAAATTTAGGGTGCTATCATTCACCGAATTCTTTTTCGTTTAAATACACCAATGGACTAACACCTGTAGATATCACTTGATGAACACGTTAGTCGCTAATTTGATTGTCATTAATTATCCAAAACCCACACCGGGGGCGAATGCACTAACAAATGCCCAAGAAAAACAACGACAATGGCAGGAATGCATAGAACATACTAGAAATACATATGCTATTGTCAAAGAATGGATGGAAGAGGACGAAGCTTTAGCACTAGCATCTAAACTTGGTTTAAATTCAAATGGTGAGCTTAAATCAATTTCTTTAATAAACAAAATTCACCCAAGTTTAGAGAAAGCTTTAGAGACCAACCTTAGGGATATCAATTTATGGAAAATTCTAGAAAATAAAATATCCAATAAATATCATAGGCATGAAATAATAGAGGCAAACTTGTTGCCTATAGACATCCATGAAGAAACACCCTTAAAGTTTGAAAAGAGAAATCACATCAATGAGTATGGGAATTATCTCATAAACACTTCGTCGAATCCATGGTCATATGAGAAATCTCCTAAATCTTTTTGGTCTCTCTAATATTACCACATACGAGATCTTCAACCCTCTATTTATACATGTTCATAAAATCATTAAAAGGGTGGTTGTAGATGCATATGTTTATCATAAATATTATAGATCTCATTGTAATCTTGATATAGACGCACAAAGGCTAGTGTTCTAGAGGAAACCGGCGCACAAACTCAACGTATAATAATTAGAAGGTTTTTCAAGAATAACCTTGTGTCCTAAAATAACCACTCTTGAAAAAATAGCATAGCTATAATGCCCTTGTGAATTCATGAAAATGTTTATTTGGATGTTTTTGTCACTAACCATTTCAGGTTTAAAGTGAGAAAATGACTAATGGCAGCAACAGATATGTCCAACTAATTATTATGCAACATTAATTATATCCATCAAAACTTAAATCTGCCTTGCAAAATTCAAGCTTGGGGAATAGACTTATTTAGAAAATCCTATGTTGCTAATATTGGTTGTATCTACTTTTTAATTCATGTTCAATTATTTACCTTTTCATCTCTAAATGAATAAATCTCTATAAGTGTTTTCATATTACCTTTGTTTGCTATAGTAAGATTTGATTTGGAAGTACGCACATACTTCCAAAGGCTTTTTAAATTAAGCGTGGTGCTTAGGTTAAATAGTCTTCCTTAACTAAATTAGACATGAAGTTTAGCTTGGTTATTGAACTAAAAATTGTTATAGTAGACATTAGATATTTTTATTGGGCTAACACCTGCAGAAAAACTTTTAAAATTAATTTAGGTAAGTTATGAGATAAATTTAAATTAGAGATGAGACAGGGGCACATGCTTAAAAAAAGAAGACATAGCTCATTCATCATAAATGATAGAACTTTGAGTATTAATAATTCATTCACTTTATCTTCTACTGCAAGTTACTTTGCCTCAAGCCATGTCTCAGATAAAACATGATCTATACTAAAATAATATCAATACTATCTTTTCATTAGCATAGACAGAACAAAATAAAATACTAGACAAGCAACCTATGTTTAAAATTTGTATACTCCTTCGGGTATGTATTGTCCACTAATCTGTTGCAGGTATAATAATGACTGGAGTGAAAAGAGTTAAAAAGATTAAAGAAGCAAAAGATGGCAAAAAGAATGAGTGCAACAGAGGAGACAAGATGTCCATGAACAACTCAAGATGCAAGAGAAAGGGCCACCAGTCATTTACCCTTCATAACTTAGTGCCGTCACGCTCTAATAATGAAGATAATATTCTAAGATAAGTGGTCACTTGCTCTTCTCTTGGTCTTGGTGCACATAAATACACAAACATGTTAGAGTTACAACTTAAATTGATTAACCTAATTAACCTAATATGTTGTTCTTTAAAATTGTTCATGGCATCATTCTCTTAATCTCAGTCTTAACCAAACAAACTAAAATATTATATTCGATCTTGGGAAGACGATAGTCATACTTATGTGAAAATTTATATAGAGATAGATAATCCTTCTATTGGTTAAATATTTTCATTCTTTTTTGCCATGTGAACTTAAATACAACATTCAATGCTTAATCTTTTGATCTTACCACTCATGTCATAAATAAACAAATCACGTAACACCAACTTTATCTTGTTCAAAGTGCCTAAGGATAGAGAAAAAATAAAAAAAGGGATAAATTTGGTTACTGTTGGTGTTTTTCCACCAAATAGAGCCCATGCACTTGATCTACTGCCTTGGTTTTGCAAACAGGACAACGCATCGAGCAAAGTTTATTAATTCTACAAGTGAAAGTTCTGTCAACATGCACACTTGAGCAAGATGTTTTGCCAGGCTACTATTAAAGCTCTACTTCAACCTATGGGCTAAACCAAAGAACAAAAGTGACATCATCATCACTAGAGGTATGCAACCATCAAGACCTCCATCTCTCAAGATGGAGAGATACACAAGAGTAGAAGAAGAAGACCTATCGGTAGATTTTAAATTTCGTTACCCTTGTCATAAGGTAATATGGTAGTTATCTAATTAATTAGTATTTCTATCTACATTAATAAATTTACCTTAACATATTTATCTTCATAAATATTAAAAATAAAATAAAATAAAATAAAAATCTTTATTGATTTATTTACTGCATCATAAAATATTAAAAGTTCCATGTGAATAAACTTGTGGTAACCCCAGAGAAATATTTACTGTGGTGGTATAAAAAAAAATAATAATAATAGCTCCTGTATTTAATTTCTTGCATTATAAAAATCCTAAACCCCCATAAGAATAAATATTCTCTATGGTGGCATAAAAATACAACTATATAATACACACATATTTAATTTTTACATAATTAAACTAGAAAATCCTAAAAAGAGAATCCTGCTAGAACTTGTCAAATTAAAATCAACTCATAAGAATAATCAATTACTTATTGGTTGATCTAACCTCTTATTAAATTTGAGACTCGAGTTTTGGTTTTTTTTGGAGTGTAATTATACAGGAACAACATTATGACAAGGAGAGAGTCTATTAATGGCACCTACCAGGAGCGCTGCTGGTTAGCTCACTCTAAAGATCATCAACACCAAATATTGCAAACATCTAGCTTGGGGAGGAGCATCCCCTAGTTATCAGGTAACTATACCTAGACGATTATCAAGTCTATTTTATATAGTCATAAAATACCAAAAAATATATGGACACATAAAGTTCCATGTCTTTAGAGTCTTGTAAGTCCAATAGAAATAAAAAGATGAATAACAAATTTAAAATAAAAAAATACTAATCTATATATTAAGGTGTGATCATAGAGTGTGTCTAGTTAGTAAGAGTTAAATAAAAACTAGAGAACATTAAAATTTTGTTTTGAAGATGATAAATAGTTGCTCTACAGTAATTCCTTTCAAGTGCCTAGTTTTCAACCATGAATTCCCCTGAGTTTTGGACATAACTACTTTGATATAAGAATTTACTCCAAACCTGAAATTTATAGAGGTATATGCTTGAGCTAAGTCTAGGTAATTGATTGATATGATACATGAAGGTCTAAGCTACTATTTATCTTATTCCTAGCATTACTAAGTTAAAGAGATTTATTTTGAAAACCTAAAATATTACATGATGAGCTCTTGTATGATAAAGTTTGAATTTCTACCAAAGCCATATAATACATTTAGAGTTAGAAAAAAAACTTTGCGCATTCATGCTTGCTTGCTTTACATTGAGTTTAGTCAATCTTTGTTGTATACCTTATGAGAGCCTTGTCATGCTTTTAAAAATCAAGATCACTTATGCACTCCACATATGCATTACTCCTACTCTAGGATGTAAGCGCAGTCATTTTTACTTTTATCCAGATCCACCTTAAAAATATTTTTCTCCTACATTGGGAGTAAAACACCTAAAAATACACCCTATAGAACAGCCCTCATTTAATTGCTCTAAGTTCTTATCAGTATCTCTCCAATTATTTATATTCAAAGGATGCATGTGGCTATGCAAAAGTATTGAAAAAAAGAGAGTAGAAGAAAAAGAGGAGTAAAAGATGGACAAGTATCCAACAATTAAAATAATGGGTACATAGATGTCCGCCTCTCAGATTAAAAAAAGAAGAAAAGAAAGAAAGAAAGAATAAAGATAGTCCATGTTTTCCCACGAAAAGTTCTAAGGAGGAAGTTATCTTCAAAGAGCAAAAGTAGAATTAGTATTAGCCACTAAATACCATATATACACCTATCCACCATATTCCATACATATGCACATCTTGATTTGATTGTATGCCTCGATTCTCTGTGGATCCATTGTTTGACTTTACAACATATGAATTGCAAGTATGCTCATCCTTGTTATTGCCACTCCTATAAACTCTACTATAAATCTTTAGTTGTAGGAAGGCATAACATTATTAATGCAGCAGTGAGATCCATAAATACCATATATAATAAGAGATTTGAGGGTATCATACAATTAAGCTCGAAGTTTTATTTTAAAAATTTATAAAACTCGAATATTGGTACTTGTAAAGAATTTGAGACATAGTGCTTGACTTGATTGTTCTATCTTTTGATTGCTCAAGACTTATGCAAAAGCTGAAAGCCCCATGGTTAAAGGTAAAATGGGTAAGTTTGAAAGTTAGAGCAGTTTTGTCTAAACCGGAGAAAAAATTTCGTTTGAAAACAAGTGTGCTTAAAAGAAATAAAAGTATTGCAGCAATTCCTTATCTAAATATTTTAATAATTAGGCTTAGGTTGTTTGCAAAGGGACTGGCAAAAGGTAAGCTTGGGGGAGTTGTTGACGGTGGATAACGTCAACTTTTATTAGAACTTTAGACATAAAAAGGCATATGAGTACACACTAGTCTAGGGTTTTAACTGACAATTTCCACGAGTTTTGCATATTCTATATTTTTCAGTGATTGTTCCAGAAAAGCATAAAAGAAGGATTAAAGTGCATAATTATCACGAAATTTATCCATGTCGGCAAACATCGTCATCAGGCTCAGGAAACGTCGGCGCTCCCTTTCTGGAGTCTTTCTCCCACGCTTCCTTGGAAGTCAAGCAAAGCATCCCTACGTCGATTTAAGGTCGGGTTTGATCCGACGGTGCACACAACATAAAAAGACGCGGATCGATGACGTGGCGGTTTCTTTCCCCCTACCCCACCTCGGCCTATATAATGACGCCCCAAGGCCCTTCCTAGAGGCATTCTACACCCCGATGCTTCATATTCTCTACATAATTAGGGTTAGGGTCCCTCTAGTTGATTTAGTTCTAGTTCATCTAGTTCTAGTTCATCTAGTTGTAGCAATTAGGAGAGACTAGTTCATCTAGATCTAGTCTTATTTAGAGATTAGAGAGATTGAGTAGAGGAGTAAAGATTCTGGAGGAGTTTCGGCCTTTCGGTGCTTCTTCATGACTGTATTCTTCTGGATTCAGCTCCCTCGTCCGGAGCTGCATTCTGAGGTACTTTTGTATTCATCATTCCGATTCAAGTAAGCAGTTGTTCTTATTCGTTTTTAAGTTCACATCTTATATTGAGTGCTTTGGTCTTGGTCATTACTTGATTGAAGTAGTAATTCGTAGTGTAGATGTGGTGTCTGGGCTATGATTGCTTGTGGATGTCCCCTGATTAGCCGGATAGTGGTAGTCCACGTAGGTGACAGCTGCGTTGGTTCCTCTATAGTCCACTTCCCGTTGATAGGACTGATAGGCTTATAAGTTCTTGGTAGGAGATTACTCTGTTTCTCCTCTTATTCGGGATACTTGCCCAGTTAGAACAATATTATACGAAGCTTACCGGTTGTCAGAACTAGAGTTCAATAGCTATTTTCTCTTTCTTGATTTTATCTAGCCTAATTATAGGGTTAAGTCTATATACTTTGTCATCATCACAACTGTTCCCTGTGGATACGATATTTAAAACCTCCGGGTAAAATATGACACTGGTATGATATCTGTGCGCTTGCGGATAATCTTACTTAAATCTTATTTAGTGGAGTGCAGTTAATTTATACCAACAGCGATCTCCCACCGGGTGAGCACAATCCCCCTCACAATGTCACTCCACGTGACTAGCAATCGGAGCACCACTCAATCTCCGAGCGTGCAACACGATGCCCACAAGCCTTCAAGCCATCTAGGAGGTGGCAACCTCCCAGAGTAATAAGCACCACCGGCTTACAACTCGATCACCTAGTGCCACACTTTGCAATCTCTCAATGCAACGCACAAGAATTGCTCACTCGCAATCGGATGTAATCACTACAAGCATAAACGAGTTAGAGGGCTTTCAAGCACCACCAAGCAAGGATACAAAGTCCCAAAGTCACTCAGCCACCGGCCAAGGCCGGCCACCATCTCAATATATAGCCCCAAGGGCTAAAGAGCCGTTGCCAACTCCACTCAGCCAGCACGAAGGCATCGGACGATCAGATGCTTGAGCATCGGACGCGCGCCCCAGCGTCCGACGCTCACCGCAATGCCATGTGTCGCCACGTCTTTGAACTAGCCGTTGCCGCCAACGGTCAGCTCGCTCACGCTGCGCGGCACGCACTCATCGGACGCTCCGATGGACGCCATCGGACGTAGCTCACTTGAACCGGACGCAACTCAGAGAGCTCCAAAAACGTGCACCACCGCATCGGACGCGTCCGACGCATGGGCATCGGACGCTCCTCGGCGTCACCGCCAGCACTGCTTTGCACCGGACGCGCCGATGCCAAAGCGTCGGACGCGCATATGCAAACTTCCAGCGCGCGCTCACCGCCGACAAGCCATCGACGCCCGGCGTCCGCCCGACCTTTTGCCACAGCGTCCGATGAGTGTTTCTCCAACGATTTCGCCTCTATTTCCGGCCTCCGGCGTAATAGAAAATGAGCACTTCATTTCCACGAAAGCGTCGAATCCCGTCGAGCTTGGAGAGAGGATCCCAAACCCCTCTCTACCCGGCAATCTTCATCCCTTTTGCAAATGTGCCAACACCACCAAGTGTACATCACCATGTGCATGTGTGTTAGCATTTTCACAATCATTTTCAAAGGGGTTTTACTTCTCACAACACCACTCGATCCGGGCAACACGATGTAAAGTTAGATCGCTCAAGTGGCACTAGATGAACGATATGCAAACAAGTTTGCCCCTCTTGATAGTGTGGCCATCTATCCTAAACCCGGTCATCAACTTCTCTACACACCTATGACCGGTGAAATGGAAACGCCCTAGGTTATACCTATTGGCATTTCTAACGCCACGCAATAAACCCAAATCTTTATCCCACGCAATGACACTAGAAATATTGATATTAATTAACTTGTCTTTAGCAACTAGCCACTAACCTCTTTACCCTTACTCCTAACTATGAAACTAGGTTGTCATCCCTAATTGTAAAGCTAGGAATAAACTCGGTACTAAATCTTATTATTTTATGAGACCAGGCGAAATAAATAAAGATAAATATAAACTAAGAATGATTCTCGCAGTTTTACGATAATTATACCATTGTAGCATTTTACCTAGAGTATTACCGTATTTGTCATTTATATTTTACCACTGGAAAGGCATTGCTAAGAAGCTACTCTATAGTATTGATAACACTTATATATACAGTGAATAAGAGATGTAGCCAATGTCAACTCTCTCCTCAATAACAGGAAGGTGTCACAAGATAAATAATAGATAACTGATAAATATGATCAATATGATAAATCATCTTCTAATAATACTAATCCCATCATAGCACTCTAATCATGTCAGTATTTGTCTAATCAGGTAATAGAGAAATAACTCCTAAGTATTCAATCTACAGTCAAAGCTACTCCATTTAGTACAAGTATGTCTAACAATCATGGCTAAGTTATACTACTGTTCCCTAACACATCGGAGCAATGTACAGGAGAAGAGTACAGGAACCTCCTCTTAACCTGACAATCCCACTCTACCAATCCACCGTATGGGGGAAGGCCTACAAAGGACTCAATGGGTCTGTCACACCCATGATCTACCTCACTACTCGGCACGACTGGGGATATTCGCAGATAAGCAAAGCATCTAGACACCATGTCTACATATTGCCTACCACTCACCATGCAATTGAATAGATGAGCGCTATACGAACCAAGATATGAATATAATAGCAAACTAACTATACTAGACATATTAAAGTAGACAATGAACAATGCAATCAAGAACATAATAATGAAGAATAATGTTGCTAGTAATGATCGCATAAACGCAGATATTATAATAAGAAAGAAAAGCTTAAGAACTATACCGGACTCTTCTCTTCTTGACAACGCCGGGGAATCCAAGATCGATGAAGAACTTGACTTCCTCTACTCTAGATCTAACTAGGCTAAACTATGAACTAGAAGGCTATGTGGAACTAGAACTTGAAGCTCTAAATGACTTGATCACCAAATATCTCGAGATGGAATGAATGAATGAACTCGTTAGCTCGGGTTTCCAAGGGGAGGTCCGCCCGCTTATATAGCCCTAAGTGGGATGCACGACGGCCGCTTGATCAAACCGACTTCACGTAGGGCTAAGATGAATCCTCAAAGGCGGTGAAAAGAACATTCCGAAGGAGGGAGAGGGTTCTCCTCCCAGAGGCCGGCCGGCCTGGCAGGTGGGGCCGGCCGGCCCCACCTAGAGGTGGCCATGCCTCTCCTTCGCTCCGTTGTCTTCTGGATCCTTCTAGAGTAGTTTGGTGTATTCCCCGAGTTTCGGATAATTCCATGATGTAGATTTGTAGTTATGCCCCTTTTTTTTGGTGTTTTTTCGGTTCAGTCCCTAAAAATTGATAAATTACCAAAACTCGTGGAAATTGTTAGATAACCCCCTAGCCTTCTAGATATTGATGTGTGTTTCATGTCTTTCGATATATAAAATGTTGACGCTTATCCACCGTCAACAACTTTCCCAAGCTTATCTTTTGCTAGTCCCTTAGCAAAACCTAGAGTTGGATCAAGAGTTGCTACAATGCTTTCATTCTGACAAGCACACATGCTCTCAAACAAAAATTTTCTCCGGATTAGACAAAATTGCTCCAACTCCCAAACTCACCCATATTACCTTTAACTGTAGAGCTTTTAACCTTCACGTGGGTCTTGAGTAATTGAAATATAGAACAATCAAGTCAAGCACTATTTCTCAAATTCTTTTACTCAACTAATGTTCCAGAGTTTTTGCAAGTTTTTACAACAAAACTCAGAGCTTAATTGTATGACACCCTCAGTCTCTCAAAATATGTGGTATTTGTGGATCTCACTGAGGCATTCATGATGTCATGCCTTCCTAATTCTAAGGATTATAGTGGAGTTTATAGGAATGGCATTTAACAAGGATAAACATACTCGCAATTCATATATTGTAAAGTCAAATAATGAATCTATAGAGAATCGAGTCATACAATCAAACCAAGATGTGCATGTGTGTGGAATATAGTGGATAGGTGTATATGTGGTGGCTAATTCTAATTCTACTTTTGCTCTTCAAAATGAATCTCTCTTCTTTCTTAGACCTCAGAACTTCTCAGGAAAACATGGGCTATCTTTATTCTCTCCTTTCTTTTTTTTTATTGGGAGGCGGGCGTCTGAGTACCCATTATTTTGAAGCTGGGACGCTTGTCCATCTTTTACTCCCCTCTTCTTCTCTTTCTTCTTCTTTTTTTTAGCCACATGCATCCTTAGATACAATAATTGATTGAAGAGATAACAATAAAGAACTTAGAGCAGATAAACAAAGGCTATCCTAGGGGTTATTATATATTTTTAGGTGTTTTCTCCCAGAGTAGGAGCAGAAACATTTTTGAGGTGAAAATGGATAAAAGTGGAAAATGGTTGCGTCTACTCTCAAGGTGAGAGTAATGCATATGTGGATGGAGTGTGTGAGTGATCTTGATTTTAAAAGTATGACAAGACTCTCTTAAGTATACGACAAAAGGTTGACTAAACTCAATACAAAGCAAGTAGCATAAATGAGTAAAGGTTTCCTAATCTAAATATGTATCATATATGGCTTTAGTAGGAATTCAACTTTGTCATATAAGAGCTCATCATGTAAGGGTTTGAAATTTTTAAAAGATAAATCTTCAGAATTTAGCTTCATTAAGAATAAAATAAATAGCAGCTCAAACTTTCTCATATCATATCCGTCAATCACCTAGACTTAGCTCAAGCATATTACTCCACAAGTTTCAGATTCAGAGTAAATTATCAAGTTAAAGCAATCATGTCCAAAACTTAGGAGAACTCAAGGTTGAAAACTAGGTTTTTGAAAGAATTCTAGCAAAGCAACTATTCATCATTTCTAAAACAAAAACTCCTAGTTCATAATTGACTCTAGACACACTCTCATTAACTAAAACTTCTTTTTGTTGCTTTTCAGATTTTATTTAACTAAAGACTCTTAAAATACTCGACAGACGTGGATCTTCATGTGTCCACCTATTTTTTTTAGTATTTTATAACTATAAGATAGACTCGATAAATCGCATAGGTATAGTTACCCGATAACTAGGGGATGCTCCTCCCCAAGCTAGATGTTTGCCACATTTCGCTTGAATGATCTTTTTAGAGTAAGCTTAGCAGTGGTGACCCACTGACCTATCTCACTCTTTAATTGTATAATCCTGCAAATGTATACTCTAACAAGAAAACCAAAACTCGAGGCTCGAATATGATAATGGGTTAGCGGTCAGCCAGATAAGTAATTGATTATCTTTATGAGCAGATATGAATGTGTAGCATGATTCTTATATTTTTTTATGCTTTTCTATTTATAATGCAAAGAAATAAAAATTTATTTTTTATGCTACCATAGTGAATATTCTTACGGGGTAAACCATAAGTCTAATCCTTTGGAGCGTTTTAAAGTTTTATAATAAAGTAATAAGAGATTTTTATTTTCTTTTTAAACATGCAAAAGAATGAATGTACTAAAGTAATTAGATAACTACCATTATTACCTTATGGCAAGGGTGCGGAATTTAAAGTCTACCGACAAGACTAGGTTGGAAAGAGTACTTACTTATAGGATTCGTTGTCCGAGGAAGCCTCGCACGTTCTCCATCTTGCAATGATGTCTCTTTATTCTCTTCCAACCATCTTTGATTTTGTTCTTGTATTTCTCTTCCTTCTTGCTTAGCAATTTGCTCCATTCTCTCGGCTTCTTTGTCCCATTCGCCCCAAATGTTCTTGTTTAGTGATTTGATCCTCGTACCTTGTAGCTTCACTAGGATAGTCTTCTCCTTTCTTCTTTGAGAGTAAATTCGCTCTACGGCGAGATCGGCGTCTCCTATTTCGAATCTTCTGGGGTGAATTATTGTCAGTGTAACTATTGAAGTCGCAACGTACCTTTCCCACGGGAAGGTGGAAGTGAACTTGTCCAGATCTCATGTAGAGGATTGCATTGGCGGTGTTGAGGAAAGGTCTTCCCAAAATGATAGGTGTATCGTCATCTTCCTGCATGTAAAGAACCAAGAAATCTGCAGGTATATAATAATCTTTAATTTTTACCGTGACGTTCTTTACTATGCCTTCTGGGAATCTTGTTGATAGGTCCGCCATCTGCAGCTGTATATAGGTTGGGTATAACGGTTCATCACCAAATAAATAGTTGTATGCTACCTTTGACATGACGTTGACCCCTGATCCAGTGTCACAAAAGGTCTTCAGAAAAACCATTTGCTTAATTGTGCATTCAATAGTCGGGACTCCTGGGTCTTCTCTTTTGACAATGTATGGTGGTGCTAGCAGGTGGTCGTATTCGGTGTTAACCGAATTGATTTGTTGAACCGTCTCTTCTGAAATCTGACTAAGCTCACTCTTCCTCCTTCTTCTATTATTTTTCTTCTTCTTGGGTTCAGCTGGTTGTTGGGCTTGCTCATATGGCTTCTATGGGAATGCGGGGGTTGTGAGGATACGGTTCTTGAATGAGAACTTCTCCTTTTTGTTCTTGATGGAAAACACAATCCTGGTGTGCTCCGCATAGATGACGGCTTTAGTTGTGCATAAGAATGGTCAGAATGGTCGGTCCAATATGATGGGTGCCCTTTCATCTCCTCCAGTCTCCATGACTACAAAGTCAACGGAAATATAGGATTGTCCTATTCGAACAATGGCTTCTTCCAAAACTCCTTCGGGGTAGCAAATAGACTGATCTGCAAGCTGTAAACGCATGGTTGTGTACAACAAAGGATCTTCTAGAATCTTTTCATAAATTACCTTGGGCATAATGTTGACACTTGCGCCGAAATCACAGATAGCCTCTGGAAAGGTGTGACATCCTATGAAAATAGGAATGACAGGCCTTCCAGGGTCTCCTTTCTTCTCAGAGAGTGAGTGGTCAACCCACTGCACATCTGCTGGTTCTTTGTTGTAATGACCTGCATTGTGAATATCGATAAGATTTGCAGTTTCTAAATCTTCTAATTGGCCCAGAGCCTTACCTTTTTCCATTGGAGGAACAGCAGCTACTAATTGAGCTAATTGAGATTCTAACATTTTATTGAAGCTGTGTTGATTTTTAATAGCAGAAGCAAAGGTATCCAGTCTAGTGTTTATATTTTCTAAAGCTTTATCATTCAAAGTTACCTTTTTAAATATTTTGTCTAGCAGTTTAGATTGACCAAAGAACTAGGTCTCGTAAAGGTGGTAAATTATAATTGCTGTAATTATTATTACCTTAGAAATTACCTTGTCGTGGTTGCTGATTCCATCCTTGATTTGATTGGTTCCATCCTTGACCTTGTTGAGGACGGTTGTTAGTGTTATTGTTGATATAGTTCACGACCTCTTGGAATTCGTGACGCTTGATCATGAGTGTCCTGTGTTTCCACATTCTTCACAATTCATGTAGGAACCATTAATGTGCATGACTCCTCTCTTTTCAGTGTCTCTATCTTCGAGCTTCTTTATGATGAGGCCTAGCTTTTCAGTGAATGTATCGACTTCCTTGAGATGATGAGTGCCTCCTTCTCTCTTACGAGGTTGAGTGCGTTCTTCAGTCCAATTTTGATTTGAGGCCATCTTCTCAACAAGTGCTGTTGCATTGACGAGCTTAAGTGACAGGAAAGCTCCTCCAGCTGCAGCATCCATAGACTCACGAGTGCTAGAGACTAGCCCATGATAGAAAGTCTGCATAAGTAGCCAATCCTCCATTCCATGATGAGGGCATTCTGCGATGTAATCTTGAAAGTGTTCCCATGCCTCGGTGAACGATTCATCATGTTGCTGTTGAAAACTTGAGATCTTCCCACGCAGTGCAGTGGTCTTGCCTGTTGGAAAGAATCTGGCCAGAAAAGCAGTAGAGCATTTGTCCCATGTAATGTTGGTTGCCTTGTTATAAAACCACCGCTTTTGCTTTTCCTAGCAAAATAAAATGGAAATAGGCGAAGTAAGATAGCATCCTTTGATACATCTTTGATCTTGAAGGTGCTGCATATCTCCAGAAAGTGTTGTAAGTGTGCACTTACATCTTCATGTGCCTTTCCACAAAACTGATTAGCTTGCACCATAGTGATGAGCACAGGCTTGAGCACAAATCCATTGTCTCCGATATCGACATTAGGTCCAGTACGGATGTTGGTGGTTGTTAGAGCGGAGAATTCACGTAGTGTCTTCTCAGCCATGGCTTGAAAAACTGGTGTCAAGCTAACTTCTAATCCTTCTGATTCTTCTCCTTCGGATGATGGAGCTTGCTCTTGTGAAGAACAAGTTTTAGTGGAGGGTGTTCTTGATGGTGATTCAAAAATGTCCCTCGTTCTTGCAAACTTCCTTCTTAAGAGTTTCTCTGGATCTTCAGTGTAATTGTCCGAGAGATCAAAAACCATTCATTCATTCATTACCCTGCATAAGATACACAAGTAGACGAAACAAGCCTGTTTGAGTTAGAGGCCCATTGGGTGATCGATCTTATTGTGGTGCATATGGTTATCAATACTTTTTCTAAGTTTGTTAGCCTTCCCCGGCAACGGCGCTAAAAATGCTTGTTGGCATGTCTAACGTCACTGCAATAAACCTAAATCTTTATCCCACACAATGACACTAGAAATATTGGTATTAATTAACTTGCCTTTAGCAACTAGCCACTAACCTCTTTACCCTTACTCCTAACTGTGAAACTAGGTTGTCATCCCTAATTGTAAAGCTAGTAATAAACTCTGGTACTAAATCTTATCATTTTATGTGACTAGGCAAAAATAAAGATAAATATAAACTAAGAATGATTCTCAAGCGTCATGATAATAATTATACCATTGTAGCATTTTACCTAGAGTATTACCAGGTTGTCATTTATATTTTATCACTGGAAGGCATTGCTAAGAAGCTACTCTATAGTATTGATAACACTTATATATGCAAAGTGAATAAGAGATATAGCCAATGTCAACTCTCTCCTCAATAATAGAAGGTGTCACAAGATAAATAATAGATAACTGATAAATATGATAAATATGATCAATATGATAAATCATCTCCTAATAATACTAATTCTATCATAGCACTCTAATCATGTCAAGCATTTGTCTAATCGGGTAATAGAGAAATAACTCCTAAGTATTCAAGCTACAGTCAAAAGCTACTCCATTTAGTGCAAGTATGTCTAACAATCATGGCTAAGTTATACTACTATAGTTCCCTAACACATCGGAGCAATGTACAGGAGAAGATGAGTACAGAACCTCCTCTTAACCCCGACAATCCCACTCTACCAATCCACCGCATCGAGGAAGGCCTACAAAGGACTCAATAGGTCTGTCACACCCATGATCTACCTCACTACCCGCACGACCGGGGATATTCGCGCATAAGCAAAGCATCTAGACACCATGTCTACATATTGCCTACCACTCACCATGCAATTGAATAGATGAGCGCTATACGAACCAGTGCATGAATATAATAGCAAACTAACTATACTAGACATATTAAAGTAGACAATGAACAATGCAATCAAAAACATAATAATGAAGAATAATGTTGCTAGTAATGATCGTACAAACGTAGATATTACAATAAGAAAGAAAAGCTTAAGAACTATACCAGACTCTTCTCTTCTTGACAACGTCGAGAATCCAAGATCGATGAAGAACTTGACTTCCTCTACTCTAGATCTAACTAGGCTAAACTATGAATTAGAAGGCTATGTAGAACTAGAACTTGAAGCTCTAGATGACTTGATCACCAAATATCTCGAGATGGAATGAATGAATGAACTCGTTAGCTTGGGTTTCCAGGGGGAGGTCTGGCTCCGCTTATATAGCCCGGTGGGATGCACGACAGCCGTTTGATCAAACCGACTTTACGTAGGGCTAAGATGAATCCTCAAAGGCGGTGAAAGAATATTCCAGAAGGAGGGAGAGGGTTCTCCTCCCAGGAGGCCGGCCGGCCTGGCAGGTGGGGCCGGCCGGCCCCACCTGGAGGTGGCCTTGCCTCTCCTTCGCTCCTGTGTCTTCTGGATCCTTCTAGAGTAGTTTGGTGTATTTATGAGTTTCGGATAATTCCGTGATGTAGATTTGTAGTTATGCCCCTTTTTTGGTGTTTTCTGGTTCAGTCCCTGAAAATTGATAAATCACCAAAACTCGTGGAAATTGTTAGATAAACCCCTAGCCTTCTAGATATTGATGTGTGTTTCATGTCTTTTGATATATAAAATGTTGACGCTATCCACCGTTAACAATACCTTTGCCTTGCGCTTTCCACTCCATCTCCTCCAATACCGATGCAACACATGCACCAATATCCATATGAATGATATGATCCACTTCATATCATCATATGGCCTTCGGTCCATCGATCTTGACCTCACTTGCTCTTTGCCATCGCTTCGGTCCTTCGGCGCCAAGTCTTTGCTCAAGCCTCCCGACACTCGGTACCAACGGCTTCAAAGCCTCCAACTTGCCCTTCACCATTGCGACTGGTCCATCAAGCCAAGTCTTGTCTTGATCTTCACCTCTAGCCACATGACTCCATGTCATGTATCAGGCATTAAGCTCTTTCATCACCATATGTGTGAGCCTTGCAACAAATCACACCACCTCCATGGCTTAGTTGCTCACACACATGTACCTGTAGACTAAATCTCTGCAATTCTCACATAAGCACAATTAGTCCACCTAGGTTATCACTCAATTACCAAAACCAAACAAGGACCTTTCACCCTCCCCTTCGTCCTCCTCCGATCCACCAAGACCAATCCATTCTCCTCACCGTGTGTGTTACACTTGAGTTATTTATGACCTTTAGGCACCCAATTTCAACCGTGACAAGTTAGAACAAACCATCATTGACTTGCAGCCTTGCTGCTCTTGGCGAGCTCCAAAGAGACATTGCTTTGCCGGTTTACGATTGGTTTGGCCAAGCTAATATAAATTCTTGGGAGGGAAATATAAGGTTTCAGGGGGCATCGCTCGTTCGCTCTCCTAAGTGTAAATCCACATTAGATGGCAGCAACTAAAATTTAGATATGTGAGAGAGAGAGAGAGAGAGTATCTTTACTCGATCTTAGCTTTATTCTCCGTTATGCATACTGTTTATGAAGAAGGAAAGGAAAAGGAAAGCAAAAAAAAAATCAAGCATGGGAGGAACTGAGGAAAGAACATGGACACAACATAGCAAAATTGTATAAGATACTTCATCCATTCTAAAGAGATGCAATTCTAGACCCACTCGAAGCCAGGCTATCTTGAGTTTGACTATTTAAAAAAATATTATCAACATGTGTAACTCTAAATAGATATAAATATACTACATAATATATTTCAAGATGAATATAATAGTATTTATTTTATATCATAAATATTAGTGTATTTTTCATACAAATTGAAAAAAATATTTGACTTAACCCCTGTTCATTTTTGCACCCAATGAGGAAAATTTCTACGCGACATGTGGGCATATTTCGATTGGGCTGGCCGGCTGGACTGGATCACTGGAGCGGTAGCCTCCAGGCTCTGGTTGGCTTCAGGTCCAGCGGCCACGGCCTAGCGAGAGCCGGGTCAGCGGAGGACGGGCGGGACGGGCCCACGGCAATATCCCCGGATCTCACCGCCCGGATACGCCCGATCTAGGCTCGCCGACCCAGAAAATCCTCCTATGGGGTCGAAAGCTCCTGCTGCCCCGCCATGTATATTATCTAGTGACTATCATATCATTGAAAAAAAACATAAATTGTCGAAGCGCTTGACTTATTCATGACCTTTTAGGCGAAGACTCATCTTGGCAAAGTAGTTTGTGATTTTTCTAGTGGTGGTTTAATTTGAACCCTTGATTTTTCATGTTTAAATTAGGGCGCCAATTCACTCCCTCTTTGGTGCTCTCGGGACCTTTGAACCGCAACAAGTTAGAAGAAACCATAATTGCATTGACTTGCCGCCTTGTTGCTCTTGTCGAGCTCCGGCAGACATTGCCGTTGGTTTACGATTGGTCTGACCAAGCTAATATAAATTCCTAGGAGGGAAGTATAAGGTTTCGGGGGCATCGTGCTCCCCTAAGTGTAAATCCACATTAGATGGCAGTAACTAAAATTTAGATACAGGAGAGAGAGAAGAGAGAGAAAGCATATCTTTACTCGATCTTAACTCTCTTTTATGCATAGTATTTATGAAAAAGAAAAGGAAAAGGAAAGCAAAAAGAAGTATGGGAGGAACCGAGGAAAGATTTTTAGAACATGGACACAACATAGCAAAATTGTATAAGATACGTCGTCCATCCTAAAGAAGATGCAATTATAGACCTACTCCAAGCTAGACTATCTTGAGTTTGACTATTTTTTTAAAAAAATATTATCAACATGTGTAACTCTAAATAAATATAAATATACTACATAATATATTTCAAGATGAGTATAATAGTATTTATTTCATATCATAAATATTAGTGTATTTTTCATACAAATTGGAAAAAAAAAAAAAATGACTTAACCCTGTTCTTTTTTTGCACCCAATGAGGAAATTTTTGCGCGGCATGTGGGCATATTTCGATTGGGCTGGACTGGATCACTGGAGCGGTAGCCTCCGGGCTCCGGCTGGCTCGGCGAAGGGGATGCGTTGCGGAGCGGGCAGGACGGGCCCACGGCAATATCCCCGGATCTCCCTGTCAGCAGATACGCCCGATCTGGGCTCGCTGACCCAGAAATCCTCTGTGTGGGTCGAAAGCTCCGGCTGCCCTGCCATCCTCTGCGCTGGCTGTCCCGTAATGGCGTCTGGCCGCTCGCTCACTCGCGCTGTTGCGCTTTGCCCTTGCCGTTGCGGATGCCAAACGCCCAAACCCGTCGCGGTCGTGCACAGACACCTACGACGGCTAGCTGCGCGCTAGGGGCGCCGCTGTGGATAAGGCGCAGCCGCAGCGGCGGCAGGCCTTCGCGGCGGTGATGGGCCGCAGCGGCGGCAAGCCTGCGTACGAGCAGTACTACACGGGTAGGGCGCAGCACATACAGTGACGCTGCGGCAGCGCGGAAATCACATGGCGATGATTCAGTGGGGTGAAAAGACGCGGTGCCGGATCGGAGCTGCCCAAATCCGCGGCGTCAGTGCGGGCACTGTTTCCACGGAATCGTGCGGGGAGATTTGCTCTGCTAGTAGACCACAGACCAGCTAGACACGAGAGGTTAGCATTAGCCGCTCCCTACAGCAGCTAATAATAACGCAGCAGTAGTAGTGGTACTACCACCGGCTGATTCCGATCGATTTGGCACCGTCCAAAATCTCCGATGCCTTTATTTATTTGGAGCTGATTTAAACCCCCACGGTTTAAAAGTTTGGCTTACTGACTCGAGAAATCTATACTTACTAGAAATCTTCTTCGTGTGTCAAGTGCCACAGATTAGATTTTGGCATTACTTGTGGTGGTGTTTTTTTTTTTTTTTTTTTTGATAACAACTTGTGGTGTTCTAGTAGCAGTGTACACACGGACACGGTGCACCCTGCACCCACACCAGCTACGCTGGGCCGGCATGCATGGCAGATGCGTATACGTGTCACCAGTCGTTCCGTACAAGGAAAAGTCATGCGGTGATGCAGCATGGGCGAGCAAGCATCGGATCCTCCTGCTCTTGCTCGCTCGCCTACTCATGCCTTGACACCTCAAAGCTATCGATCAAGCATGCAAGCTCTATTCAGCCGTCCAAGAGCTGCTAGCGTAGGTGCTGCTGTGAAACAGTGTTTGGCGTTTGGTAGCTGCGGCTTCAGGCAAAATCTGGCATAAGATTTGGACTCAGCGGCAACCATGGTCCATGGCAGGCTAGTCGAGGTAGCAACTGTAGCAAAATCTCCAATGCTGACACGGCTACTAGTGGCTCCATGAACAGAGAAGTTTTGTTTGGATATATACTCGTATTCCTCCCAATTAGATATGTTAGAGTGAAACTTAAACTAATTTTCATTTTACTTCACTTCAACATATATAGATTAAGGTGAATATCTCAATCCTGTATGTTAGAGTGAAACCTAAACTAATTTTCACTTCAATCCCGTCCAACATACTGTACATATAGATTAAGATGAATCAGAGTGTCAGACAAATAGGGTCGGGGTCGGAGGAGAGAGAAACGGAGAAAGAGGTTTGGCCACTGCCCACTGGGCACTGACTGACCAGCAAGAGTGACTGATGGGTGAGTGAGGTGAGCCGTGAGCGAGGCACAGGCTGTGGGCTCCGCCTTCTCTAATCTCTAGGAGTAAACACTGCGCGAATGGTGGTCCCGGCGGCTGGTTTCCAATCCAAAGGATAACAAAGCCCTTGTTCAGTTGCCATGAAACTTGCAAGTTTTATGCAACTTTCAGCAAGTTTCATGCAACCTTTAATTTATACCCGCATATATGGAGTATTAAATATTAGTAAAAAATAACTAATTATACAGTTTAGTTGTAAATCATGTGACGAATCTTTTAAGCCTAGTTGGACCACGATTGGACAATATTTGTCAAATACAAACGAAAGTGCTACAGTGCAGGGAATGAAAGTTTCTCACAAACTGAACGAGGCCAAAGATGGCATATTAACCCCCCTCTCTCTCACTGTCACAGACACATCCCTTGGTGTTACGGCTACGGCCACCCCGCGGCTGTACCTGGCCTTGGCTCGCCGTGTTTATTTATTTATAGCTGCCCGCTCAAAGCGACAGCTGGAGATCAGGAGGAGGAGCCGCGAGCTGAGGATCGAGGGAAGGGAGCAAGCAAGCAGCCAGAGGCGGCAGTGATCCTCCTGCATCGAAGGAAGCGTGGCCGGAGCGTCGGTTTATTCGAGCGCGCGCGTGACATGGGGGAGCAGGAGAACAACAAGGTCGGCGGCGGCGGCGGCGGCAACAACGCTGCCATGGTGGCGGACGAGGCGGCCGCGGCGGCCAAGGGGAAGAGCCTCGGCGTCACGGACCCGCGCCTGCAGGCCATTTCCGACGCCATCCGCGTCGTCCCGCACTTCCCAAGCCAGGTCCGCCCCCTCCTCGTCCCCCCAACACCATCATCATTCATTCGGTTGACCCGGACGAACGAGCCGCACGCGCGGCGCGAGGCCGCCTCCTCGATCGTGCACGCCCGCTGCGCGCGGCCGGGGACAGACACGGCGGGAGCATGTTGTTCATTCCATTGTTTTTCTCGGCCGCCTCAATCCTCGTCATGCGCATGTGCAGGGATCATGTTCAACGACATCACGGAGCTGCTGCTGCGGCCGGGCGTGTTCAAGGACGCCGTGGACATGTTCGTCGAGCGCTACCGCGGCATGGGCATCGCGGCCGTCGCAGGTAAAATCAAATCGGAAATTAAACCGGACACCACCGAGCCAGTTCATTATCCATCATTGGTTCATCATGGCGACCGGAGCCGCCGCCTGCCTGGAGCCTGCTCGCGCCGGCCGCTGGCCGGCCGCTGGCCAGCTGCCGCCTTCACTTTCCTTAATGACCCTGCTACTATACGGCCGCTGCTCGGTGCTGTCGTCAATTCCGCCTGACGCTGGGGGCGCGCGGCGCGGTGGTGTTCTGAGATTCCGTAATATCTTTGGGGCAGATCTTCCGTGCTCCTTTTGTCCCCCGCGCTTTGTCCTTCCTGGCTTCCTTCCTTCGTTCGTTGTGATCAGCCGATCAGGTCATCCCTCACCACCACCTCCACCTACGCATTTTTTTTTTAAATCTCTTCTCGCCTAGGAGTACAATCTACTACTACTCCTGCTGTTTACAGTAAAATAAATAAATCCTGAAGCAGCTGGACCTGCGCAGCAGCAGTTGGGTGTACTAGCTAGGTGAGTTCAATGTTGATACCAAGTCCTAAAATATGCTGATCTACCATTCTACTCGTCTCTCTCACCATCTGACGTTCTGGCCCGGGGTAATAAATTCAGGGGTCCATCCAATGCCGCCGAGGCCGAGCTCAGCTGGGACTGGGACTGGTGGGACTGGGCGTGTGGGGAGGGCAGGTCGAGCCACCAGGACCGTCTCCGTCTGCTCGCGCCGTGCGGTTGGTTTATGTCCGCACCGCACGGTCCCATGGCATGGCAATGGTCTCGCGCGCGTCAGGGCGGGGCCGCTGGGCCGTGTCCGGCCGCGCCGCGCCACGGCGTCCCTCTTCCTGGGGGCCGGGGCTCTTGTTTGCCGCGGTTCGGTGGTCCAGCGGAATCCCGCGCATTCAGTGCCAGGATCGGAGGGCATGTCGACGGCTGCTGATTGGGCGGGATCGGTCGATGGAGTTCAGCTCGGCTCGGCTCGGCGCGGCGCGATCTCATGAGTAGCGACTGTGCGAGCGAGACGTGCCTCGTGTGTGCCGGGGGCGGGGACCGGCGCCACGGCGGTGGTGGTGGTGGGGGGCGCCGCCCGCCGCGATCCTGATCGATCGAACGGCTGCGGTCGCGCACATGCGGTGTCGGCTCGGACGCCGAGATGTGGTCGCGCTTTCCTTGTAGTTTGTCCTCCCCCTCCCCCCATTACTCCTAGTCCTTCCTAGTCCTGCGATCTGCTGTCGTCTGCGCATGGCCAGATGGCGTGGTCCCGTGCGGGGCTCTGCATGTGCACAGTGATCTCCTGTTGGTCTTGCCAGCTGCCATCGTCACTTTGGTGGACTGTTGCGGTTCGCTCGGAGGATTTGCTTCATCCTCATCGAAAACAGCTTTGTCTCTCGTGCACGCGTTCCTCATATGGCGTCTTCTTGAACGGCACTGTCTAGGACGACCTCTATGGCTCTATTTTGCACCCTTTGATTTCTCTCCTATTTTACATTTTACAGTCATTACCGTTTTTTGCTGTGTTACTTCTTAAAGATATCAGGTTACTCTTTTGATCACATGAGGAATGCCTGAAAGTGTTTTTACTGCTGCCATGCATAGTCATGTTCAAATCTATCTTCGTATCCTCTCCTCTCAGACTTGACTATATCATGTGACGAACTCTTCATATTTTGCTAGGCATTGAAGCTAGAGGATTCATCTTTGGCCCAGCCATTGCGCTAGCCATAGGAGCAAAGTTCATACCACTACGTAAACCTAAGAAGCTTCCAGGTGATGAAAAATGGGTGGAGAAGTAAATACGAACCAAACTTTTATAAATTAGGTCATCACACATAATTTTGGCTGCAACAGTGCTGTATCTTGAATATATTGGCCTGTAAACTTTTAACTCCGAAAATGAATATCTATCACACAGCGAAAACAATTACCATATATGGATCTGCTACTTTTTATTTCACTGTGAAAACCCAAAGAACCAATATATGCACATGATAAAAAGCATGCCGTAGGATTGTTATAGTATCATTATATAAAAGTATAATAACTGTAATTTCTTCGGAAAAAAACTTTGACTAGCTAGACTCATTGTACTAGTGTGCTGTCTGTTACAGTTTAAACATATACTAATTGTTGCTTTTTACAACTTTATATAGGTGAGGTATTTTCTGAAAGTTATGTACTTGAGTATGGGATGGATTGTTTGGAGATGCATGTTGGAGCTATTGAACCCGGGGAGCGCGTAGTGGTTGTCGATGATTTGGTTGCAACTGGTGGCACTCTTTCTGCTGCAATAAGACTTCTTGGTTAGTACCTTATTATATGCTATGGTTAATATGATATATATTTACAGGAAGCTGAGAGTCTAGCTTAGTTGGTTGAGGGTGTGAATGTACATCATACCACCTAGGTTCAAGTTGGCGAATTTGGGTGCCTATTTTCCTGTAAATATATAAAGCCACCCAGTTCCTCCTAAGTCAGTTTAGTTGAAATATGATATATATGTGGATGCAAACCATCAACTTTGCATGGTTGGTTATTAGCATTAGTGCTCTAAATATGTTTTCAAATCAGTATAAAAAATATTTGGATAGGTGTAACACATATCTTCCTGGTCGATGTTTATTGTCTGGTAGTACTAATAATAACGAAACACCTCAAAAATAATACTGTTGCACTTATATTTCTTCTGACATAATCCCTATACTGTAGGCAATTTCCCTGATTGTTCATAGGTATAATGCAAAGACGCTATTCTTACATGTTTATGTTTTAGCTGTGTGGACTGTGGAGTATAGCAGTTAGTTTGAGTATTAGAACAAACCAGTAGAGCACAGAAATCAAGTACTCTTTGCTCTTCAATCAACCATCAGCTGCTAATTTAATCATGTAACAATGTGTGTTCACCAAAAAAGGGAAACATTTTTTTTCTAACATTAAACTTAAACCTATCACTCAAATTTCTTGTTATGAGCAAAGAAAATCTTTTCACCAGTGATTTCTCGATCCTAGAATGAGAAACTTAAAGGGAAAAAAAAGAAGTCGTAGACGATAAACTGTGCAAATTATGTAGAAAAAGGTTGACTGAGGTTGTATTGTACTTCCGTAGTAGTTCAGAGATTGTTGCGTAAAAAGGGGTGTATCGAGTATATTGTGGTGTTGACAAGCATCTCAACGACTTAGTGATGACATGTAGAGTGGAGGGCATCATGTTCTTTTGACTAACGAAGTTTGTCCTTAAGCAGGACAAGCTATTTATTCATCATAGGACAAAATCTTGTCTGAATGATACGCCCTATGGGGTAGCTAATTACTATAGGCATGATTTCGATGAGACTGGATGTGCAATCTCATTTATTTGATGTTGCAAGCGAAAAAAGTTTGTGGATAGCAATTGAGCACTCATGTCTCAGAATAAGCAAACAAGGGATACCACTATGTTAGAAGTTTCCAACTATCTTCCCTTCCTCTTAGTCATCAAATTACAAAATGTTGTTTGTGTGGACTGTTGCATGCAGTTGATCTTTAGAATATCCGAACAGCATATGTTCTGGGGTTTACATACTTTATTATCAGTTATATCATGAGTTACTAGAAAGAAAGTGGCTTCTCACTAACCTTTCCATGACTGCTGAAATTATTTGCATTTCCAGAGCGTGCAGGAGCTAACGTGGTTGAGTGTGCATGCCTCATTGGGCTTCCCAAGTTTAAGGTACCAAATATAAGTTCAGTAAGAAAAAAGGTACCAAAATATATAAATACTCCCTCCGTATCGGATTTAAAAGTCGTTTTGGACAGTGACACGGTCTCCAAAGTATAACTTTGACTTCATATTTTTGTAAAAATACTCATCACACAAAGTGATATATTTATACTTTTATGAAAATATTTTTCAAGACAAATCTATTCATATGGTTTTCACGTTTCCAAACTCAACAACTTAAAAGTTATTCATGATTTATGTTTTAATGTTTGACACAAACTTTGTCCAAAACGACTTCTAAATCCGATACGGAGGGAGTATGTATATAAATACATATTGCTTTTTCTCAAGGTCCACCAATATGGTCCTTACATGCACTTTAGTTAGCTAAAGGAAACTGAGAAAGTATTCCACCTTAGTCTGAGGGAGGAAAGATGGAATAGAACATGGCGTTAATAAAAAAAAAAAAGTCTGCTTGTAACTATTCCTGTACATGCGACTGCAGGTTTTTAATAAATGAAACGATATCAGCTAGTTGCAATGTTTCCTCCTACGAATAAAACCGAGAACCTTAAGGTCAAAAGACCGATGTAACTTCAGTGACAGATAGGTCCATGTGGTCAGGGCTAATTAGTTTTTGTTACATGGATGACAAGAACAGCTTACCTTAGTTGACAACTTTACATATGGATACTGGATAGGATAGCTGAACTCTTTGGAATCTAGCATATGCAGCAGGACTTGATATTTCCAGATATGATTAATGAGAGAGAGGGTTGTGGAAATACGCCTAGTGCCCTAGCCACCCAAGTCTGCCTATTCAATGAGGATAATTTAGACGAGGATGGCTACTTTTCCTTAAGCCTGCTCGGTTGCTTCAGATTTTTTCTTTTCTTATGAAAGAGAGGCATAGCAAGGAGTATATATACTACTCCCTCAGATCTACTGAGGTTGCAATTTTTTCTATGCGCAGGATTTCTATAAGCTCAACGGGAAACCAGTTTACATCCTGGTGGAGTCCCGCAAATAGGACGCAATAAATGGTCAGGCAAGTAATGCTCTTAAGCTCCTTTATACTTGAAACTTCTCTTGGCATTTGTTTTGAACATACCATGAAATTACAAAGCTAGGCAAGCTTGTAAAATCGAGCTTTGCTAAAAAGACCACTCATTGAATCAAAATTTGATTTCCTGGTGAACAGCAGCAGCAGCAGCAGCAGTAGCGTACACAGCCTTAAACTATGCATGGCTACTAATACTAATTTCTATCTTGTGACCTTTTCAGAAAAGCTTTCCCTCCAAAGAAGCTCACAACTTCATTCTTTTGCACGCGCAAGCAAGGTGGAATGGGCACCAAGAACACAGTAATCTGTGTTGAGGCCAAGGCCAAATGCTGTGTAACTTCATGGAGAGGGTGAGATGGATTGGGTGAAACGTAGTCACTGTACTTTTGTAGCACGTCACGTCTAGTGTGTTTTTCAGTAGCCATGGCTGAAAAGAGTGTGTAGCTATTTACCAACTTCCTGCTAGGAACATCTGTATTTGCCAGAGAAGGAAAAAGGAGCTTATGCTGCTGCTCTGCTCAGTTTTCTACCAGAATCGTCTCTTCTTTTTTTCCTGTGCAGATTCAATTCTCTGGTAAACCTTACTACACATCCACGTTCCTGTCGTTTACTTAAGCTCATTTTGCCTAAAAGACTGTTCAATCCTGGAGCAAGAGCAATCATAGTTGCTGCCAGCGTAAGGACATATCTTTTCCAATACTATCAATTGAAGATCCCGAAGAATATGCTAGTGTGCAGTTGTACACTTGTACTCCACCTGATTAGATACTACTCCGTACCCAGGGGTAAGGTTAGATGTCCTCCACTCCTGGACAACACTGCATGCATTTTATTATGCATTTGCATGCGCCCGTGCAACGAATGATGAGCTGTGCAGGTGTTTGGTGAATGGGCACTGATTACTGGTATTATACTATTATTAGTACTCCTTCGGTCCTATGGAGTTTGTTACTTGAAAACCAGTGTCTGTGAGGGGGGTACGGTTTTTTAACGATAAAGTCCATAGGACAGAGGGGGTACTTGCTCTGTCATCAAAATAGATGCAATTTTCAGTTTACAAAAATTCAAACATTTTCTAAGCTATACCAAATCTACAAAATGAAAACTGAATAGATGTAATTATCAGATTTTGAAAAGTCAAATATTTTGAGTAGTATATATATATTTGGAGTGAAATATTAATATATTCTATAAATCCAGTCATAACTAGTAAAATTTGAGTATTTGACTATTTAAATCTATAATTTTTGCATCGGACGGACCGGGTAGTATTCTTTTTTTTTGGTTCTCATAGGAGAGGGCACAGCGCCGCACAGGCGTGGCAAAACTTGGGAAAGGCTGGCTAACCTGAGCAACAAGCCAACGAGGAGACAAACGGAGGACCCGTCGCTGGCCTGCTGCGATCGGTGGCGTAGATTCAGGTGTTCCCTTGCAGTTGGTTCCGTTCCGAACCATGTACGTACTTCTTTATCATCCGCCATCGTCTTAGATCTCTCGGTTGTTTGTCCTCTTCTAGACAACCACAGCTAACAAATCCGTGGTTGTCGAGATCCTATATAATCGTACCACTGGTACGCTGGCAGCCTAACACGGTCCGCGAAGCACGGATTAATGCGTTTGTATACAAAGTTATGTGACCGGGGTCATGCAGAGACAAGAAGATCACCAGTATTAGGGTTCGGGGTTAAGGGATTCAATGACTGGTTGGTGTAGAAGAGGGTTTGGAGGATGGTTATTGTGACAGGTTATGGTAGGCGGGACGGCAGCGGGATAGGGTGGTGGGGCGCCGCCTACGGGGTGTTGGGACTCGGGAGATGGTGGCCGGACAGTGTTGGCAATGGGGCGTCGTGATGGAGTGGTTATCGCCTGCCCTGTGATTAGGGCCTAAGCGGAGGGTGGAGTCGGAGTGGGAATGGAAGCCGGGTGTCTTGACGAGACTACAAGGGCCGCGCAACCGTGGGTGGTGGAAGCTAGAGACGAGGATGATGATGAGGATAGTGGGGTCGCGTGCTCCTCAAACATGCGATCCGCCACACACTCGCGTCTTATCTTTCTCCTTCGTATAATCACATGATCTTTTGAAAAGGGCGTTGATAACGCCGTTCGTATAAACGCACGTGATCATTTGTAAAAGGACATTGATAACATGTGATGTGTGGCTCAATCAATAAGCGAGTGTTTGGTTAGGGAACCACATAAGACCAAGTGGTATAAGTTGGGCCCTATTCTTTTTTGGTTGATTTTGAATTCATCTCATGTTAATCGTAGGGATATGGATTCTCCTAGATTGTCTGATTGAATTGAAGATGAATAGATATGGGTTGAGGAACCGAACACATATGGGCCCTACAAAGTTATTTTTTTCTCTATTTCTCTTTCTTCTTCCCCGGCTCTCTTTTCTTCTGCTATGCAAGTCCTCACCACATACATGAGCTCCAGCAACGTCGCTGCCTGTGCCCACACGAGGAAGATGGTTTGATCGGTTTGTTTGTTTTGGACAAATGGAATGAACTCGTATCTAAAAAGAATATTTCCTTTGCAAGATGAACCCAATCCTTCGATGCTTGAAGCAAGCACCCTTGAAATGGGTTTGATCTAGCCTAAACCACTCAGCCCCTTGACCCAATCACCCGTTAAGTACACGACCCATCGTCTTGTTTGCTGTACTACATGTGACCCATCGTCTTTTTCAGTATGGTTACAGTGATATCGATGTCTTCTTATTTGAATCCATCGATTAGCAGCAGCAGCCCCACGCAATTACGTGCGTACGCAAACTAGTGTGCCCTCATCAAACCAATTATGCATGGACACACCAAATACAACACACTTGCCGGACAGTGCGATGTAAACGTCACTATCAATATGTCGTTGTCGCCGGCGTCAACAATTAAAAAAAGAAGCATTTTTATTAAATGAGCATAATCATCTTGTCAAGCACCTGATTTCATATCCGTTTGCACCCATTGCATTCCATACAACAACAAGCTCTGCAAAACTAAATCCATAATCAATACATTTCAAAATTGTTTTACCACAATTTGTGTTGAATGTATAACTAATACTGAAAGGGTAGTAAATTGGTATGTCTACTAGTATTTTAAGTTATGTAGAGATTATATATCAACTTATTTACATAAATTCTATGCTGTTTGCAACTCACGTCAAGACATATAACAACTTATACTAAGACGATGCACCTTTTTTTTTAGAGATCGCATAGCAGCTTATACGAAATATTTAGTGGCTCTGTTCAGCCGGCAGCTGTTTTTTAAGAGAAAAACACTGTTGGATGGCTGATAAACTCAAACGAAGAGTGACAATTTATGTAGAGATTATTTGAAGAGTCTTTATTGTTACCGTGTATAAACTGATATTGGAACCAAGGGGGTGTTTGGATTCCTCTGGCAAAATTTTTTGCCCTGTCCCATCGATGATTGTCACACATGAATAGAATATTAAATGTAGTCTAAAAAAAATAACTAATTATATAGATTGCGATAACTTTGCGATCTGAATCTTTTAAGCCTAATTAGTCTATAATTTGACAATGTGCTGCTACAGTAAACATTTACTAATGACGGATTAATTACACTTAAAAAAAATTTGTCTCATGGTTTCCTGACGAGTTCTATAATTTATTTTTTTATTAGTATTCGAAACCCCCTTCCGACATCCCTCCGACATTCTGATGTAACACAGGCAAAACTTTTTCCACACCATCCAAACACCCCCAAGTATCAACTCATTTCACAACCTTCAGAAGTGACTCACAAAAATCTGCAAGATGGGGGGGGGCCATAGTTACCGTGCCTACATTGTAGTTGACATAACTTCTTCGAGGTTGAATTGCAGGGGACGACATGTTTGCTTTGGTTACGGTATGCATGGGACACAATAGTGTATATCACGCTGCTTCGGTTCCGAGTAGATTCCAGGTCTGGTAACTGACAGATCGCCTTGGCATAGAATCAAAGAGAAAATAAAGAGGTGTCCTTTGAAAGGAGAAGTGGTGGCAATTGGCGAAATAGATGGCGATTGGACTGCTGGTTCCATGTTAATTGACACATGGAGGGCCAGGATGCCATCACCCATTAATTAATACATTTATTGATGGAGTGGAAGCTCGTCATAGAAGTTCCTACTTCCTAGTACCCTGATCTCTGCATAGTTCCATGAATATCCAGCTCCCACTTGGAGCCTCAAGGGAGTGAAATTCTTCCACAAAATGGCAAACAAGACTATTATGCTGAGCTTTTTACTGAGAGAGAGTAGTATGCTGAGATTTGTATGAATATAATAACAGATTTTTTATCGGCGCATTTTATTTTCAATGTTTCATGGATTTATACTCTGTCAGCATAATAAAGCTCACGGAAATTGAATGAAAAGATGTAGCACAATATACTTCTCCGGCAAGAGTATTACACGATTACAACTTGCAACAAATTTGAACTCAACTACTAGAGTACAAGCAAGGCATGGACCAGCCTCTTGATCCAATCGAAAGAAATGTCATGGAATGGAACAAAGTGAAAACAATTCGTGTGATGCGCGCGAGATCGATCGATCACAATTCACAGCATGGGGAGGACCATCTGGAGCAGGGGAGCCTGCCGGGACCGCCGCTGCCGCGCCTTGAACTTCCTGATGGCCGCCTTGAGCACCCGCCTCCACCCCTCCTGAACGGCCCAAACCAACCAAGTAGAGGGAAACCCGCGTGATGCTCATGAAAATTTCAGCAAAGCTTAACGAAGGATCAGAGGCAAGTGGCTACTACCTTCGCAGGGGAAGGCGCCGGCGGCGAGAAGTCGAGCCTGGCCCTGCCCGTCTCGTTCAGGTCGAGGAAGGATCCGTCTCGCCGCAGCCGCCTGCGCCTCCACCTGGACTTCCCGCCGGCGCCGGAGTCCCTGAGCCGGCCGCCGGCCCGCGCCCTGCGCTTCGGGTTGGAGATGAGGAAGTCGGTCGAGGAGTTGGTGGCATCGGCCTCGCACGCGCCGCCGCCGCCGCCGCCGCGCGGGACCTTGTTGAGCGGGGACCAGATGCCGCTCTGGGAGTAGTCGAAGTCGAAGGCGGAGGGGTCCGGGAACTTGCCCAGCAGGTCCCGCGACATGGACGGCTCCAGGTACTCCACCGTCACCACGCGCTCGACCACCACCACGCGCGCCGCGGCGCCGCCGCCGCCGCCGGTGTTTTCCTCGGCTGTGCTGCTCATGCGGATCGCTTGTGGGGATGTCTCTCGAGTTCGGGAGTGGGACAGTGGAGTTGTGGAAACGAGTGGAAACAGAGGTTATGAGCGCGGGTTTTGGGAAGGGAAAAGTAGAAAGCAGTTCGCTGCGAAAGTAACCGTTGGGATCAGGATCGCTTGGCATTGGCGGGCACTTGACCGTTGCCGCCTGGTTCACTCACTGGGTGTCCTGTCTCTGCTTCTGACGAGTGGGGTCCTTATGTTCGCTGAAAGGGAGATAGGCCTCTGAACCTGGCGAGAGGGCCATGTGCGTCGATGGTACACCAAATGAAATTCTAGCGTGGAAGTATACCGTGCTAATATAACGTGAACATGAACGTGCTAGTTCAACTTTTTTGAAAAAAAAAATCATGTGCTTGTCAACCTGTGTCCGTAAAAGGACATAACAAAACCATGCTTGTTTCCATGATTCAACCTGTGTCCGCAAATGTGAAGGTGACTTCAGTATATAAGATGAGTAGAACACCGACTAAAGTTGGAGATGTTGTCGCGAAGAGTACTTAGTAAGAGCACTGCCGCGGTGCCACCATCCGTGTGTATCTACAGTCATGATTTCAAATCATACATGATGTCGCAAGAAAAAGAGAAACCAGAGGAAGAGGATGAACTAACCACTCGTCGCAGATTAGATTAACAATTTATTGACTAAGGTCCACTTTGATAGAGTCCTGAGCAGTTATGGCTCTGGTTTCTTCGTACTGTGTCAGGATGAGTTGCCAAAATAAGCTAAGAGATGAAAGCCATTACTTTTTGCTTTCTCGGCTTCTGACTCTTGTTCATTGTGTAGCAAGGAGCCGGAGCTAGAGTCATGCCAAATAAGATTTAAAATCGGTTGGGCCGGCGCCGGACGTCCGCCCAACAAGGGCGTCCGGACGCTAGCTGGAGCACGTAGATTGGGAAAAAGAGGCCCGGACAAAATACTCCTCCGCATCCGTCGAACCACAGGTCAACACGCGAACAAAAGCGCCGCCCCCACATCGGCATCGGGCGGCGGCTCGCGTCCGCCCGAGCATCGCCCGCCACCCCGCGACGCCCACCGCGGGAGCGGCTCCGACACCCCGCGGTGTCTCGCCAATTCAGCGCCGCCACATCCCGGTGGCGTCCACCGCCCCCAGCAAATGTCGTCGTCCCCCGCGCCCCTCATCCCCACGCCCGTCTTTGCCGTCCCCCCCCCCGCACCTCCAGTAGCCCCATAGCGCCCCATTGCCAGTAGGCGCCCAACCCCCCATGTCTCACCTCCTCTACGGCATGGAGTTTCCCCCTGGGAGCCGTCATCCTCCAATTGTTGATGGCAGCAAGACAGATCTCCGGAGGGAGAAGCAGAGGGGTGGCTTGGAGCCTGAGGTTGCAACATCTTTGGTAGAGGGGTGCAGCCGGCCTTTGCTTCTTCTTCAAAACAGCATGTAAGCCTTAGTGTTTGTTATATTACTTGCTATTTATGCTGCTGTCACTACTAGTCCAGTTCATGCTTGACAATTTATCACAATCACAAGAAATTCCTGAGTTATACTTTCACAGTTTGTAGACTGCAAAGACTGTGAAAATTATGTTGCAATTGCGTTTGAAGAAACTACTTGTGATTGTTGCTAAAAATCCTTCAACTGTGTTATTTATTACGACTACTAATCTAAGAACATTGGTTGTTTAGAAAACCAACATGTGAAAATATTGTTTGAAACCATCTGTTTTCATGATTGTTTGACGTATGTAAAAAATGCTTGAAACATGCAGGAGGGCTCGTTTGATGGGAGAAATGTCACCATTGGAAATTGTATTGATGCGACATCAAGTGCCAAGATGGTTGTTTCACAAGTAAGTTTGTGGGCACACATTTGAAAAAGGGATGCATTTGTCTGGTTTTTGAAAATCTGAATGCTTCTGAAACATGTGTGGCATGGAGACACATGGTAGATGTTGTATTTTTTAATACTGAAACATGTGTAGCATTGACACTGAAACTTGACACAGAATCTATTGCAACAAAAGAAGAAAAACTAGGAATGCATGTGTGTAATGCTCTACTTCATACTGAAACATGTCTTGCATTACCTCTGAAACATGAACCATAAACCTATGAAACAAGAAAATACTGAAATCTGAATGCTTATGCAACTAAAAAGCCCTATATTTTGTAATGAAACAAGTCTTGCATTACCTCTGAAACATGAGCCAGGAAAAAATACTGAAAAAAAACTAAAATCTAAAAGCTTTTTGCATCTAAAGAAGCCCCCTATTTTATCTTTGAAACATGTCTTGCATTACCTCTGAAAACGTGAACTATAATCTACTGCAACAAAAAAAGAGAGCCTTGAAATGAGAAGCAGGTGTCTAAGTTCTACACTACAAGTATCTTCTCCAGGTTCCAAGAGCTACTACGTGGTTCGACGGCGTACACTTTGGGCATTGTTGTGCTACAGATGGAGATGAATAGGCAATTCAGGTAAGATATACATTCATGTTGAAAAAAGAGAACCTTGAAATGTTGTTTCAAAAGATGCTCTAATTCATACTGAAACATTACTTGGATTACTCCGAAACATTTTTCAGAAACCTACTGAAACAAAAAAAAAGTGCATGAAGACCAAGGCCAAGAAGGGGAAGAAAGGCAAAGATGAAGGGTGCTCGATATGCAAGGACTTAAGCCATACTATAGTGTCGTGCAGATTTGTGGATGCGGCAAAGGGACTGTTGAAAGACATGGAGCTAAAAGTTGTAGTCAGTCTAATTTATATTGCTAGCAGTTGTAGGGAGAGTGAAAATGATTGTTGAAAGTGACATTTTGTTTTATTGTTACATGTGTATCCTACTTATGAAACTGAAGAATTTTGCTACTGTTAAATGTGAATTGTGTTCTGCAGCAGCAGATTTGCTAGCCTGTTACATGTATAAACCTACTTATGCAACAAACATAATATTGCTAATGTTACCTGTGAGATTGTGATTATGCAACAAGAGAAGTTGGGAAACTGTTACATAAAGAAGAGTGCTTGTGCAAACATCAGATTTCTGTTACTGTTACATGTGGATTCAGTGTATGGAACAACAGATTATAACTACTATTACATGTGAGCCACTGCTTCTGAAACAGCCGGGTTGTGAGCATATTACATGTGAAAAAGTGTTTATGCAACATCACAAAACTGATACGGTTACATGTGTACATGTGAAAAACACAGAGGCATCCAGTGAATCAACTTCTGCTGGCGTTAAGTGGCAAGCACACAACACACATGCATCCCCACACAAAAAGCTAGTAGAGGGGGCAGAGGACAGGCAAGCACACAAAGTCACAGAACAAAATCACGACATGCTCCTAGAGGGCAGGCGAGCAGATGAGGGGTGGGTTGGGCGAGTCGGGCGAAGGGAAGCTTACATGTTAACCGGGAGGAGCACAGGGAGGGGGAATCGCGACGAGGTCGAGGAGAGCGCAGGCGGGCGTGGACGACGACCGATGCTCGGATGCCCACCCCCAACCCGGGCGCGCGGTGAGGAAGGCGAGCCGCGGTGGAGCGTCCGGTGCGGCGGGCGGAGGGGGACAACGCGGGGGCGATGGAGCCTCAACGATGACGGGGAGCACTACAAACGCCGCCCGGTTGACCGAGAGCAAGCTGAATCCGCCACCCCCTGCGGCACCACGACGACGAAAAAAATGAGAGGGGGAGCCGGCAGGGGCGAGCGAGCAGCGTACTCACCGCCGTCGGCGGCCGGGCGCGTGAAGCCGCGTCAACCACAAAATGAGCGAGAGGCGGCGGCGGCGTCGCGCTCCCCAATCGCCGCACCAAACGCCGAGAATGAGGGGAGCATCGTCGATTCTTTGGATTTGGAATGGAGGGGAGAGCCGTTTCCGTAACGGAGGAGCGGGGCCAGCGTAACGGGCGGGCGGCGTCTTGTGGCCTTGGCCCAGCGCGTGTCCGGCACTGATTGGCTTCCGGGCGTGCTAATTAGAGCCTTACCGATTTAAAATGTAAAGCAATTTCAATCTTTTGTGATATAAGATCTCCATTGGTCCTCGAGAAAATGAAAGTGTTGTGTTGTGAGACAACACTTCTACAATGTTTTCCGCCAAGAAACTCTACTATCAATTCGTAGAAGTCAAATAAGTGTGTTTATTTATGGGATGGAGGGAGTAGTCACGAATACACGATACATTTTGACCAAGATTTGATGAATCTGTCGAAACTCTGCTATCGATTGCTTTGAAAATTAGTTTGAAGTTAATGTGTAGATTTGTGTCCGAAGGTACGCTTTCTTTCATATATTTATCGATATAATAATATAGATATCTTATACATAATAAGTAGCCAAGAATAACAGTAATGTACCCAAAAAAAAGCAGTAGTAGGTTAATCTAGACGAACGAGCACAGACCTATAATAATAAGGCACCAAAATCACGAACACCCTATGCAAGCAACGAATACATATCGATCCATCACGTAAGTTCCGATCATCGCCGTATCGGAGCCGGAAAGTGTTTAGCCAGCTCTTCCATTGGGGCCGGCGCCGCCCGCCTCAGTAACCACCGTTCTTGTTGGTCCCCTTCCCGCGCCGGCGTTCTGCTTCCCGGCGCCGGGGCCTTTCTTCTTAGCTTGGTCGCGAGCCGCGGCAGCCGGCAACTTCTTCTTGTGCTGCTTCTTGGCGGGCGTCGACGCCTCCATGGCCTTGGACGACGGCGCCCAGGATCCTGCCGCTTGCGGCTTCTTGCCCGGCTGCTGGTGCGTCTTTGGTTTTGCCGATGACGTCGCCGGGGTCGTTACTGTCGAGCACCGTCCAGGGGTTGAAGCTGGCAGGTATTCCCGGTCCCGCCATGTCGTGCGACTGCGAACGAGCGATCAAGTCGAGGTGGTCGTGCGGGCGTGGCTGGAGACTCGGAGGCCGCGGCCGGTGATCGATCAACAGGATGTCGCGTGGACTCGGGAGATTGATGCGCGCGTTTGGCCAGACGATTACTACTAGTATTTATGGACCATATATAGAGGCCGAGGCCGTAAGTCAAAAAAAAAAAAAAAAAAAAAAGAGAGGCCGAGGAGCCGTAAGCCGAGCCGTGAGCGGAAAGGTCCTTTGTTCTCGTTCCGATTCAAACACTCGTGTCGAGTTGGGATCGACTTGGGAGACCCAAAATTGCTTGCGCTACCACGCTGCGCTAACGAGAGGCGGACGAGGACTAGACTCTAATTACAACTCTTTTACCATATTATATAGAATCAGAATGATAATATTAATTATACAACTCTATTACTAGAAATAACAATTTAGGTCCTATTTCATCACCCTATGGTCTAAAGTTTTGAAATCATAGGAATAAATTTGCAAAATAAAAAAAGGGACAAAATCACAATTTCAATACTAAATAGAGATAAAAATGCAAGTCCCTAAATTTAAACTCTTGAGGTCCTAGACAGAGGTATAGTCAACTTTAAAAAAAACATTAGACTGAACGAATAAGCTATAGTGATCTAAAGTTTTAGTTTTTAACTTTAGTTAACTATAAACTTTAGACCATAGGATCAAATAAGACCTTAACACATATGTGAGCCTACGAACTTATTAGCTAGCAGAGCTCTCACCTAGCAGCTTAATTTTTGGATTCGAATTCTATATGTGAGAGAATTTCAGTAGGTAGGAGAACGTCGACAATAGCGACATCGAATATATATGCGCTACTGGTTGAGTGTTTTCTTTCTCTGAAAAGATACATTTTGTATCATATTATGTATTCATGAACCCAATAAGCTACTGATCCCTAGCATAAAGCATCTCCGAGAGTTTCCAAAATCTACTCCCAACTTTGATTTGTTGCAAGATTATTGAAAAAACCTGCTCTCCAACAATGACTCTCTGTCTTAACTTCTAATTTCTCCACACTTGAGAAAATTGATCTAGTCATGCAGAAATATACACACATGTATCAATTGTCTAATCTGGAGGTGAAAGGAAGTGGGAGAATAAAAATAAAAAGTAGGATAAAGTTTCCAATGCACAAGAGAGAAGAAACTATACGAGCAGTTGGGATGATTTTGAAATAGTTCAGAGTCAAGTTTTTTTTAAACAAAAATGGAGACTTTTACGTCGTATTGTTTCTCTATATGTGATCTACATGTGTAAAACTGAAATCTGACCTAATTTTCGTCAAATTCTAGGTCCGCCACTGGATATGTGCCCATGTAGACATGTGGTTTGTGTCTGTACGTGTCATCCTTGTAGCCTGGAATTTCACTATCGGAGGTTTTGAGTTGACTTGAGTCGGAGGGAGTAAAATATACCAATGCAATCAGTACATTTTGCTTTCAATAATGGCCCAACAATTGTAGTTGGGGTCTATACACATTGTGCTTACAGACATGAATCATGATGCTCAGTTCGCTAATAAAAAGACATTTGTACAACCTTACAAACAAACACGATCGCCAATTGTTTTCATTATTATTTTCAGTTGAAAGCATTCACCAAATCACTGACATTGACTCACGTCAAAACAGCAACGTGAGCATCTCCAACAACTCCTTATCTCAACTTGCTATCTCTTAAAATTTGCTAAAACCATAGAATTCCCTCTCCAACAGATCCTTATCTCAACTTGGTAAATTTACAAAGTTGCTATCCAGAGGCCTGAACTGCGGAGATTTACCAAGTTGCTATCGAGTTGCTATTGCGAAATTCCTTCCCTCGCCATGTGCTATCCCGCGCTAGCGCTCCTTTTCCCGCGCGCGTGAAATAGATCAAGTGACCGGAATACATCTCATGCCTATTCCTCTTCCCGCGCAAGTAGTGAAGATCTCGCCGCCGTCTCTTCGACTTTACCTGGCGCGAGGGAGAGGAAGAACGTCCCGCGATGAAGACACCGCCGCGGCGCGAGGGGGAAGAATGTCGCGTCTGCTCGCGAAGAAGAGACCGTGGCGCTACGGAGAAGAAGGACCGTCGCGGGCCTTGACCAATTTGGAGCCAGGTGGGCCTACCTTTTCAAGTTTATCAAGTGGGGATACCAATCTGATGGAGCTACTTCTTTTTTTCACTTGCCAAATAATTTACCAAGTTGCTAAACCATAAAATATAGCAAGTGAGTTTTATAAAACTCTTGGAGATGCTCACTGCTAAATCCTAACGAAGATTTGCCCGCTCTGAATTTCAGAAACTTATTAACGTAGTACAATCAGCAACACCAGGCCCCCCTACTTCAGGGACGGGAACTCGGCAGGATCGTACAGCCTCGGCGCGGGGGCGCCGTTGTTCACTGCCGCTGATCCATTGGACTGGCGACCTCCCTGTCCTTGTTGCTTCCTCGCGCTGCTGCCCCCCTGCCCCTGCGCGCCCTTCTTGCTGTCCGCCCGAGCTTTCGCGTTCCCCTCCGGCGGGGCGCCGTACTGCTGCCTCTGCCTGTTCCTCATGATCTCCCAAGCAGAAGGGTAGGCTCTGCCGAAGAGCTCTTCGGTGAGGCTGGCAGGTGCGGCCTGCGGCTGCTCGAGGCGCGTGTCGCCGGGGTCGTCGCGCCCCAGGAGCGCGAAGTGGTTGGCGCCCGCCTTCTTGTTCTTGTTTGCCATGTGAGCGAGCGAGGAGGTCCTAGCCCTTTTCCCTGTTTCGGATGATCTCTGGTGGCGGAAGCCTAGAGAAAACGGCAGGCCGGTCGACGAGATCAGATTTTTATTTTCTTTGCGAATTCTGCCGCCTTTCTGGTTTGGCGTTGGAATCGTTGGATAGCTGAGACGTACGTGTTCGTGAATATATAAGGTTGCCGTAGACTCGTGCACGGCCTTTGTTGAGTTTGTTCCAGTTCGAGTCGGGTTCGGTCGCACGAGCCAAGAGTCCGATACCGTCGTGATACGGCTGCTGTTCCAGGAGCGTGCACGGCCTTTGGTGTCCTTTGGGTTTTCGCGATAAAATTTAGCACAAGGTTGTCTCCAATAGCGTTTTTAAACCGCTAGCTCATATGAAGTTTTAAAAAAGTACAAAAATAGCATAATATGTTAGTATATAAAATTGTGTAATAAACATAATAAATAAATAAACTGTTAAAAAGTGTGCAGGCTTAGCTAGTTTGTTGCTTTTTTTTTCTTACCTTCTTGTTGAATTAAATATCTATGAGCTAGTTCTTGGTAATATTGTTGGAGCTACCTAGAAGTCCCAGTTGGTTTTACCAAGAATAGCCGTGATGTTGCCACTCTAATTGAGTGACATATTGGTATTATCTTGTAAATTTTAGAACTATTTAGCAAAGTATTTGAAGCGAGACATTCCTTAGTATGTGAGAATTTTTCTACCATTCTAGAGAAAACCAAGAGAGAAGAGAGAGAGAGAGAGAGAGAGAGAGAGAGAGAGCACTAGGCTAAGGGAGATTGAGAGAGAGGGAGCTCCAACTCTTGTACTCCCTCCATTTCATAATCACCTCACCTTCGTTCGTGGTTTTTTCATGCAAAGGGTTTTCATGTCTTCTCTTGATCTGTTATTTTCTTTGCCATATATGTTGAAGTCACCATCTTTGCTTGCTATTGTTCCATATGTGAAGTCATTGCATGTATAGATGGGTTGGCATGGAAGGGTGTGTTCTTTGATATATTGAGTTAAAAATGATGGGGAATGGTGTCCTAATAATGATCTAATTTATGCAAGTATATTGTTGTCAGAAGGTTTGGACATCTTGTGGTTTGGTAGATTTATTTTTAGGGGTTTAATTCATGCACACAAGGCGTTTGGTGTGATATGCTTGTGAGAAATTAGTTTGTTAATTTTGATTATTTCGCTGCACCTTTATTATAAGTAGGAATACATGGTGAATTAGATATTAGAGTATTAGAGTAACCACAATGTGGTCCATATACATGGGACTCACATGACCAGTCCATAGCTGTTATTATCTTCCCATAATGTATATAGACTACAAGCTCAAGAAAGATAAAAAATTCTTTCGCTCTATTCGTTTTAACTTATTAATCGCTCCAGCAGTGTTTCTATAAAAAATCAGCTGTTTTTAGTTTATCATTCGGTTGAACAGAACCGACATCTTCAATCCATCAGCACACACAAGGGGGGAGAGAGAGAGGAGTAAATTTTTTTTATTCTCTATGGGTAGTCCATAAGCCTATAGGTACATTTTACTATAGACCGGTCTCACGATATTAGCTAGCAGGGATTATTCTAATGCTTATGGAGTAGTTTTAAACAATATTGTGGTTGCTCTCAATTAGTGGAGTAGTTTTAAACAATATTGTGGTTGCTCTCAATTAGTTTCTAGTGTCTGTGATGACTCAAACTCATGACATATGTGAGTTAGAAACAATACATGTCCAACTGTGTTATGAAGTCTGATTTCAAAATGTATTGGAACATATGATGCAAGATATTTTGGGAAGTACATGTATTCTCACCGGTGCTCCATTCATCAGTAAATAAATCAATTCTCAGACACTTTTGCATCATGTAGGGTGCGTTTGTCAAGCTAATTCGGTTCGGATTCACAGCTGGAAGCAGAGTAGGAGTTTTTTTCAAGCTTATCGAACGTTAACAGTTATATAGCAGTGAATTCTTGATAAAAATTCAAACAGTTGGTTTCCAACGAAATTGCTTGTTTTCTGCAATGGGTTTCTCTGTATGATCTGTCGAAATGTCGAATAGTTAAAAGACCACCTCGAGCCTCGGCCTTTACTAGCTTCAGATTTTTACAAGAAGACCCGAAAGTTTGCAGATTTGTGCACAAATTATTCAGTAGTGTTTCTTATTTCGACTTGTGAGAATAAGCATGAATATTACACTCAATTTTGCACCCATTGGCGTAAGATAAGTTGATAGCATCCCTAAAAAAAAAGATAAGTTGATAGCACTTATTGGCAAATAACAATAATAGTAATAATAACAAAGAAGAAAAAGAAAAAGAAAATGACACTAGTACTTTATACTAGTAAGAAACGGATACCAAAAACTAGCTCTACGCTACGTAAGAAATACAGCACGAAGCACAGTGCTACTTCAGGGATGGGAACTGGGCCGAGTCGTCCAAGCTCGGTGGCGGCGGCGGCGGCAATACAGGCTTTACAGGAGCCGGCGGCTCCTCTTGCACGGGCGCGGGGCAGTCGTCCTTCACCATCACAGCTGCTCCATTGGCGTGGACGCCGCTCTTGTCATCTGTCGTTGCACCGCTGGCCCCGCCTTCCTTTTCCTTCGCGGTAGCGGTAGCGTTCTGCTTTCGATTCTTGTAGATGAGCCCGCGGGCAGAAGGATAGGCATTGCCGAAGAGGATTTGGGTAAAATTGACAGGCGCGGGAGGATGATGCTGCTGAAACTGCTCGTCAGCGGCGGCGGTCTTGGCCGCCTGTGCTCTGGATGCGGCAGGCTGCTGCGGCTTCTTGTACTTGCCGGCGTTCGCTGCGGCGCTGTTGGGGGGCTGGACCTTGGATGCCGCAGCGGGCTGCTGCGGCCTCCTGTTCTTGCCGCCGGCGTTCGCCGCGGAGTTGCTGGTCTTGGCCTTGGACGCGGCCGGCTGCTGCTGCTGCTTGTTCTTGGCGGCGTTCGCTTCGGCCTTGACCTTATTCGCCTTCCACACGGACATCTGCGGCTGCGGCTGCTGCTTCTTATTGATGTTCACGGGACGGCTAGCGGCGGCGTCGACCTTGGAAGAGGCGCCGACGTCGCCAAGGTACGTGTCGCCGGGGTCGTCGCTCTCCAGAAGCGAGAAGGCATTGATGCTGGGCTTCAGCACCGCCATGCCTGCCAGGTGAGGACCTGCGGTGACGAGGCGAGTGAAGCAAATCCTGGCGATCCAACCGGCAGGTCGACGTGATCAGAAGACGGCCGATGATCGCTTGACTCGCTGGTTTCGGCGGGTTAGAAGAAGCCGCGGGCCGGGCAGGGATATAAAGGCCGCGCGGGCTGGAGGGTTGCTGGGCCAGCTCGCCTCCCAGGCGGACTCGGTCGAGATCATGG
Source organism: Chrysopogon serrulatus (assembly GCA_015844335.1). NCBI lineage: Eukaryota > Viridiplantae > Streptophyta > Magnoliopsida > Poales > Poaceae > Chrysopogon > Chrysopogon serrulatus. The sequence continues at coordinate 86,783 of JADLZL010002413.1, read as the reverse complement.
CAGTGGGAGCGGAAACATAGGGCCGAGTCCGTCATGTATTCTGTCCGGGACGTGCTGGGTTTGCAGTTGGATAAGATTATGCGTCCAAAAGGATTGAGCCCATCACCTCACGTGGGCCGCATGCTGCCACGTCAGTCAGACAGATAGGACATGGCCGGATGGCCCACTCTTGCATCCAAGTCACAACTGACAGTCTGACACGAGGCGGGCTCTCTCAGTCACGCGACTCGTCTCGGGCTCTCGGCGTGCTGCCGCCTGCGTGCGGCCGTCTCTAGCGACACTGAGATCAGAGACGACAAGCAAGGCAAAGCACAGCGAACGGAGCCGAGCGAGACGAGGAGACCGCGATTACTAGCTAGCTAGTTCGGGCAGCGAGGGGGGTGACGGCTATGGCGTGCTACTCCGCCGTCCTGCAGCATCCGCTGGGCTCCTCTCTCACCCCGTCTTCCGCCTCGCGAGCCCCACCGCGCCTCCAGCTCCAGCGCGTGGGTGTGGCACCCCCCTCGGTCGCCTCCGCCCGCCCTCTTGCCCGCGTCAGGGTCTCACCGCGCTGCGCCTACTCCGGCGGCGCCGGCGCCACACCTGGGCCTGGGGAGCTACCCGCGGCGGCGCCCGGCGGGTCCTGGAGGCGCCGGGTGCGCACCAGGCGCCCGCCTGCTACGACGCGCTGAGCGCACGCCTCGTCGAGCGCGCGGGGTTCAAGGCCTGCTTCACTAGCGGTACGTGCTCGATCTTTTGCCTATATACGGTGGCCGGGGGTGACTTATCGTTCTCACCATCCAAGGCAGATCGCCTGGTCAGTAGTCACACCCTCCATTTGGGGAACGTTGCAGTGAGCTTTGTCTGTAACTGTATCTGTATCTGTATCTGTGTGCCTGTGATGCATTGCTGATAGGAATCATAGTCTCTTGCTTCCTAAGCTTGTGCAAGTGCCTAGAAAAAGGAGGATGCGTGATTCTTCACTGAAAGCCATATTTTCCCTTGCAGGTTTCTCAATCTCTGCCGCACGACTTGGATTACCAGATGTTGGTCTCATCTCATACGGGGAAATGGTTGATCAGGGGCGTCTAATCACTGAAGCAGTTTCAATCCCTGTGATCGGTGATGCGGATAATGGTTACGGAAACTGTATGAATGTTAAGAGGACAGTGAAAGGATTTATTAATGCTGGTTTTGCTGGAATTATTCTTGAAGATCAGGTATGTTATCAAGTACTACAGATGTATCTGGTTACATAACTATTCTCGAAAATCACACGTTGGTTTTGGTTATGTGCTCTATCCTCTGTTTAAATTACTGTTTAGAACTTGCAATTTCTGGACCCAAACATGTAAGTGATGCAGTTATAGCAATTGTTGTAGTCTGGAATCTGGAACAGGATTCACATCACAATCTTTACATTATGTGGAACCAGTGTTTAATTTCTCTATGCATCAGATTGTTAAGCTATGTAACCTGTACTGATTATGCGTCAAATCGTTCTGTTCCCTTTCTTTAAGTTCCTTTTATAGTGATATGATATATAGCATTCTGAAGGTGTCACCAAAAGCGTGTGGACATACACAAGGAAGGAAGGTTGTCTCAAGGGAGGAAGCAATTATGCATATAAAAGCTGCTGTTGATGCCAGGAATGAGAGTGGCTCTGATATTGTTATTGTGGCAAGGACAGATTCTCGCCAAGCTTTGTCTCTTGATGAAGCATTATGGAGAGTACGGGCCTTTGCTGATGCTGGAGCAGATGTTCTATTCATTGATGCCCTTGCCTCAAGAGAAGAAATGAAGGCATTTTGTGCTATCGCACCTGGAGTTCCAAAAATGGTTAGATATGTTCTGTGCATCAGCGTTTTCTGGTTTTCCATATTCTTGCAAAGTTGCAATGCCTTCATCATACTGTTGAATTCACTGCAGGCCAACATGTTAGAGGGTGGTGGTAAAACTCCTATACTGAGCCCTGTTGAACTGGAAGAGATAGGTTATAAAATCATAGCATATCCATTATCCCTAATTGGTGTATCGATGCGTGCAATGGAGGTTTGCTTTTCATTTTTATATATACACATCTCGTTATTTGATTGCATGACTAACTGCATCACAAGGGATCATGCACATTGATTGCCATTAGCATTTGGTCAAAAGGAGGGATGCCAGCATTTGTGTATGCACGTCATGACCTTGTGGCATAGAAGCAAGCATGAGCCCTTGTGTAGTTGTTAAATTTGCTGTGCAGATATTTGCTCAATTTCCACAATGAACTGAACTGTGTAAGATGCATGTGTAAGATACATGACCTGCAATTCTGCACTCTGCAGGATGCTCTTATTGCTATAAAGGGTGGTCGCATACCTCCTCCAAGCAGCTTGCCATCATTTGAGGAGATCAAGAATACTCTTGGGTTCAACCACTATTATGAAGAAGACAAACGATATGCGGTGACACCATCCCAATCATTTTACAAGACTGGTATGGAACTTCAAGATTTCATTCACGTTGAATATGAAGTTATGAACGAATTCATTTAACCTGCATCTCCGCACTTGTAGGCTATGATAATTATACAAGTGAACCGAAAAGTCCAGGAGATTCCAGGTCCAGGGCTGAAAAACCACAAGAACCTGTTATTGACATATTGCCTCAACTCTATGATATTGGTTCCAGTGGCAGCAGAGGACCCTCAACTGGAATGTGGTCTCGAACTCTTCGACTAAAGATTACAGGAAGAGATGGAGTCCAGAAAATTGATGCCAGGATACCTGTAAGTAATTATTTGCTCGACTCCAGTGTTCAGTATCTGGTAGTCAGATTGAAGTTTCGATAAACTCACTTAAATTAACAGCTTGACATGGGACATATATGTGCTCAGTTGCTCCTATTTTCTGCAAATATCATTTAATCTACTAACTCGAATACCAATTAAATGGTTACTCCTTTTAACTTCCCTTTTCTACCACAGGCTGGGTTCTTAGAAGGGATGACAAGAATTATTCCAGGTTTGTATTATATATATTCTTAACTGAACCATGATTCTGTAAATGTGATTGTATTTTCAAAAGAGAAAAAGGGAATCTGTAGATGCACTTTTTTATGTTTCATGTGAAATCTCCTTTTGGACATTATGCAGGCCTGGCTGGAGCTAATATCATGGAAAGGCTTCAGAATGCGCCTATTGATACAGACAACCCCCAGAATGGACAGATACTGCTTGATTTTGAAGACGCCATGGGAGATAGGATCCAGGTGTTTATTGCATGAGCTGATTGTGCTGTCTTTGCTGGAATGCTTGTACTCACCAAACTCTGGAAGCATGGGCGTTTCAGGTAGCATTGGGGTACAGGCATGTTGCTAATTAGTGCAATCCAATCTTGGATTTGAATTAGATAATTTGGACATCAATTATGGGTGAGCACATTGAACTAGTATTTACAAATGACAGACTTTTTCCTATTCATTGAGGCTGGCTGTACATCGTTGGGATTCCATTAAAACACAGATGGGGACTGCGGGATAAGTTTCTCCGTAGCCTTGTTTCTGTGTTGAAAAATCCTGAAGTTTATTGGAAATAAAGAAGTGAACTCTTGGGTTATGAAAGTACTCCCTGTGTCTAAAAAAAGAGCCAGTCTTACTTTCAAAAAGTCAGCAATTTTTAATTTTGACCGAATATATGTAACAAAATATTAATATTTATTCATGGTACGTAGTTAATATCATTGATAGATCTTTCAATATATTTTCATGATAAAATCATTTGGAGATACAAATATTGCATGTATTTTCTTTGAGAAATTTTGACTTATACGCATTCCATAGTGTGAGGATTAAACCCACCACCCCCTAATAATAAGATATTATCATTGCGCCGCATGAAGCTGACTGAAGTGGTCCGCAATGAGCAGAAGATGACTATCTAATCTCCCTAGATTTATAGAGATTTAGTTCCTTTAACCCTAATCATGTAATCAGGTAGATTAAGATCCCACCAAATCTATAACTCTGCTCCCCGTGCTATATAAGGCGAGTAGGGACCCCCTTCCAAAACATCTGCATCTACCCGATTGCATACGCAATACAACAACCACTAAAACACAGGACTAAAGTTTTACGTCATCTTAACGGCTTAAACCTGTCTAAACACTCGTCTTCGTGTTACTATTTTGCTCTTAATCTCATGCACCTCACCACGTCCACAATTCCCGAATCTACTACCGCATATAACCCCTTGGTAGACTGTTGGTGAAGTTTCGTCGACACGTAACGATTCTTTTTCATGGACAAATGGATTAGCCTCCAAGGACGATACACAAAGGGTACATTTTATTTACGTGTAGCCCAGAAACATAAACCATGGCACCATGTGAGGCAATTTTTATTGTTTGTTTACTTGAAAGGAGAAATAGATTGCGCACATACTCTCTAAAGCATTCAAAAAGCTAGCTCCAAAGAAACAAAATTTATTTGCGTTTCTTCTCGGTCAGACTTGAGACTTACGTGACGCAGCCTAAAGAGTTATTATGAGAGTAAAAACATCTAGCGCAGACAAACAAACATCTAGCGCAGACAAACAAACAAAGGTTACGTAGACTGGCCAACACTCTTCCTATTCAAACAAAGGAAAGATTGAATATTAGGTTTGTCCCATCTGAAGCCAGGTTCATCTCATGTGAACGGACCACCCTGTACACGAAAACAATCAGTCCCAAGAGTTCCTCGTACGGAACAGAGAGAGCTGGTCTGGTGCGGACGTGGGTCAAGTTTCAACCCGACGCAAGACCACTACAGGCGTGTTTGGTTTGTTGGCCAGACCTGGCTTGAGCTTCCTAGAGCCAAGTTTAGTTTGTTTGGTTACCAACAAAAGGTGTCAAGCCTGGCTTAGGCTGGCCAAAAGTACCCTTGGAGCCTGGCTGACATTGAACGACCAAATCGGGTGGCGCAGTTCTTCTCGGCGGTGCAGCTTCGTGCGGCAGCGAGCGCCGCTGCCTCGCGGGCCCTGAGTGTGCGCTGGCGAAGCCGGGGGCGTTGGTTACTACCCCCCGCTCCTCACCGCGTGCTCTCTCTCTTCTCCCCGGTCGAGCGCTCGTGGTGGGGCGGGCGAGGCGCAGCGGTGAACGCCGTCTCCCCCAAACGCCACCCGCCAGGATTCCCGGACGGAGTTCGCGATTCCCCGACGTGGCGCTTGCCACGCCGCAGCCGGGGGCACCTCTTCATTCCGTGGTGGATTGACGACGCCCCAGTATATAGCCTTAGCCCAAGGATGATACACAAAGGGTACATTTTATTTACGTGTAGCCCAGAAATATAAACCATGGCACCATGTGAGGCAATTTTTATTGTTTGTTTACTTGAAAGGAGAAATAGATTGCGCACATACTCTCTAAAGCATTCAAAAAGCTAGCTCCAAAGAAACAAAATTTATTTTATGTTTCTTCTCAGTCGACTTGACTTACGTGACGCAGCCTAAAGAGTTATTATGAGAGTAAAAACATCTAGCGCAGACAAACAAACATCTAGCGCGGTGTTAAACAAAGGTTACGTAGACTGGCCAACACTCTTCCTATTCAAACAAAGGAAAGATTGAATATTAGGTTTGTCCCATCTGAAGCCAGGTTCATCTCATGTGAACGGACCACCCTGTACACAAGAAAACAATCAGTCCCAAGAGTTCCGTGCAGAACGAGAGCTGGTCTGTGGGTCAAGTTTCAACCCGACGCAAGACCACTACGCGTGTTTGGTTTGTTGGCCTGACACGGTTAAGCTTCCTAGGGCCAAGTTTAGTTTGTTTGGTTACCAACAAAAGTCGCCAAGCCCGGCTTAGGGCTTTCAAAAGCTTGCCTTTTACTTGCCGTGCAGATCACTGTGCTTGATTTCATACTTGCCATGCTGCTTGCCGTGGTTGCTTTCGTGCTAGCCATGCTGCTCGCCCAAGTGCTTTCATGCTTGCCGAGCTTTCTTTCGTGTCCACCACTTGTTTGACAAAATGCTTCAAAGAGGGTAATCTTCACCTATTGAAAAAGAGGTGACTGGATGAAAATAACATAGGCAACCAAACACACCATAAGCATGGCACACCATCGGCAAAAAAACTGGACAACCAAACAACCAAGAATTGGCTTAGTTGGGGACAGTGCTAAGGTCGGGTAAAGTCCCAGGCGGCAATTCTACGATTCTAGCCTCTGTCCCATAAGTTAGGGCGGCTCCAATGGTCTTCAAACCGTCGCCGTGCAGCGGAGCATGTGGCCGCTACACGTGATGGCCAACGCGTGCTTGCTCCCTGCAGCACGGTGGTGCTTACCTTCATGCTTGCCATGCTGTTCGCCGAATTGCTTTCGTGCTTGCTTTTTTACTTGCCGTGCAGATCACTGTGCTTGATTTCATACTTGCCATGCTGCTCGCCGTGGTTGCTTTCATGCTAGCCATGCTGCTCGCCCAAGTGCTTTCATGCTTGCCGAGCTTTCTTTAGAAAATCCACCACTTTTTTTGACAAAATGCTTCAAAGAGGGTAATCTTACCAATTGAAAAAGAGGTGACTGGATGAAAATAACATAGGCAACCAAACACACCATAAGGCTAGCCATGCTTAAAAAACACGGACAACCAAACAACCAAGAATTGACTTAGTTGGAGCAAAGAGGCCATTAAAATTTGTCCGAAAGCTACGATTCTAGCCAAATAAGTTAGCCTAAAAACCAAACATGCCCTACTAGACCAGTAGTAGAGTCCAGGCTCGGCTCGTTCCCCACGCAAATTCGGGTCCGTCACGTCCAAATGCGCCAACTCGAATCGAATCCAACCGCCCTGAGCGAAAAGGACAGCAACTGGCCAAGCAAGCAAAGCATACCACGCGCGCAGACGACAGACAGACACAGAGCGCAGCACGGCACCGCCACGTCGGACTCCCCGCGCCGCGCGTAGCCGGTGGTGCGCCGGGCGGACCCGGTCCTGGAGCACCATGCCACCCCCACCAGCACCAACGGACCAACCGGACCAGACGCCAGTGCTGGCGCCAGCTGGTGCACGAGCACCGAGCCCACTGCGGCTGGCGCGAGCAAACCCCTAGGAGGCGCGGGCCGGGCGCCGCTCCGTCCCTCCCTCCCTCCCTCCCTCCCAGCTATAACCACCTGCCCACCCCCGGCGCCTCGTCCCCCTCGTTGAGAGAGTCGTCCCCCCCGCGTGCTCTCCGCCTGCGGCCTCTGTATCCCGCAACCAAAAACTACCAAAAAAAATTTAGAAATCCCCAAATCCGCGAGATCTATCAGTATCGAGCGACTTACCAATCCGATTGTTAGGGTTTAGTTTCGCAAAAAAAATCCGAAAAAAAAAATTTCCGGCCGGTCGAAGGGAGGAGGCGATGGCGGCGCAAGTGGCGGCGGCGGCGGCGGCGGTGCCGAATGGGAGCCCGGGCGCGGTCCCCACCGTGGTGTCGCCGGGGGCGGTCGGCGTCGGCGTGGCGCAGCCGCTCCCGACCACGTCGCTCTACGTGGGCGACCTCGAGGGCTCCGTCTCGGACTCGCAGCTGTACGAGCTCTTCAGCCAGGCGGGGCAGGTGGTGTCGGTGCGCGTCTGCAGGGACGTCACCTCGCGCCGCTCGCTCGGATACGCCTACGTCAACTTCAGCAACCCCGTGGATGGTATGGTTGCGATCTCCTCATGGGGCTTCCTTTCTGTCTCGTCGATTCAGGGTGGGAGGATCCGTCTGCATGTGGGCGTTGTTGAATTGGGGTCTGATCAGATTGGGCTAGGTTTGGGGTTTCACACCACACGATAATTCTGATGGCATCTGTAAACTGCATGTTGATTCCTCCGTTAGTACTTGGTAGGTGCTGGATTTATTTTGTCTTTTAAATTTGGTAATGCTGAATGGTTCATTCTATCAGAAGTGGATGTCTCGCTTGGTGCAATGTCCCTGAGATTTATTATTTATTTGGGTTTCAGTAAGGATGGTTTTGTCACCTAGATCCCTTTGTTTTGAGATAAAGGAAAGATATGGCTGGCAATTAGTTCTTTCTTATATCCTAGAGCTTTCTGATGGTATACTCTATAGAATATTGGGTTAAGACAGCCTTGCTTAAAATTTGCTTTCAGTTTTCTGTGTTTAAGGTAATTATATGGACCTGGGTATGCTGTATGATGGAAAAATTTATGCCTTTCTAATCTAAACGAACTTATTGTTCTATATGGCTGGCCTTCAGGTGTTTTCTTAACTTGATTATTAGATTACGGCGACATAATAGGAATGTAACAGGCCTAGTGACATGTTTGGTTCTTGGTTGAGCTCTGGCATTGCATTGCCCATTTAGGAATCCTGTGGAAGAACGTGTTTGGTTCCAGGCAAGCCATCCTCAGGTTCTTTGATGGTCAACTTTTTGCTTACCCTTGTGGGATAGCGATTTTGGCTTGCCTGGGTTGGCAAGGCGAGACTTACTGGTGCGGTTGAGGTCAGGCAAAAACTAGCCAGGGAACTGAACACGCCCTGAAGTTAAGCCTCGCTACGTCCCTAATCTTAGATAAGGCGAGGACCACTCTTGAAATTTTCAGGTTTTAATTCAAATTTGACAATGCTATCCAAATCCCTTAAAAGAGTATAAGGTGCAGCTTAGTGGAAAATGGGCCTAAAGGAAGGCAATGGGCTAAATATGCTAAATATATGGTTTACAGTGGAGTTACTGTTTAGTTTCAGCACCTTATCTTGCTATAATATTGTGCACCACAAAGCTTGTTTCTGTCATCAACTGTTGTAATTTGCCTATTAGTACCTATTAGCTTAGTGTCAAGAAGGCTTGCGATTGTTGATTAACTGATTCATTTTACAGCTGCAAGAGCATTGGAAGTGCTGAACTTTGCTCTTCTTAACAACAAGCCTATCCGTGTGATGTATTCAAACCGTGACCCAAGCAGCCGGAGGAGTGGATCTGCTAACATTTTCATAAAGGTACTTGATCATCTGGCAGTCTCTATAGTTTACATTGTTATTCAAGAATAATCAGCTTGAGTTTTGACTTACCATTTTGTCTTTTCTCCAGAATCTTGACAAGACAATAGACAATAAAACCCTTCATGAGACCTTTTCTTCCTTTGGTACCATTCTCTCATGTAAGGTAGCCATGGATGAAGCAGGCCAATCCAAAGGCTTTGGTTTTGTTCAGTATGAAAAAGAAGAAGCTGCACAGAACGCTATAAAAAGTCTTAATGGGATGCTTATAAATGATAAGCCTGTTTTTGTTGGACCTTTTCTTCGCAAGCAAGAAAGAGATCATTCTTTTGACAAGACAAAATTTAACAATGTCTTTGTGAAAAACTTGTCTGAGTCTACCACAAAGGAAGATTTAGTCAAAATCTTTGGTGAATATGGGACCATTACAAGTGCTGTTGTGATGATTGGCATGGATGGTAAATCAAGGTGCTTTGGTTTCATCAATTTTGAGAATCCAGATGCAGCTTCCCGTGCTGTTCAGGAGCTTAATGGTAAGAAGATAAATGACAAAGAGTGGTATGTTGGAAGAGCTCAGAAGAAATCAGAAAGAGAGATGGAACTAAAAAGGAGATTCGAGCAAAGCTTGAAAGATGCTGCTGACAAATATCAAGGACTGAACTTATACCTCAAGAACTTGGATGATAGCATCGGGGATGATCAACTTCGTGAATTGTTCTCAAGCTTTGGCAAAATTACTTCGTACAAGGTGATTTTGATCACTATTTCCCTTTTTCTTTTTACCTATCTTTTGATGGTACATGCTGGGCTAATTATATTTGTGAAATAGGTGATGCGTGACCAAAATGGTCTTAGCAAAGGCTCTGGATTTGTTGCTTTCTCAACTCGTGAGGAAGCATCTCAGGCTGTAAGTTCACTTCCTGGATTATGCATTATATCTATTTTATGTCTCATGTAGTTGACATGTTTTCTTTCTTTTCTTTACAGTTAACTGAAATGAATGGCAAAATGATATCTGGAAAGCCATTGTATGTTGCATTTGCTCAGCGCAAAGAAGATAGAAAAGCGATGTTGCAGGTAATCCCCAAACCAGCTGAATTTGTGTTATGCTAATATCAAATGTGAAAATGGACCTGAGTGTTTACTATAGATTTGGTACATAGTAGCACAATTATTTACAGCTTCACATTAAAGAAGAGCTATGAAGTGATTTGCTGCTTGTTGAAGCACCAAAGAAATATTGACCAAGGAATCATCTCTATTTTTCATGATAATAGGTGTTCTTAACCTATTTTAACTTCAAAATATAATATTTCCAGAAAAGGTTTTATTTTACCACCAATGTCTTCTGGTATTTTTTTTTTGAGTAGCTTTTAGAATCTAAACATTTGTATGGTCGTTTAGTCTAAAGGGTCGTAGTGGTGTGCTTGTTGTGATATTGATGTCTTCTTTTGTACTAAGCTCATTTATGACACGACTGGTTCTTAAAAATTCTTTTTCCTTGTGTAATATGTTAAGTTTCTACAAAGTTGTTGCAGATTCAGACTATCTATCATATTATTTTGCTGACATCTACAAATCCTATATTACCCAGGCACAGTTTTCTCAGATGCGCCCTGCTGTACCAATGACACCCACTCTAGCCCCACGCCTTCCAATGTACCCTCCGATGGCTCCTCAGCAACTCTTCTATGGACAAGCACCACCAGCTATGATGCCCCCTCAGGTACCATCAATGCTATATTTTATTTTATTTTCATCTTATAACATTACCCTCAGATTAAAGTTCTACAAATTTGTACAATTAACACTGTGGGGGTGGTATTTCCCCTGCTGGTCAAGATTTTTTCAACCTTTAGCACGAGAATATTCACCTAAAAGAAGTTTAACATGAGAATCAGCAAGATCCCATCTTTTGTCAAGATTAACCAGCACTGGTATTTGCAGCCTTGATTCAGAATTTCTATCATATTCTGTATGCTTAAATTTAGGCATATGAAGCTTGTACATGATGGTCCTCTCACCTTCAGTTGGTTACCGATATGTGTTGCATGTTCATTATTTTTTTTCCTTATATGTGGAGAATATGTTGTTGGCAGCAAGTAGTCAGTGCTTTGCTGTTTCTTATGTTCTGGTTGTTGTAGTGATGCTATGCTGGCCCTTTTATGGCCTGTTCTATTAATCCTTGTTTGGATGCAAGAAACATTTTGTAAATCTTTTATTCATTTGGCAACCAGTTTATAATAGTAGTCCAGTCTGTTCATGTTGCATGACGCCTTGTAATTATTTTAGCTAATATGCTGAACTAAATGGATATTGATGGTATCTGCACTTTCTTGCAGCCAGGATTTGGTTTCCAGCAACAGCTTGTTCCAGGCATGAGGCCTGGGGGTCCCCATATTCCAAATTATTTTGTCCCAGTTGTCCAACAGGGCCAACAGGGTCCACGCCCAGGTATTAGGCGTGGAGCTGGAGCCCAGGGCCAGCAACCTGTGCCGCCATTTCAGCAGCAGGTATTTTCCCATCAATTTTCCACCTGTTATACTGAATTTGGGTTGGCTTGGATGCTAATTTGTCAATGAAAATGGTTAAAATGGTAGGGAATGTTATCCGCTTAGATTGTCAGTCAATTATACCTTTGTGCTCATTTTCCACCATGCTTCATTTTTCTCCTGACACCTACACATTTGTGCTGTCTGGTGGATGGGACAGTTTTGGCTTTTGTTCCATGGGGAAAGTGAAAGTGAAGTTATGTATCTTATCATGATTTTCAGATGCTTCCGCGAGGACGGATGTACCGTTATCCAACTGGTCGCAATATGCCTGAATCTCCGGCGATGCCAGGGGTTGCTGGAGGTATGATCCAGCCATATGATATGGGAAGCTTCCCTGTGAGAGACGCTGCCTTATCACCGGCTGCCCAAATTGGGACTCTGACTTCTGCCCTTGCAAATGCTAATCCTGAGCAGCAAAGAACGGTATGTCCCTGTTTGGTGTCAAATTCTGCTGCATAGTCAACAGTATCTAGCACTTGGTGTTCAGTTGATTGGTTTACCATCCATTTTGACCTTGAAAAAAAAAAAGTCAAGTTCACTTGGATCTGCATGGTGGTGTAGTACGGCAGTAGCCTTTCTGCTTCTGCTGATTGTTTTGTAGGTTTATTTAAAAACATTTATAGCTACTGCATTGATACTGTTATCCTATACTACCAATTCTTTTTTTTTTTATCGTCAACATTTTTTCCTCCTAGATACTTGGTGAAAACCTGTACCCACTGGTTGAGCAACTGGAACCAAACCAAGCAGCAAAGGTCACTGGAATGCTTTTGGAGATGGATCAGACTGAGGTCCTCCACCTGCTCGAGTCCCCTGATGCTCTCAAGTCCAAGGTTGCTGAGGCGATGGATGTTCTGCGCAATGTGGCCCATCAGCAAAACCCAAACACCCCGACCAGTCAGCTTGCCGCATTATCACTGACCGAAGGCATTATCTCCTAACTTGAAAGCCACAACAAACTGTTGTCAGTTTGCAATTGAGTGGTGTTTCCAGGGGTTATCTGGCACATGACAGTATTGCTCCTTTTTTTTCCTTCTATATACTATGGTTGGACCTGTGAGTTGTGTCGTTTCTATACTGGATGTTAGGTTTTATTCGTGCTCTGCGGTGTCCTGCCGTAGGCAAAGCACTTGTTTGCAAGTCTCAGTACTATTGGGGGGCCGTTGATTATGTACCTGTCTTTTGCACCTTGTCGGAAGTTTTGCTACTCATTTGGATGAGTGAGAACTTATTGCACCTTACCTAATGTTTTGTGATCTGGTGTCGACTCATTATCAACACCTTGGATTTTAATCTCTGTTGGTTTGTTGCCTGACAATTTTTATGAACAGAGGACATAGTTCAAGAGAGCACGGCTGCTTCTGCTGATGCCTGCTCGATGCTTTGGTTGCTTGGTTCCATCCTTCGTGATGGATCAATTTACTCCTTCAAAAATACCTGAGCTATTCTGGTTCCAGGGTGAATCCTGGAAGCCTGTTTAGGGTTGCATCCTTCTTGATGGACCAGACGTTTCTTGAGCAGTTCTGGTTCCAGGGAATCCTGGAAAGACGTTTCTTGAGCCGTTCTGGTTCCAGGATAAATCCTGGAAAGCTCGTTTTCGATGCTTTTTGTTGCATCCTTCGTGAAGGACCAGTTTACGTCTTCAAAAATTACCTGAGCTATTGTGGTGCCAGGGTAATAAATCCAAGAAAGCCCGTGCCTTTTTTTTCCAAACAAAAATTCGACAGCTATCACAAGCGAAACGAGATAAGCGCACTGCCGCAGCATCGAAAGATCACTGATGGACAGCACGCACCAGCGCACGCCGTGGACGGCGCAGCTAGCGAAAAGCGACGGTGGCAAGAAGCGTCACGCTCAGACCTCAGAGAGAGGCGCGCGCTAGCTTGCCCCGACGGATGGAAGCTGATCAGATCAGATGCTTGCATCGCTGCTTGCCGCTCCACCGCTGGCGAGTTCGCCTCACGAAAGGCCCATCCGCGCTGCAGCTTTGAAACCTCGGCTCGCTTGAGGTGACGCCCGGATTTGTACGTCCCAACTCGCCCCACCAATCGAACAAATTAAATGGCGTGCCCGCAGTTATGTGTAGAAAAGAACGCGGCAGCGAGAGCTGCTGGATATGTGTTTGATTTCTCCGCTGTCTTCCACTGCATTTTCGGTTCATCAGTTCTTCCAGCCTCAAGGTTGTTCATCAGAGCTAATAAAGGGACTGGCTATCCTGGCTATCAAGGGAGGCACTGCAAGAAGGTACAACGCCTACATGCCTTTTACCTTTTCATTTCACTGTTCTTCTCGATGATGCGTTTCTTTTTCTTATATACTTGACTGACCACGTGTTGATTTTGGTACAACGAGTTCTCAGATTCATGCACGCGTTTGTCACTAGCTAGACTCATGTTCATACATTCCTTTCGGTTCATTTTCTCCGCTTTTCGCACCCGTGCTACAGGTAGCAGCTTGCACGGGCTGAATCATTTCCATGGAGTATCACGTAGAGCAATGGAACGACGTAGGAGAATTTTCACCTCATATGGAAATGGAAGCTTGTTCAACGCTACTAATTTATGAGCCCATGGTTATCCTTTTTCTTCAGTACCATAGTATTTAGAGCATCTTCAAGAGTCCTAGTAAAACCTACTCTCTAAATGATTATTTAGGACGTGTTTGGAACCGCTCTACGAATTCTACTTCACAAAACTCCACCATAGAGCAGTTTCATAAAAATCTAGAGTTCGTGGAGTACCTCTTTAGGTGCTCTTACAACTCCACCCTTTTCTGGAATTGCATGCATAGAGTTAAAACCGTTTGGCTCAAAAAAATGGAGCAGAAAAGTCACAAACACTCCCTTAGAGAGCCATTTAAATAAATAATAGCTTCCTATAACCTTTGTATACCAACGAGAATATATTGTATACCTTTAGTTTGCTATCTATGCCTAGCAAGTTGAAATCCGAAATAGATTATGTCTATTTAGATATATCCAATCTAAAAAGCTGCTGAAGGGTTTTTTTACTAAAATTTCTATTTCTAATACTTAGAAAGGATATAGAGCTTGAACTAGGCTTCAAAAGATTATACTTCTATACTTTATCCTAACAAATTATTATTTTCAATTATCATTGTTTTTTTTATTTAATATTTAATATCTCTTTACACTTTTTATGCAAAAGGATTTGTTTCTGCCCATTTTTAACTGTCATTCTCAAAAATTTGACCAAATATATTTCGTTTTGTTTATCTATGGCAAATATTGTCTATTTTATAATAAGCCATTTAAGACACAAATATTATTAGTATTCGTGATTTACAACCAAACTGTGCAATTAGTTATTTTTTTTATTTATATTTAATGCTCTTTACATGCGGGTACAAATTGATGTGATGGAGAGAGAGTGTAAAAACTTGTAAATCCAATGTGCATCTAAATAAGGCCTTAGTCTTGCTATCTATCTTTGCCTAGCAAGTTGAAATCCGAAATAGATGATGTCTATTTAGATATATCCAATCTAAAAAGCCGCTGAAGGGTGTGTTTTACTAAAATTTCTATTTCTAACACTTAGAAAGGATATAGAGTGTTGAAGTTACTTTCGCCTTCTATACTTCTATACTCTATCCTAACAAATTGTTATTATTGTATCTTTTTTTTATTTCCAATACATCTCTATCACTATCTCTCCCTTCCTCACTTTTTATGCAACAAGGATGTACTCTTTCTGCCCATTTTTAACTGCCATTCTCACGTACTCAATTTGACCAAATATATTAAAAAATATTAATATCTATGGCATGCTCATTGATCTATTCTTATAATAAGCTTATTTGGAGACACAAATATTATTAGTATTTTTTTTTCAATAGTTACACACAAGAAAGTTTGACCAGCGAATGTCATAGCAACACTTAAAAAGAGACATATGGAGTATTTGCTTTATATATCCTAAAATTCATGCCTGGACTAGGCAGTGACGCCAAAGATTCGATTTCGAACGCCTGGGGGAAATAAATTTTTTTTAAAAAGAAGTACAGTATGTATACTGGGGGGAATTTCTAAAAGCAGCAGTGTTCGGAAATGGCGACTGATCGGATTTTCGGCCTACCTCACCTTTTTATGGGCTTCTGGCGATCACGAGGACAGGCCCACTTCCAATCGAGTCTGTTTCTTCCAATTGGTTAGCCTTCGAAAGTGTCCTTTTTGGTATCTCGCCAACCTTCTTGATATAATAATTTCTTTCGACAATTTTACCAAAAAAAAAAAAAAAGCAACACTTAAAAAGAGACATATGGAACTTTTCAAGAAAGCCTGGTGCGGCGAGAACCGAATCCTCTTTTTACCCTACGGCGACCGCCGCCGAGAAGGCCACGGCAATGGCTTTCGGGGCTTCTTTGAGTATCACCTCCCGCATGGGACGGACACGCCATGGCTCCACGTCTCCGACGCCGCGTATGGCGGAGGCAGGAGCACACGGCTTTGGTTGCAGTTCAGTGGTAGGAGCTTCCTGCTCCCTCAGGCTGCACATGCCTGCTCCTGCTCGCGTCGCTCACCGTCTTGATGGCGAGAGCGCGACAGATCGGCGGAGCCTTCCGGAACGATCGTCCGCAACCGCAAGCGACTGCCCCAAGCCATGGCTTTCATAGTCTATCCAATACCACAAATGTATTTGGGTAATTGGGTCTCGTCATACCTGAAATTCGGGTAGAGTATATGGCCTTGATTGTCGTGGTAGCTGCTACTTTTTTTTTTCAGATTACATTAATGTATTTTTTGTTTTTCATTTTGGATTGATGTGATACGTTGTACCGCTATGTAAGTACACTGACAAAGTTGTGGCTGAATGTTGCAAAATGGATTTTACTTACATTTTATTATTGTTTTTAAATAAGATGTTAATATCTGGTGCCTTCAATTAAACTTTGTCAGTGTACTCAAACACTTAATTGGCACTCGTGTATACATTTGTGACTTTTCCCAAGTTTCTGCTAAACCTTGTTTGATAGCAGCAACTTCTGTGATCAGTAACTTTTTAACTCTGCTGTTTCAGAATATGCTTGATAATTGAAGAGGTATCCAGGAAGAATGGATGAGACACGGGATGCTCTGAGGTCCTGCATGGAGCAGCTGCTCCTTGTCAGGGACGAGAAAGAGCGGCTTATAACTGAAGCGACTAATAAGATCTCTTCCGAGCAGAAGAAGACGCTGCATTTACAGCAGAAGTTCGAAGACGCAAATAAACAGTTTGAGAAGGTCATCACAGAAAATTACAATCTCTGCAACATTGTTTCCTCGAAGGAGAAGCTGATCAAAGAGCTGAAAGAATCCAAAGCAGAATCAGACCAGAAGTTGACCGATGCAACTGCAAGGCTTGAATTTTCACAGAAACAATGCGCCTCCCTTAAGTACGAGGTGCGCATGCTTCAGGAGGAGCTTGAGATTCGGAGCAAAGAGCGAGAGTATGACCTCAAATCAATAGATGCTGCTCGGAAGAAGCAGCAGGAGAGCACGAAGAGGATCACTGCACTAGAAGCAGAATGCCAGAGGCTGAGGACCATGGTTCAGAAGCGTCTGCCGGGTCCTGCGGCGTTGGCAAAAATGAAAGATGAGGTCAAGCGACAAGGTTCTAGTTCTGCTGGGAATGGAACAAGAAGGCCCCGTGCAGGTGCAGCAGTGCAGCCACAGCAGTCGAGGCATTCTGTGTCTGGAGGTCACCTAGTCAAGCTGCAGGAATTGGGTGATGAAAATAGACAGCTCAGGCAGTTATTGGCCCAGAAGGAGAGCGACCTGCACTTTGTGCTGTCCAAGTACGCAGACGAGGCTTGCAAGTTGTCAATACTGCAAAGAAAGCATGAAGAGTTGTCTGGTAGTCACGGTTTAACAGAGAATAACCATCCAAAACCAATGGTGAGTGCATTTGCCAAGCCAGAACACTCCATATCTGTGAAGCAAAAGGTGTCTAAGGTTAGGAGTATGAGCAGAAGAATCACAGGATCTGACATGCAATTCCTTGTTGATCCTCTGGATTTTGAGAAACTAGAGAGGGAATCCAGACCTTCAAGTGCCCCACATCAGTGTGTGGATTCACCTGATACGGACTCAAAAATGATTGTGTCAGACACATTTCACAGAGAGCTCACCCCTGATGGTTTCTTTGACAAGTATCCCGAATGGATTCAAGACGCTTTGAATGTAATCAGACATAAGCACCAAGGCAGTAAGATGAGTGTTGATGTCATTCTTGATGAAGTAACACATGCACTGAAGAATGAGATATCTGCCAAAGGAGATGATTGTGCACACTTTTCCTATGGCCGAGCAGAAATAGACAAAATGGTGGTTACTCTGATAGAAAGAGTCAGCAGCATGGCTGAAAGATCTACAAAAAACAATGTTGTGAGTTTTCGATCACTTTCTCATGAAAAGTCTGAACTCACTTTGCGACTTGAGCATCTAGTTCATGTCTGCAGTGACGTATTAGATGGAAAGGCTCAACTTGAAAGGCTTACTGATGAACTTTGCTTGATCCTAGAGTGGATAGTGAGCCGATGCCTTTTATGTTCTGATGGACTAGAAATTGTGGACTACATAACAAATAATTCTGATGGAAATGAGTCTCAAAGGACATTAAGCATTCATGAAAAAGATATAATGCAGAGTACAAAATCAAAAATGGTTTTAGGAACGCAACAAGAGAGACAAGGATCAGTTGAAGCAACTGAAGACTTGATCCCTAATGTAATATTAGAAGACCATTCTCAGATTGAGTTTATCACTTCTAAGCTTGTTGAAGACTTAGTGGCTCTTAGACAAGCAGAGCAGGGTGATAGTTGTCAGGAACAGAATCTAGTATGCTGTGAAGCAAAAAGGTATTTTATTTTACTATTTTGTATCATGCTATTATTTGCAGTAGTTCTGCACTGTTACTGAGAATAGTATAGCTTGGTAATTCCTATTATATGTGACGCAGTGCCGCTTCCAATGGGAGCAAAGACAAGTTAGTAGAAGAAGAGGGAAACCAGCTCACAACGGTAATCTCGAATGTCCTTATTCCGACCTCTTTCCTTTCTGCAATCATAAAGTCTATCTGTGCACAAACAGATCGTCTATAAGAATTTAGCAGAGAAAAATGGCAATTCCTAGGACATTTCTGATGATTCCTTGGACATTCCATCTTTTATAGAGATACGGACTGAAAATTTTGTAATGATTTTTGCTCTTGCAGACCTCAGCAATATCTGCAGCAGCCAGGAAACTTGCAGAATGCCAAGAAACAATGGCAAATCTAAGTAAGCAGTTGTATGCTCTGGAAAGTCCGGCAAATACAGATCCATCAGATAAAGAGAAATGTGGTGCCCTGCTGCCGTCAGCTGAGCCTGTTGCAGCCGAGAAGAAAGAACACGGCGACACTGATGCAAATTCAACTGAGAAGAAAGAACACGTGCAATATTCTGGCCGAAGTCCACAGTCTCCTAAAAGTGCACAGGCCTTGGTCATTGTTCGTCCGACGGTCCCGAAGTCACCCCGACCATCCGTTTCTGTTGACACAAAAAAGAAGAAGCGGCGTGCTAACCTGCTGAGCAGGCTTGTCTTCAGAAAGAAAGCATAAAACTCGGACTACAATCTCAGCGTCGGCGTCAAAATCAAGTCATCAGTACAGTTGTTCAGCACTTGGGAGGTCGGTCTTTTTTTGTAAGTTATTCCTCGACCGGTCTCAAGTTATTTCCAATTCCAATAAAAACGAGCATACTATGCTATGGTGTGTAATTTATTGAGTATTTATTTGTATGTAAGCAATGCTGCACGTGAGAAATTTGTGGAAACCTGTTCAGTCTAGAAACTGTAAATTGGTACCCTACCCTTTGGATTGTTAAGCAATGCTGCACGTTGCTGAACGTAAGATTAAAGCCTTTCAGGAAAGTGATTGCGAGCAACTTGGTTAGAATTTGATCTCGAATGATCAACCATGACTTCCTTTGTGCTTCACATTTTATTTTGTTTGTATCGATCTTATTTGGTCATGCTTGTTTGTGTGAAGTAAACTTTAGTGCACAACTAGTGGAAAGCCCCTACAACATCGTGGGTGAAGCATAAGGTTTAAGGAAGAATATTGGTGCTGTTCTAAGCAACCCACAAATACCAAACGGTCTAGTATATTACGGGAGTGCCCTGACTTTCCCATTTTGGTGGCTAATCACTTTGTGTCGTAGGATTTGAGTTGATGCACCTCACTTACACTCTTTGCTTGTAGTGTGAACTATAGAAAGGAATTTTACTTTGATTTAGGGTTTGTTTGGTTCAGTTGTGAGATGTGGGAAAACTACTGTGAGCTGTGAAACAGTTACTACAAGCTATATGTCATGAAAAAGTTATAAGCAGTCTGGTTGAAACAAATTACAAACGTACTACCTCTTTGTATCTCCCTTGAAACAGTTATGCAACATCCCTCTATTTCTACCCATAGAGAAAAGCAGAAAGTAGAAACCAAAACTAGGGTCGAGGGTGCTACAAAAATTGTATTGTACTAAGCAAAAAGCAGTATTTTTTGAAAAGCAATTTCAGGTACCACATGTTTGATTAGCATTATACATTTTGGTAGTAGTGAAAGGATCTATGATGCCTAGAGGGGGATGAATAGGCATATCTAAAACTTCCGAAATCAAAACTCAAAGCAGCAAATCAGTGCCTATTGGTACTACCGACAGTTTGGACTGGTACTACTGACCCTTACAAAGTAGCTATGTAATCAGAGAAAATGAGGGTTGATTTCATATCGGAGTTTTTACCCAACTTCCTTAGAGGTAGATGAAGGTGACGGGGTACTTCCTTGTCCTTGTAGCAACTCCAAATCGTAGATCAGGACCAATAACTAAGAGATAGCTTGAGGGGAGAGAGACACAAAGAAGAAGTAATTCCCAGTAATCACAACAAAGCACATAGGGCTCGGCGATTTAGCCCGAGGTTCAGCCGCCCACTAAGGAACACCTATGTCCTCATTGTTGAGGTGACCATGAAGGTCGTAGTCTCTTCCACCTCCTTGCCTCTCCCAAGTGACCACGAAGGTCTACTCGAGTTCTTCACTAGAAAATCATAGGTAATACAAACTTCCCAAGGTTCTCCCACAGATCGGGAGCTCTTGGGCAATGCCTAGCCGACTAGGGGCAAGGCAAAACTCCAAATTAACAAACGCAAATCCAACCATCTTGACGAAGAAATTGAGTGCTCAAGCTTTGAATAACTGTTTCTCTCACCAAATCCTTTCTCTCAACTCAATCCCTTGCAAGGTTTGAAGCTAGGAGCAAAGAGAAGGAGAGGAGAGGAACTTGAGTACTCTAGAAGTGCTTTTTCTAAGGTTTGGTCATGAATGAATGAGTGGGAAATGATTAGAAAAGAGAGGTCAGCTATATACTTCGAGTGAAAATAGTCGGTCAAACTTGTATCGGTAGTGCTGATGCTCAGTGTTGGTAGGTTTTGGAAGAGGAAGAGAAGCAAGCGCTATCCTTAGTACCAATTTAGGTCGGTAGTACACACCAATCAGGTGCCAAGCGCACTGATCGGTACTACCAGTCCAAATCAATAGTACTGCCAGTGGGATCGGTACTATCGGTCGATAGTACCAACAGACTAGAAACTCCTAATGATTTCTTTGTGCATGTGAAGAATTTTAGTGACTCTTCACAAATTTTAATTTAATACTTGAGCACCCTGTCTTCTTCAAACCACCTAAATTTGCATCCCTCTTTATAGTACGACAAATCCTAAACTCGATTAAATCAAATAAGGAAAAAGATAAACCCCTTAAGTTTGGAGGCCGCTATGAAATTCGAATTGGAGGGGGGTGCTTTTCCATTGAAACTTTAGTTTGAATCTTTTGAGAGACTAATGCCTGCAACGTGACTTGATAAACTCATTAGTCCCTAATTGAATGTCATTAATCCACCAAAACCCACAATGAGGGCAAATGCACTTACAAGTAGAAACATTTCTAGAAGATAAGCTAAATACAACCTTAGTTTGTTTTTGAACTTTAGGAAACTTGGTATTGATCTAACTTATGCCTTTAAGCTATAATTTTCACAAATTACAACTTGGTATTCACCCTGTTCTAGTAGCCATCCAATGAAAGGATTCTTTAATCATTGCAACATAGGTTGTACTTCACCGCTCTTCCATTCCTTAGTACATTGTCCCTCACTCTCATCCTTCTCGCTTTGAATTTGGAGCTACAAAACCTTTGTTGGCACCATAACGCTCATGTCATAGCCTAGTCACTTGAACCCATTCATGTCATATCATGCGTGCATGCAGTCTAGTCTTTTGCCTTTCCTAAACTCATAATAGGTTCACACAATAGCCACCTATAAGTGAATCTCATTTCTATTTTCCATATAGAGAAGTTCTAGGCACCTCTCTACCTAATCTTTCATGGTGCATGGATCTAATTGGTCCCAAGTTATTAGCATGGAAAATTATGCATTTTTTTTGATAGGGCATGGGCCAATATGTTACCATTCATTGCTAACATCACTTTAGGACATAAGCTTGATACCTTTTGTTGGAACCTAACCCTGACTAGACAATTGTAGGTGAAATCACATTATCATGGGTGCCCAATTTAAATAAACATTTGTTGAAAATAAATGCCCCTTTGAAGGTTAAGAGTTTTTTTTGTACCTACATAGAGTAGTGCTTACAAAAGATAATTTTGTCAAATCCAACTCGTAAGGTAGCAAAACATGTTATTTTGTCAAAAAGAAGAGGCAGTTAGACACTCGTTCTTTGATTACTAGTTTGTCTAGTCTATTTTTCAATAAATCAAGTGGCCTCATATCTTATTGAACCTTGTAGCATGTCAAATATATTTGGCAATCGCCTATAAAGCCTAAACTTACTACAGTCGCCCCCACCCGTTGGTCAATTTCACAATTTGGTTATGTAGGAATGATATAGTTTTTTGAAAATAAAAAATATTTGTCAATTCGGTTATGAAGGAATAGTGTAGTTTTTGAAACTAAAAAAAAAAGATTCTTCTCCTTTCATGTTATATTCTTCATTATTCATTGGCACCATATGTGGGCTGTCCTCAAGAAGCCAATGCAAACATACAAGATTTGGTTATTGCAACTTTTGCTGCAGTTAGTATAGGTGGCCATGGTTGTGTTTTCCCACGCATATGGGTGACATTCTAGTCTTTTGGATTGATAGTCACTAGAATGTGTGGTTTACTCTATTGATGGTTGTGTGCTTTCTGTCAAGCAGAGACCAAAATAATTATTTTAAGGTTTTGTATCAACTTGATGTAATGTACTTAAAAGTTAATAAAATCTTCCTTTATAAAAAACTCAATGCAACATAACTATAAGGATCACTAAGCAAAACCGCACAAGCTTTCATGCCCAACACTAGAATGTGCAATTCATGGAGCACAAGCTTATTACCTTCCATATGTATAAGTTCTCCATGAACTGCTAAGGCGCACGTTAGCAATAGTTGAAGCATTGTAGAAAACTATTCATCAGGCAACTATTTATATTTGATTCACCTTCTTCCACCAGAAATAAAAGACAATCACCGGTGATAGCATCACATGCAAAGACATGGTAAAATTGTCACCAAATATTATTAGAAACTAAAGCAAACAACATCTCATCCTCTAGTAAAACAAATGCTATGGAGATAAAATCACACAAGCAAACATCAACAAACAAATAGTTCATGAAAATGAAACATCATCAGATGATTTGATGCAGCAAAAAATTCCTGCACATTTATTCTTAAGCAATAGCATGGAAATTTGTGGATTGGTTGCTGCAGGCTGTATCTCATGAAAATCATTTCCCTCATGGTTAGATAAAACCAGGGGGTAGCTTATCCAACTGATGGAGCATGGGATGATATGCAGTAGATGGCAGCCTTCCCTTTCCCCTTTCTCGTCCTCTTCCTCCTCCCTTCTCTCCAGTACTAACAGCCTTTCTGCTCCTAGTAGAAGTCCCTATAATTTTTTTCAAACATGAAGTATATAATAAGAGATCTCAAACACAACACTGCAAATCTCCATAATGTAATAAACATTGATTTTCTAACCATGTTATGTGACATTATGGAATATGGGTAAGGTCTTTTAAGTGCCATAAAAAATAAACAATCATAGTTCAAATTCATACCAGTACTTTCAGCGTCACCAGAATCCAATGCTCTCTGCAAGACCAAAAGAACATATCCGAACAATGCTTAGTATTGTACAATATTTTTTCTAAATACCAAATGAATATAAAAGATGTCATTCACAATCCTTATTTTCAATTTATTCACTTGTGCTTTTAATGAAACCAAACACTGCACTAAAAGTAGATGCAATTGAAAATTTAACTTTTGATCTACGTATTTCAAACTTTAAAGCACAAGAGAGAATAATCTACTAATGGATAAAAACTACAAGTATTGATGCATTTTTCTAGAAAAAAGGAAGTGGTTACCTTCTTCTTCAGTTTTCTTCCATTGAACATATCTGCTCCATTTGATGACGTGTTTGGAAACAAGTCAACTTTAGATTTGGAGAGAAACTTCTTGTAATCCTAATGAGAGTGAAAACTAAAAGTCAATTAAAAATGTTACTAGGTTCTCAGTTTTAGACCAAACATTTGCAACTGAAATTGCATATCAATCTAATGGTACATACCACCCAATATAACAAACTCATCAAGCTAGTAAAACAACATGTTTAGTCAATCATATGCAAGTTAGAGGCTAGATTATTGCTAATTTGGTGCTAGTCTGTAGCCAAATTTTGTGAATTCACTACTCCGTTCCAAATTATAGTTCGTTTGACTTTTTTGACCTTAAGTTTGAATTTATTCAAAAAATTGTGTCAAATATCATAAATTTTGTTATAGCTTGCTTTACTAATGAAAGGTGAATAGCAAATTTTACTATTTTGCATAAATTTTTTGAATGGTCCTCAAACTTATTTGCCCCCACTGGTCTATTCTCCCCCATGGTCTATTCTTGTTTTTAGTGCTATCGCTTCAAAGGCCCCGATTAGGTGGTTTATTTCTCTCTGACACTAGGACCAAGCAAGTCATTGCCTTCTATGTTTGGTGCACCTTCATAGACTTCATCTGTTACCTTGCCATCCATGTTTTGTCCACCATTTGTGCATGTCAATCTTTGGGGGTTGAGCAACTAGGACTAGCTCTTCCACCACAACTTGTCCTATCAACAGTGCTAGTACCTGAGCATCTATTGCACCTAGGCCAAAACTGGCTACCTAGGCCATTAGGTTCGATGTGAACATTGTACCAAGTTGTCCTTGATCAAGATGAGCCCTAGGTCTCAAATGAATGACATTCTCGCAACCCAGAGTAGTCGCCTTAGTTTTCAACTATGCAATATATCCTTGTTAGACTCTAATGGGGTATACTCCAGAGAGAGAATAATGTCATTCAAAGAAACCAGGGAGAAGGAAAGGGCCCTCTTGATTGCCCACTCACACATGTCTACCACCTCCCAAGCATGGGATCCCAATCCATCCTAGAGTAGTAGGGATCAACCTACATACTATCATAAATATAGATTGTAAAAAATCTAGCATTAGATTGGGATGAAATGGTTGTGGAGGTAGGACCCCCCACAACCAGTCATAGAGCTCCATTGAAAAGCATGAAGATGGGGCCCCCACTTTTGATCTAGAGTGGCATTCTTGGCATTGTCCTCTTCTCTGTGTACTAGTTCATCATAGTGTAGGACACTAGTTGATGAGCACAAACTATCATGGTCCTAGTCTGCATCATCACATAGTGGTAGGTCACCTGCATATTGAGAGTATGGGATAGAGCATTGTAAGCTCCTTTTGCAATCCCTACCATAGCCTAACATCAATGTCTAGTGGCAAGTGTGTTTGCTAATGTTTTCTTCTCCATGGTGGTCATAACCCTGTGTGTAGTGAAAAAGGACGAGCACCTAGCATCCATGTTCCATTAAGCAGCATATGCCTCTTTTCTACTCATGCTCCTCATACTCATCTTATTGGCATCACCAAATAGGTGGTTGTACAGTTATCCAACTTGAGTTCCAAGCTAGAGTCAAATATTCATTCAGCACCCTAAGAACAAGCTAGAGTCAAATATTCATTCAGCACCCTAAGAATCCGATTGTCAAAGTTGTGGATGCATGGGTACTCACAAGAATTAGCGGACTCCAAAGATTAGAAGCCACTCTGATGGAAGATTGTAGTGCAAATATACAAAAGGATCTAGTCCTCATGGAAGTCCAAATAGATGAGCAGGTCAAATATTTCCTTGTTATTGTGCACATTCGTAGCTTGCTTTGAAGACTAGCCAAGTGGCTAATGTGCTATGGGAAGATGGTCATCCTCTTGGATTGCAAAAGGAAGTTTGGGCTTTGTATCCATACCCACCAATAAAACACATCCATAGCGTCCTAGCAAAAGGTACTAGTCCTAATCCAACCAAGCAAATAGTTCTCTGCTAGCAAATCCTTAGCTACCAAGCCATTCCACATGCACTAGAAAGTTCTTGATGCCAACACAAATGTGTTACCACCAAGTGATCTCCATGTCATGGATGTTCTAGTGCCATGGATGGATCGCAAATTCAATTCCCTTTATGTGTATCAGCCCAACATGGGGAGCCATATCGTGCTACATGGGGTAGTTAACAAGAGTGAGGAAGTTTTTTGGGTCACAGCGAGTCGACCACATTTGAATCAAGGCACTATGACACCCAACTCAGTTTGAAATTTGGCCCACATGGCTTTCATGTTAATGGGATATTGGGGGGGGGGGGTAGTCCCACCTTGGTTATTAAAGGTGAGTTAGACCAACACATAAAGCTTCTAGAGTTCATCCCACCATCCTAGGTTGATCCTTTTACATGAGGCAAGGATGAAAGCATAAGTGGGATGATGATAGGTGTGGTTTGCTCAATGTACAAAGTGGATCCGAGCTGTTTGGACTCTGAGGTGTTACAGGCACACAAATCATGTTGCTGACCACATGTGTGAGAGCCGTGGTAGTGAATAATTGCTCCCACTACATAGCATGGGGAACCATTAGCATCGCCCTAGTGTGGTTTTTGGTGATCTCATATGTCATCGATTAGAAGCAAAGCACTACCACCATGCCCTCCATCGCACACTTCTTTGCCATACTCGTAAAATAGGCCATTTTCTTCACCTCAACACTTTGTTCAACCCCAATCTTGATGGAAGAGGTGAAGAGACCAACTAATTATGGATTAAAGGTGAGGTGAGATTGAATGGTAGCTAAGAAAATAGTAGACAAAAGTGAAAGGCTAGTGTGCACCCTCCCTCTTGTCTAGCTAGTTTTGGGGCAAGGTGGTCATATTAGATATAGGCCTAGGCCCAATAACAAACATGATATCTAAAGGAGTTGAGTTGATGGTTGCAACTAAGGTACTAAAAACAACAACCCTAAAGGTAGTTCTTATAGCATGCTAGCAATTCAATGTCGATACAGACCTTGAGTGGCCACATATAGACCTTGAGTGGCCACATACAGACCTTGAGTGGCCATGATGAAGAAGCAATATCCTTGCCCTTTCTCCCATATTACTTCAATTTCATGGCTTGCCAGTTTAGTATAACAAATAGTCAAGCAGGCTACATGCATACTGAAGGCAACCACCAATAAACATTACCGTTAGGGCCTAACACATTGGTCTCCACAGTTAAAGGTATATTTGACGCCTAGGGCAAGAGGACAGAATGTGTTAGATATTAGGATAGGAAGGCACATCAATTACCTTTGTCTTAGTGGTGATGGCACACATGCCCTGGGTACCTTCCTGCGTGTTAGGCAAAGTTAAGGCATCTTCTATGCCATCTTCTTCTTTGGTGGCTGAGCCAAGGCCCAGATGTGGCTCTTCTCTTATCGCTTCTACCTGCTTGAAGGTGCCCACTTGAATGCTTCCCTTTGGTAGCACCACCTCAGGGCAGGTAGCACTCCCTAGAGCACTAGCTACACTACCCACATCATCAATAACCATCGGTGCAATGTCATGGGATGCAGAAGACGAGAAGCATGTGGGGAGCCCCATAGGAGCCAAATCCTCATCTTTTAGATCTAGATCCTCTTTTAGATCTAGATCTGCACCCTGAAACTTACCTTCCTTTAGATCGAGCTTTTCAAAGGCATCATCTTCATCATCAATATAACCCCAATCTAGATCACTAAGGGAGTCCTCCACCATGGCATTGGATTGGAAGAGCCCAAACACCTCGTCCCTTGGTGGATCAGAGTTGGCTATAGGGGCCATAGTGGTGACAGGCACATGCGTCGGGTGGGAGGCGATTGGGGCTAGCACCCCGGCACCGGGGTTGGTCATCGGGGGCATGAAAGGTCACCAGCGGTTGCGTTGGGTGGGTGGTGGTTGGGGTTGGCACCTGAGCTTTCTTGCTCTCACCCATGTCTTTTGCCTCTGCAATTGATGTTGAGTTGTGATAATGTCCCATGCCTCACTGGCACTAAGGAGAAAGAGCGTTACCGATGGCTATGTGACAGCTAATATAGAGCGTTTAGTGCTTTGGTTGCTTAATGGTCCCTTGCTTGCAAAGGGTCCCATGAGGAAAAATCCAACCAAAAAGATGTGGTTGCCATGGATACAATACAAATAGTTGGATCTAAATGAATGGTAAAGATCACATAGCTATCTTATGCCAATGTAGATAGAGAGATTTTGAGAAATTAAATATTATTATTGGGGATGGACTAGATATATATTCTATAGATTATAAACATGTCACTCTTTACACCATAAATAGTATGGCTCTAGCCATGAGTAAAAGATGTGCTATTGCCAACTTTCAATGCACTATTAGATTGAATAAATTATGTGTTATGTCTTCCAGTCTTAACTTGACCGCAAAGCTCCAAATGGCAGTTTAGTATATTGTTTACATCCAAATCATAGCACTGTATTGACAACTATAAGGCTGCCTAATGGAGATGTGTTCTATATGAAATATTTTATTTTTAGATATTCTATATCACATTAATTAAATATATACGAACAACATAATATACTAATTAAATATATACCAACAACAAATTGAGGTGACTATATAATTAAATATTTCTTTCTCACTCTTCCTCGTTTATTTCTTCTAGGTACCCATGATTGTTTGTCTTCTTCCTATTCTCTTGTTCTCTTGAGGAACCGCTACCGCTGGTGTTAATATTATAGACAAATTGAGGAAAGAGGAGAGGCAAGGGAGGGCATGGATGACAAGGTAGTCTAGCTAAGAGGCAACCCCTTCTCTGCTATGGGTTGTGGCATCGTGCAATTTGAGCATGCAGTGCTAGCGGATCTTAGTGGCCTACATGAGCAAGATCAAGGCCATGGGACATATAAAAATACTCTACCTAGTCTGTTAGCCATAAGGTATTTAGGTTGTTCAAATCCCCTTTTGTTCAATCTTTTGTGGCTACGATATTAACAAATTATTTTATTTGGTCTGTACCAATGGATAGGACAAGGACATTGATTGTACACTAATTAATTGTATTCCTTATTTCTTTTTAGCATCCACTTTTGTTTATTCTTTTTATGTGAATATCTTGGCGGATGCATCACAAATTTATTTGTGACGCACACTTTGCACCCCACATATGCCTTGATATAGGGGAGCTTTCAGTCAAACTTCAATTGTGCAATTTGGCATATGAGTATGTTACTATGAATTTCATTCATGTGCACATATTAGGGCTGGGGAGCGATCTATCTATGTTAATGAATTCAAAATCTTCAATTTTATATCTTTTTGTAAGCTTTAATCAGGATTGTCATCAATCACCAAAAGGGGGATTCAGGATTGTCATCAATCACCAAAAGAGGGATTCAAAGTGCATCTAACCCTTAAGTAGGTTTTGGTGGATTGAATTACAATATGATTAAAGATCTAGCAAGTTTGCTCAAGTGTCGAGAAGTATATTAATTTTTATCATATACATTTGATATATTCTTTATTGAATGAATCATTGTGAATCAAGACAACTATTTGGGAAACAAGCATGATCCTATATATGTGACTAATTGTGAAAGAAACTAAGACATGGACACATGACTTGTTTGGTAGAACTCCACCAATGAAAACAGAGATCTAGAGCACCAGCTCCACTATGGAGCAACTCCATCGTGAATATGAGATCCCACCATGCATCTGGAAAGATAAATTCTCTATTTAACACCAAAATAAACTTGTGTTAATCTCTTATTTGGCACTAAAACTTAAATTTCTTATTTGTCCACCCATTAAGTTTTCCTTACCTATCTGATGTCCCCATGGGCGAATGAAAGACCAATGTACCCCTGAGAAAACGTGAAAAGAAGGAAATGCACTAGACCATCGTATGAACTTCCTCTCACCCCAACCCTAGATTGGACACGGATGAGACCCTCCCAACTGTGTGGACGCTCGAAGTGGGGGAGCGATCGCCTAATGCACGACCATCTAGTGCGGGAGATACAGAGCCTACAAATGCCGATGTGGGGTCATTGCCGCTCAGTGCGAGGGCTTGGCTACCCAAGGCGGGGGCACGATCGCCAGACAAGGGGCCTCAGCTGCCCAACCTAGGTTGCAACCTCCTAGTGTGGGGCAGGGCAATGCAGGGGCACACCAGTATGGCAAAAGGCTGGGCAAGGCCTAGTGCTAGGGCACTTCAGCATGATGATGTAGCGGGGACAGAGTAGTAGATGCAACCATGGCCAACACGCCTAAGTTGTTTTGCAGTAGCAGTAGGATGAATAGATTTCTAGGATTAAATGTACATGGTCATTTCTCATGCATGTCGTTTTGCACTCACATGATGTATGAAAAAAGGTAATTCTTCAAATCTGGATAAATATTTTACTAAATGAAAGTTGTGATAAATTCTAAATCTGAAATTTGTTGATAGCCAAAGCTTGTAAATTACAAGAATGGAAAGCACGCTAACTCCAAGTCTCCAACTTAGGAGGATAAGAGAGGATAACTATACTAAAACTGATTTTTAACGGTTGTTTTATCAATCTCACCTCAAATATACATGAACATGTATCGGTCAAGAAGTGGTTCAAATCAGATTGAGCCATTTTCAATTGAGTTTTCTACGTCGTCCATAGATGAACCACAACTTGTTGTTAGGGTGATGGCAAAAAAAAAAAAGAAAGAACAAGCTAAAAAGACTACAAGAAAACTTTCTTGCTACTTTGAAAACCCTTCAATGGACACAAGGAGCAAAAGAATCAAGTCTAGTAGTAGTCCTTCAATAAGCACAAAGGAGTAAAAGGAGACGGACTTTGTGATTCCCATATGCCAAAATAGGAGGAGATTGTCTATATGTGTGTTATGTGCTAGAGATCTCTATGTATTATGTAATCTATGTGAAACTGTATGAGAATTGTATGTTTTATAAATGTGAACTTAGATGCTAAATAATTAAGTTATGTGGGCTATGTTAGTGTCATTATGTTATTATCACACTGCATGTGAAACTTGGATGTTGTTGGGTATGCCATGTTATATATTATGGCCTTCTTTTATGAACCTAATTAATTCATATTGAATACAGTAATTTTTATTGCATGTTATTACTCGTGCCTTAATTTATAAGATCTCATATATTTAAGAGATAATGCTCATGCGTTTAATTTATGAGATCTCTTAATTTATAGAAATAATTAAGAAAGGAAGCATGGCAATGGGGAGGGAACATCATGACTAGAAAAATACAACAAGGGCAAAATAGTCTTTGCATGGGACTTAACACCAAACAGAAGTATCAGATGGGTAAGAAAATTTGAAGGAGGGGATGTATATAAAACTTTTTAAGTTTCAGTGTCAAATAAGAGAGCAAAATATTTTTCCGGTGTCAAATAGAAATTTTCTCATCTGAAAAAAAATCGTTAGCCTTGCAGCTCAGCTCTAGATTAGAAATGAAGGTTTCGGTGGGATTGACTAGTTATCCCTCTAGGATGTTGCAGGCCACATTTTCTAACATGTATATCATCCTGTGAACTATTACTATTTGGTTAAAGTAACTTTGTAATTATTATTTTTGCTTACCATCGTAACAAAGACATCACTGATACATCTCAACATTGACGAATACAGACTACTAGTAGCATTGATTGATTGAAACATCAAAGTGGTCCTTTTATACAACTTGCAACTTGAAGTTACCTCGTGTAATTTCACCACATGTTGATTTTTCTAAAAGGATAATACAACCTTTCATGTGTATTACTTGCAATAGTATAAAAGTACTCAAGACTATAGTATCATTCAGATTGCACATTTGTCTCAATGCTTTCAACCACACATTTCATCAAACAGCAGATGCCCTTGCCAATTGATATTGTGCTTCCTGCTACTAAAAGCTTTATGGACATGAGCAACTGCCGGTTCTCCAAGCTTGGTGGAGGGGCTCTGCAAGGACGCGGTGACAACTCGTATCCGGAGGCATTCTGAGCCTTGCTTGTAAAGAAATCATAGTAGATGTTGATTGAAGTATTTGTTTCATTAAAAAATGTTGCTTCTGAAACCTAAAATTGGATGGAAGTGCAAGTGTCTTTTTTGTCAGGAAGCAATCTGAGACAAAGTCTGCACTTCATTTTGTCAAATTTTTTAGAAGCCAGTGTTATATGTTATAGAGGCAAAATTATAACTTTTTTATGCATCATAGTTAGAGTTTTACAGTGGCATATTTCATTATGCATTCTTCAAAATCAAGGGCAAAATCATCATTTCCACTATCCGTTAGAGGCTGAATTTAGGGAAAAGAAATTTCATGTTTGGATGGTGACAAAGGAATTGTAATCTTTTATAATGACACACATGTAAATGGCACTTCTTTTAAATAGTGTGAAGGAGTGTTTCGTACCATAGTGCTAAATATCATATAATTTTGTATAAAATGTTTACTATATTTCAATCTATGATTTTCCTTGATAAACTAATAGAGGTTTTTGTGCAGTCCAAATACAAAGAAGTTTTTGACTTTGGTGTGCAAGTGGCATAGACGATGGGAGGGAGGAAGTTGGGAAGGTCGAGTGGGCCTTGCCCGTTCTGGCCTAGCGAGAGAGGGGGCAGGGAGAAGGGAGTGGGTGGGGGCTGACAAAAGAGCCTCTGAAGGCATTAAATGAAATGGAGAGGCGGCTAAAAAAGGCTAGGTGTTTTGACCTAGGCAAAAGAAGAGAGGGAGCAGCCTTGGGCCGGTGAGGGAGGAAGCTGGCGAGGCTAGGTGGGCCTTGGTCTTTTCAGCCCAACGATAGGTGGGGCGTGGAAGAGGCTTGGACGTTATGGCCATTCAAGCCCAGTCGAGGAGGATGGGTTAGAGGGAGGAGTTGGGCTAGGGGAAGACTAATAAGTCTAATTGGGGCTCAACCGACGGCACAAGCTGCTTTGACATGTGCGACGTGGTGGTGCAAGTAGCTCGACCAAAGACGAATGATGAGTGTAGATGCATATATTTTTTTGTGGTTGATTGTACTGTGTTTCTAGATCACACCATAGCATTAGCATAGACAAAATACTAGTGTTGATAAAGAATTAATAAAGACTACAGTAGACTATAAGGTTCAGAGAAGGATGAATTTCCTTAACTACTCATAAGCAAGATGATATAACACGGTGCAGCAAGGACATAATTGGCTATTTGCTATTGCAATCGTTGCCTCCTTGTTTTTAGTTGTCACTTATTCTGTAAATTATATAGGTCCGTCTGAGTCTATGAAATGTGGGTCTAACATCATCAATAGACCGCGCAAAAAGAAAGAAATCGAGCCATCCGTAGCGCCTAGCTTCCTACAGGCAGGTGCGCAGCAGCTCTCCTCGTAGTACAACGAGCTGCGGCTGGCGCCCGTGATACGGAGACCGACGGCGAGCTGTGAACAAGTCGGATGGCTTCCCGACAGCCGGGGGCAATGCGGATACGGGAGTACTACGGGTCACCGGCAACTACATGGATCGAGGGACCGAGGTGAGAGTGGCTGAGGACTGAGGAGACGTATTGCTACTCACATTTTGGGGACTGTCGTCACCTCATCCTCACAAAAAGGGAAGGTGCACAGTTGATCACTAACGATAGTCGATAGCTGTGCAGCCTGCAGATGTGTGCACGATGAGAACCACCACAACTACCTAGTTCGATCGAAGCAAATCCAGCCGCACAGTGCCCGCAGGTACAGCGCGAGCTGCAGCCACCCCTCGCAGTCGCAGCGGCGACACTGCCCTGCCGCGCACGGCGCGCACCGCGCAGCCTAGCGCATATGCGTGCAAACAGCCGGGCAACCCCGTGCGTGCTCCACGAGTCCACACGGCGGCTCCGCCCGCGGCCGGCACGGCAGATCGCGGTCGCAGCGCTCGGCCGCGCGGGACACACCGATCGCCCGAGGCCCGAGCCCGCGCGCGGCGGCAAGGGGACAACGGCGCATTATTATTGTTGGCAATGGCAGCCCGTGACCCATGACCACGAGCAGGCACGTACAGTACAGGTCCCTTTTTCTTTTCGAGTCCGTGCTGCGCGTCAGTTTGGCCGGACTCACCCGGCGCCGATCGAGAGGAAGAGGGAGGAGATACCGAGCCAAATTAGCGCGAAAAGGGCCGAAAGCACCCACGCAACCACCGTAACCACCGCGCTGCGGCGTCGCCGGCCGGGCGCGGTGGAGATGACAGATAGCACCGGTGGAAGTAGCGGTTGGCTACGTACTTGGCTTGCTGCTATACATACAATACATACATTGTCAGGTAGTAGCCGACTTCACCGGTGGGACTTTAGCGGTGTGGCCTCGTGCAAAGTTTTCCTTTCTGGGAACGCAACCGATCGAAGAAAGTCTTGCGAAATCGAAGAGCTACGCTTTATATTCTGGAAAAGTACTAGACAGAAACAAAACAGATTGTTTCATA
Source organism: Chrysopogon serrulatus (assembly GCA_015844335.1). Classification (NCBI taxonomy): domain Eukaryota; kingdom Viridiplantae; phylum Streptophyta; class Magnoliopsida; order Poales; family Poaceae; genus Chrysopogon; species Chrysopogon serrulatus. The sequence goes on along the minus strand of JADLZL010002413.1, from coordinate 52,399 downwards.
GTTTTATTTTCCTCTTTCTTTTCAAGTTTTTCCCTTGTCAAATCGATTGTAATCGAGCTGAGGGGCAATGACACAGCTATGCGCGTTTTGATAAGGCACTTCTGGACCACGATTTTTGTAACTCTATTTTGTACTTTATTCCATCCCGTACGGTTTTATATATGGTATATGTCGGATTCTCGTCGGTTGTTGAAATAATGCGCTCCAAGTTGCCTAATATAACGACGAAAAGGATCTGTTTTAGTTTCCACAATTCCACGTCTTCCGTCCAACATTACCTGTAAGATATACACAGGGAACTTGTATTATCCTGGGAAGGGATAGTGTTTTGGAGTTGAGGATAAAAAATCATATCTCGCCACCACGTGGTCAATGTAGGTCTATGTACCTGTACTATGCATATACGTACAATGGTACAAGTGCAATTCGTCCCCAAAGGCCCAGAGTGTGCAAGCGTGCAATTTTCACTCTACAGCCTTCCAGAGTTCTATGCGCAAAAAGGTGTTGGAGAGAGGGCTTTCAGCTGAGAATGAGCACGGTGAAACCTGTGATTCGATCATGGTCACCAACCACCAGGTAGCCAGCCTACTGCTTGAGTGACTAGACAGAAAGGTGCCCAATGCTAACCACGGAGAAAAGGTAAATGTATTGTTAGAGTGATCTCCTCCAGTCTAACCTAACAGTCAAACTAGGTCTTCTTAATGCTTGAACTGACTTGATCCGGTGCCCAATGCTAAACCTTCCATGGTTGGTGAATGTATTGTTAGAGTGATCGAGCTCCAAGGCTCAAGTCCCGAGGTTCAAACTAGGTCTTCCTAACATTCAAACTAGGTCTTGATCCACGCTCTAATCGGGGGAGCCAAACCTTCCATGGTTGGTGGGCCCCGTCGCAGCACCACCGCCGTCATCACCAGTGCTAGATCACGTACGGCTACATCGACTCTACGCCGCTGACGACAATGACCAACCCCGAGTCCTCCTTCACCGTCCCTACTGCTCCTGCTCCCGTCGACTCCAGTGAAATCCTAGTTTCCCTCTCTCACTCTCAGATCTAGTAGAACCATGTATAGGACTTGATTTATACAAAGATGTCATACCCGACTGATCTACTTCTAGATGTTACTGTATTCCTATCATGTATTGTACATTGTACAGAAAAATGATACTGAACGTAGTACTTCGGTCTCACCTGAAGGAGCTAGTCAGATTCAGGACTCAGGCAGCGGACTGCAAACAGGTGAAAATAAGTCAATCTTGGTCACAGCTGATCAGGTCGATTTGATATAGCTTAGCTCAATACTATCAAATCGAAGCACCATTACTACGATGAGGTAGTAAAATAATCCGTTTTCTGAATCAAATGCATCCAATTGTTTTTTGATCAATCAATAGCTCGGAGCATCAGACTAGTCAAGCTCCAATTATTTGGATCCGGACACTGCACAATCGCATGGACATTGGACAGTCCAACAGGCAACAGGCAAGCTCCTAGCATCTGAAACTGAAACAACCCTGGACGAAAAGACAGTAAACACCGAACAGAATTACAGTACAATCCTTCCTTTCAGAGCACCGCAGTTACTGGAGCAACGTACCGCAGCACCGGTAGGCAGGTAAATAAAACTCCACATGCCAATTGCCATCCCAGGAAAGATGGCTCTTGCCGCTCCCAAGTCCCAACTACCGAACCTTCCTGGCCGGCAACAAGAGCGAAGTGTTTAATGCAAAGCAGCAAGCGTGCAACAGGTCCCGCCGCCCTGCCGCTACAGCTGTGCGGGCGTTTATATACCGCACGTCCTGACGGCCATGCCACTCGCCCACTCCATCGCGCCGTCGCCGTCGCGCTCCGGACCCTCCCGCACTGGCACTATCGGATTCGCGGGGCGATTTGGCTGGAGACGCCGCACGGAACTGGCTGCTGCCTCTCAGCTAGAGCTAGGCACGTGGTTTGGTTTGGTTTCTCTCGATCGTCTTCTGCCACCGACGCTTCCCGTGATCAGAATCCGGGAAATGGCGGGTCCAGGAGCAGCACGCGCCGCGCGAAGCGTTCTTGTTGCTGCTCTCCTCTGTTTCTTGGTTCCCTACGCTGCGGTCGTGGACAGCCGCGGCGGGGGGAGCAGCCAGGCAGCCGAGCCGGCACCGGCAGGACCTCGATGTCGGCCTCGGCAGCGGCGGCGGGCGGGGGGGCGTCGGCATCGGCATCGGCATTGGCGGCGGCGGCGGCGGCGAGGGAGGCAGCGGCGGCAGCCCTTCGTCGCCTTCTTCGCCGCCGCCGCCGCCGCCGGGGGGCTGCGGCCGTGCGACTTCGAGAACGAGCGGCTGTACAAGGCGTACCTGGTGATCCAGCAGTTCCGGAACACGGTGACGTGCGACCCGATGGACATCACCAGGAGCTGGAGCGGCACGGACCTGTGCGGGTACAAGGGCTTCTTCTGCGAGCGGCCGCCCAACGTGACGGACCGGACCATCGCGTCCGTCGACTTCAACGGCTACATGCTGCGGTCCGACTCGCTGCAGGGCTTCATCAACAGCCTGCCGGACCTGGCGCTGTTCCACGCCAACTCCAACGACTTCGGCGGCGCCGTGCCCGCGCTCGGCGACCTCCCCTACTTCTACGAGCTGGACCTCAGCAACAACAAGCTCGCGCCGGCGCCGTTCCCGACCGACGTGCTGGGCCTCACCAACGCCACCTTCATCGACATCCGCTTCAACAGCTTCTACGGCGAGCTCCCCGTGGGCCTCTTCTGCAGGTTCCCGCGGGTGCAGGCCATCTTCGTCAACAACAACAACTTCTCCGGCAGCCTCCCGAACAACATCGGGCAGTCGCCGGTGAACTACCTCTCCCTCGCCAACAACCGGTTCACGGGGGAGATCCCCAGGTCCATCGCGCGCAACGCCGGCACGCTCATCGAGGTGCTCTTCCTCAACAACTCCCTCGGCGGCTGCCTCCCCTACGAGCTCGGCCTCCTCGAGAAGGCCACGGTCATCGACGCCGGCACCAACCGCCTCACCGGCACCATCCCGGCGTCGTTCGCGTGCCTGCGCAAGGTGGAGCAGCTCAACCTGGCGGACAACCTCCTGTACGGCGAGGTGCCCGACGCGCTCTGCCGCCTCGCCTTCAGCCACCTCAAGAACCTCACGCTCTCCGACAACTACTTCACGTCGCTGGGGTCCTGCTGCTGGGACCTCATCAAGGAGGGGCGGCTCAACGTCGACCGCAACTGCATCCAGTGGGCGCCCAACCAGCGCTCGCACGAGGAGTGCGCCAGGTTCCTCCACAAGCCCAAGACGTGCCCCGTCAACAACTACGTGCCGTGCCGCAGCCACAGCTCCGGCGAGCCGGCCGCCGCCGCCGTCACAGAGCAGGACGCCGACGCGGCGGCGGAGTACAGGTACCGGACCTACTCGGCCCTGCATCCTTGAGAGATTGGGGCCAGTCGGCGAGCGCACGGCACTGATTGATAAAGCGCAGAGCAGCGCTGTGCGTCTCGTGAGCGTGAAACGACTGATCACTCGCCTGGCCCGTTGTTGTGCTTGGCGGGTTGTGTTGATGTGTTGTACGTGTGCCTGTGAAGCAGTGTTGAATGTTCCCCTTCGCTCATAATCGACCCACGGTTGAGGCCCACCTAGCTAATTCAGATGCATCGGATACATACGGATTAGTCAGCGAACAACCCACGTATATATGGGCTAAATTACTGGTTCGTGGGCTTAGCTCTCTTGGATCCCTAATCATTTGTGTGTCCGTCCGTGTCGCTAAGAGCATCTCCAAGAGACTCTGTATATCTTCCGAGAAATCCGATTTTACAAGCGAGGTGTAAAAAATGTGTCCAACAGCTTCTCTATTTCGTTTTCTATTTTACCTCCACGCCATCCCGGTTATCTCGCTCTTCAACTTCTGCGAGCCGCGCCTGCTCGCCATCCGGAGTGGCCAGAACTTCTGCGCCTATCGCTGCCTTCTTCCTCGCACGATTTTCCTCTCCTGCGTGCCTGCCCCACTCCCGAGCACTCCTATTCCGTGCGACGTGGTAGGCGAAGGCGGTGGGCGGTCTCTAGGTCTGCGAGCGGCGGAGCGGGGCCTTCTTGTGACATGTTTCTATTTTAGAAAAGGGCTAAATCATCAAATTTAGAATATGCTTTTAGCTAATCTGTTGGAGATGCTCTAACTTGGTCGTAGGTCACCTTGGAAGCAGTCATTTTCTTCCATCGGCAGTGCAGTTTCCATCAGCAAGATATCCATAGCAGGTAAGCAGAAAACATTAAAGAAAAGAACAGTAAAGATATAAAGCAAGCGTACTAAGCATGACTATGAGGCTCAATAAGCAGAAGCTTACTGTAAACTTCATGGAGCACAAGCTTATTAGCTTCCATATGTATGACAGTATGAGTGCTGCACATACTGCTAAGATCCATATTACCGCAGTTGAAGCATCAAACTGATGAAGGGAAATATGACCAGTGGAAAACTATTCATCAGGCAACTAATTATATATGATGCACCTTCTTGCTTCAGAAATTAAGGTAGCATCACATGCAAATATATGGTAAAATTGTCACCAAATATTATTAGAAATTGAACAAACAACATCACACTCCAGTTTAACAAACGAAAACCATATCACAGAAGCAAACATAAACAAGCTAGATAGTTCATGAAAACAGAACATCATCAGATGGTTTGATGTGACGCAAATGTTCTTGCGCATTTATTCTTAAACAACGGTATGATAGGCTCCATGAAAAGCTTTTCCCCATAGTTATATAAAACCAGGGGGCATGTCCTCATCATCGAATATGGAGCGGCGTCTAGCAATAGAAGGCCCCCTTTCTCTTCCTCTTGTCCTTCCCCCAGTACTAATAGCCTTCCTCCTACTAGAAGGCCCTACAATTGTTTTTCAATGAGTTAAATAATAAGAGGTCTCAAATATAGCACTACAAATATCCATTTAAATGTAATAAACAATGATTTTTGAAACACATTATGTATTAACATAAAGGAATACATTTAATAACTTTCAAGTACATGCATAAAAGCATAAGCAATGCATAGATCGAATCCATACCACTACTTTCAAAGCATCATCGTAATCCAATGCCCTCTGCAAAAACAAAGAACATATCAAAACAATGTTTAGATTGTAAAATCTTTTTTAAATACCAGTTATGTGACACTTCACAATCTTTATTTTTGATTTATGCACTTGTCCTTTTAATGCAACCAAACACTATGCTAAATAGTAGATACAATTGAAACTTTAATTTTCTATCTACATGCTTCAAACATTTAAAGCACAAAAGGGGCAATGGATAAAACTGTAAGTCCTGATGAAATTTCCTAGAAAAAAAGTGGCTACCTTCTTGTGCAGTTTTCTTCCATTGAACATATCTACTCCTTTTGGTGGTGCCTCTAGGGACAAGTCACCTTCAGGATTGGAGCAAAACATTTTGTAATCCTGGTAAGAATAAAACTACAAGTCAATTAAAAATATTACTTGGTTTGGGGGTTTTTGAGCAACCATTTGCAAGTGAAATTAAGCCAATGGTGGATCTATTGATGGGACATTGATTATGAATGCTCAGTGGGCTCTAGCCACCATAGAAGTCCAGAACGGTGTGCAAATTGAAGACATGTATGGACATAGATGGCATGGCCTCCTTATTCTACTTCAAATTCCCAGCTTGTGGAGCTTGGTCAATGTGTTTTAGGACCATGCATGGATGTTTTGAGTTCTACATCCACACTCACTAGTAAAACACATCCATGATGTCCTAGATCAATGGTGTTCTATTGGAAGGTGCCAGTCCCAATCCAATTAAATAATCAATTCTCCCCAACATGTCTTGGCCACCTAAGGGTTCCAAGCATGCACTCATTGATTCTTTATGGCAACATAAACGTGGTACTACGCTCCATGCTTTGCCATAGGTGGATCTTGAACTTGACCCCCTCTATGTGCATCATCTCAACATAGAAAGCCATATTGTGATACATAAGGTAGTTGACAAGGATGAGGAAGTCCTTTGGGTGGTGGTCAGTCATCTGCATTTGAATCAAGGCACAAGGATTTTGATGCTAATTGTCTATGTGATAGCCATGTTAGTGAAGAAATGCTCCCACTAGACACCGCAGGCCACCATGAGCATCGCCCTAGTGCGTCTATTGGTGATCTTGTATGTCATGAACTCAGAGAAAAACACTATCACCATGACCTCCACCACATAATCATTTGACATGCCCAAACAATTGCCATCACCTTCACTTTAGCACCACTATACCCCAGTTGTAGATGGATGGAATCTGTGGTAAGACAAGTTGATTATGAGACTGAAGGTGAGGCAAGAGTGGATGGTGACCTTAGGAAATACTAGACGGTAGTGGACTAGGGATGTTAGGATTCCTCCCTCTTCTCTAGTCAGTCTTGGGGCTAGGTGGCTGTAGCATACATAGGCGTAAGTCCATCAACAAACATGATCTCAACAAGAGGCAAGTTTATGGTCATAGCCATGGCACTAGAAGCAGTGCCCCTTGATGTAGCACTTATAGTTTGCCAGCAATTCGATGCCAACACCAACCTCAAGTGACCACTTAATGGTACATGAAGAAGTTGTATCTTGCTTTTCCTCGACTAATACTTAGGCCTCACCACTTGCCATTTTAGTGTAACAAATGGTCGAGCAAGCTATGTGCATACGTTTAGCACCTACGGCCGAAGAAGGGCAAGGATGGCATATTAGAGGGAGGAGGAGGGACATCAATTACCTCAGTCATGGTGTTGGTGACACGCGTGCCCTCAATACACCCCTGCGAGTCAGATCTGCCCTCTTCCGCCTTAGTGGTGAAAGCAAGACCCAGATGCATCTCTTCCCTCACCACTTCTACTGGCTTGAAGTGGGACCCTTGAACTCTCAACTTTGGAAGCGCTACATCGAGCGAAGCGGCGCTCCCTAGAGCACTCGCATCCACCTTTGCTACCTCATGGGGTGCAAAAGTGGAGCGGGATGTGGGTAGATCCATAGGAGCTTGATCCACCTGTTCAAGATCCAGATCGGCACCGAAAAACTTACCTTTCTTTAGATCAAGTTGTTCAAAGGTACTATCTTCATCATCAATAGATCCCAAATCTAGATCATAGTGGCCATCCTCTACCATGACATCAGATTGAAAGAGACTAATCGACTCGTCCCTTACTGCATCAGAGGTGGTTGCGGGGGCCTTGATGGTGACAAGCGCATGCGTCGAATAGGAGGCGACTGGGGCTAGCGCCTCGGCACCAAGACTAGTCACCGGGGGCATGGAGGTCACCGGCGGTTGCATTGGGTGGGTGGTGGTCGGGATTGGCACCCGAGTGCTCTCGCTCTCGCTCATGTCTTTTGCCTCTACGATGGATTTTGGGTTATGACAATGTTCCGTTCCTCCTTGCCACCAGAGGGGAAGAGCACTCAATGGCTATGTGACAGCTAACATAGAGCATTTAATGCTTTGGTTGCTTAATGGTCCCACGCCTGCAAAGGGCCCACGAGGAAAAATCCAACCAAAAAGATGTGGTTGACATGGATACAATATGAATAGTTGGATCTAAACGAACGGTGAAGATCATATAGCTATCTTGTTGTGTTGATGTAGATAGAGATTTTGAGGAATTGAATATAGTTATTGTGGATGAACTACATATATACTATAGATTACAAATTTGGCATTCTGTACACCATAAATAGTATGATTGTACCTATGTGTAGAGGATAGGATACTACTAACTTTCAACCCATTGTCGGATTGAAATTATATTATTGTGTGTTATATCTTCCAGCTTAAACTTGACTGCAAGGACTACAAAGCACCAAAAAGTAACTTTTATATTGTTTCCATATGAATCATTTCTATACAATGACAACTATAAAATTGCCTAGTGGATATGTGTTCTATATGGAATATTTTATTTTAAATGTTGTATATTATATTAGTTAAATATATACCAACAATAATTGAGGTCATGATATAACTAAACATTTCTTTCATCATCTTAATAATTTATTTATTCTATTTAGATACACATTATGTATTCTTTCTATTCTCTTATTTTCTCGACGATGGACCTACCACTAGTGTTAAGTTACTATACTAGGGTAGATTTGAGCCTATGGATCACTTATGCAAATGGCCTCTACAAATCGCTTACTTTTAGCAACCTACGTAGCCCAACCGCCTCTAAAAGCATCTAGAGCCGCCTCTAAAAGGCATCTCCTTAGTAGTGTCCTATCAAGTCAAGGTGTATTAAATCTCTTGTCACTTGGTTCTTAATATATTTTATTAATTAATGACTTCATTACCTTATGGTTGTATAGAAAAAGAAAAGTAGACCGGATTCTACAAGAAAGATGGTAGCTTCTACTTCTACAACCAGTACAGGGCCTTCAACAAGGAGCGGGACAACATCACTAAACATGTAACAGTGAAAGCATCTAGGCCCCTAGTGGGTTTTGGTGATTAATGACAACGTAAGATTATTGTGACTAACGTGTGTTTTGCAGAAACAATTTGAGTTAGGTCACGATAATAGTGATTGATTGGGCAATCAATGGCATTCATGCCCCGACGATCGAGATCGTTTTCGGTTTTCAAAGGATGGACGACAAGGTTAAGGACGGTTAGTTCTAAGTGTCTTTTGGCGTTGGAGAGACACTTAGAGTAGCTAGGACTTTGTTTTTACCTTTGGCCATACTATTAAGAGGGGTTTGAATGGGTAACTTGACCTAGGTAAGTCTAGTGAGTTAGGTGTGGTGCACACTTGTTCATTCTTGTCCTAGGCAGCCCTAGAATTGGCCCAAAGATCAGTAGAGTCAAAGCCATGCGAGAGGTCGCGAAAACGGAAGTCTTTCGAGCCATTTTGGCTTGACCGGACGCTGGCACAGTACTGACCGGACGCGTCCGGCCAGCAGCATGGGGGGTGCCGAGTGACCGGACCCCCGCTCGGCAAAGGACCGGACGCTCCGGCCATCAGCTTCGCGCGGTCCATGCTTTGGACGGACGCTAATCACCGAGACCGGACGCCGGGGTCGGGCGTCCGGTCACTACCGTAGAGGTTGAAAACGTGCAAAATCGGACCGACGCGTCCCGGCCGGTGGCCACCGGACTCGACATGCGTCCGGTCGGTGTGACGTCCAGCAGGTACAGTTAGCCGTTAACAGATGATCGACGCGTGCCCGTCCGCCCGACGGACGCATCCGGCCGACCTTAAAAACCGCCTCGAAATACCTCTTCGTGTGGGGGGTTTGTGTGGGGGGTATATATACCCCTTACCTCATTCAATTGAGGTCTCTTGCTCATTCCTACTGCTGAAGAACACCTTGTGAGTGCTTGAGAGTGCAAGAGCCCTAGTGAGGTTGAGAGATTTGCTAATCTATTGCTTAGGACCTCATTAGTGGAAAGAGAGTAGCAAGTGTGCATCCACTCATCTCATTAGGCTAGTCTTAGTCAAGTGAGAGTTCTTGCTTATTACTCTTGGTGATCGGCATCACCTAGACGGCTCGGTGGCGATTGGGAGCATGGTGATCATCCGGTGGTGATTGTGGATGGCCCATCTCATCTTGTGAGCGGTTTTGAGGGATTCACCGCGTCGGAGTGACGAAGAATCATCCCATAGAGAGCACTTGGTTCTTGCGAGGATCAAGGGGGAGCTACACCCTTGCGCGGGTGCTCCAACGAGGACTAGTGGAGAGTGCCGACTCTCCGATACCTCGAGAAAACATCGCAGCGTTCCTCTCCCTCTCTTTACTTTGAGCATTTATATTCTCGTATTACTTCTTGTATTTACATAGCTAAAATTGCCATGCTAGAGTAGGGTTTGGAACCTAGGGAGCATAACTTTTGTGTCCTAGAGTCATAGAGAACACACTTAGGCACAAGGGGTGAAACGGGCTAAACGTTAGGCTTTTACCATTGCGATTAAATTTAGAAAAGCCCAATTCACCCCCCCTCTTGGGCATCTTGATCCTTTCAATTGGTATCAGAGCCTCGTGCTCTTGATTTAGGCTTAACCGCCTAGAGAAAAGATGACCGGAGGGAATGGACCTCCTCCCATGTTCGAGGGCGATGACTTTCCTTATTGGAAGATTCGCATGGAGGCGTATCTTGAGGCCGAAGATCTTAACGCGCTTCGAGCCGCTACTCAAGGTTTTCTAAGACCTAGAGATGCCGCACACCTCACACAAGATGATGAAACCAATGAGAAGTGAAATGCAAAGACCAAAAACATTATCTTTAGAGGTCTTTGCAAAGATGTGTTCAACCGGGTCCGGAACCACAAAAATGCCCATGATCTTTGGGAAAATATTTGTGTGCTCCATGAGGGAACTAAGAGTGAGCGTGAGGAACACTATCATCTTGTTATGCAAAAGCTTAATTCATTTGCCATGCTTCCTCATGAGAATGCTAATAAAATGTACTCTCGCTTGAATGTCATTGTAGAGGAACTCAATGGACTTGGACTCACACAAATGTCACCATCCGATGTTGTGAGAAAGATCTTGTGTGTCCTTCCAATTGACAAGTATGGCCACATTGTCACCATGCTCCATCAAGGTGATATTTCCACCGCTACACCAACTCAAGTCTTGGGGAAGATCAATGCACATGAGATGTACATGCACATCACTCCGCAAGAAAGCTCTTCTTTTGCTAAGAAGAAAGATTTGGCATTCAAGGCCAACCAAGAGAAGAAGAGCAAGGGCAAAGCAATTGAGATTGTTCTTGCAAGCTCAAGTGACGATGAAGATGATGATGCAAACATTGCACTCATGGTGAGGAAGACCACAAAGATGCTTAAGAAGCTTAACAAGAGTGGCGTCAAGTTTGACTCCAAGAAGAAGAAGTTCTTCACAAGTAGCAAGAGGAAGCCTATCTCCGAGATGGATTGCTACAATTGTGGTGAACTTGGCCATCTTGCTCATCAATGTCCGAAGCCCAAGAAAGACAAGCACAAGAACAAGTTCAAGGGCAAGAAGGATGATTCAAGTGATGATGATGATGATGAGAAGAAGAAAAATAAGCCATACAAGAAGAGAGATTGAAAGAAGAACAAGTTCCACAAGAAGAAGGGTGGCAAGGCTTATATCGTGGGTGATTGGCTCACCGACATTGAATCATCAAGTGGTGGATCATCCGATGATAGTGATGATGAGAAAGAGAAGGTGGCCGCTCTTGTTATTGGGACTTCACTACCTCCACCGCCTTCACTACCATCATCCCCTACACACCTATGTCTTATGGTCAAAGGTGATCGGAAGGTACAAAACTCCCATGATGATAGTGATGATGATTGTGGTAGTGATAGTGACAATGAATTTGAAGCACCTTCATATGATGAACTTGTCACCTTGCTTAATGATTACTCTAAAATCATTAGAAAGACAAGAGCTAAAAATGAAAAGCTAAAACTTAAGAATGAGTCTCTTCTTGCTAAATATGACATAGCCGAGAAAGCTAGTGATGAGCTTAGAGAAGAAAAAACAGGTTGTGTCATCATCACTCAAGGAGCTCAAACAATCTCTAAAAAGAGCTTAGAGCAAAAAATATGATAAACTTGAGGAGATACACAATGAGCTCAACACTAGATACAACTTGCTTAAGGAAGAGTACACAACTCTCAAAGTTAACCATGATAACCTTGTGCTTTCATATGATCTTTTATCCGATGAGACACATGATGCTACTAACCATGTTGTTAAGATTGATATAGCCACGTCATGTGATGACTTGATTGTTGAGAGCATTGAGCAAGGTTCTAGTGGTAAAGGTAAGCAAGTTGTAGTGGCCGAGCATTATGATGACTATGTCAAGATCAAGAATGAGAATGCAAAGCTAAAGCAAGATCTTGAGAAGCTCTTATCCACCAATACCATTGTCATTGAGTCTCAAGAATACAACAATGAGATTGATCGAGAGATTGAGTCACTCAAAGAGGAAATCAAGAGGCCAAACTTTGAGAAGAGTTGTGCATTTGGTGCTACAAAGGTTGATCATGATGTAGAGAAGCTAAAAGAGGAAAACAAGCAACTCAAGTTAGAAAAGGATCACTTAAAAGTTGGATTGCAAAAGTTCTTTCGAGGCAACTATCTTCAAAGTGAGCTACTCATGAACACCGTCATGAAGATGGATAGAAGTGGTATTGGTTTCTTGGCTCAACAAGAGAACAAAGTCAAAGCTCAACAACATCACAATCCAAAGCCCAAGCCAAAGAGATGCTTTGAGTGTGGTCAAGAAGGTCACTTTGCTCATGAGTGTGAAACTCCACCACCACAACCCTTGCCCAAGCATGCTAGACCCTTTGCATACAATGCTCATTACATCCTTAGAAAGAATGCAAATGGAAGAGTTGAGGTCATGTTCTTAGGTCCTCCCAACAAGAATAGGCCTAGACAAATTTGGGTTGCAAAGTTTCTAGTTGAGAAAGTCAAGGGCCCCTCTCAAGTTTGGGTCCCTAAACAAAAAGCTTGATCTCTCATGTGTGTAGGTGAACTACAAGACCGGTGGAAGTCATTGGGTTATTGATAGTGGTTGCACTCAACATATGACCGGTGATCCTCGTATGTTCACCTCACTAGATGAAGGAGTTGATAATCAAGAGAAGATTACATTTGGGGACAACTCAAAAGGCAAAGTACAATGGTTGGGAAAGATTGCTATATCAAATGATCATTCCATATCAAATGTGCTTCTTGTTGCATCATTGAGCTTCAACTTGCTATCCGTTGGTCAATTGTGTGATCTTGGCTTTGAATGCTTATTCACCGAGAAGGAAGTGGTTGTGTCAAAGAAAGATGATCATCAAGTGATTTTCAAGGGCTTTAGATACAACAATCTCTATCTAGTTGATTTCTCCTCCGAAGATGCAAATTTGAAGACTTGCTTATTCACGAAGACATCACTTGGTTGGTTATGGCATAGAAGGCTTGCTCATGTTGGAATGAACACTCTCACGAAGCTATTGAAGAAGGAAATGGTTAGAGGTTTGAAGGATGTTGTATTTGAGGAGGATAAGCTTTGTAGTGCATGTCAAGCCGGCAAGCAAGTTGCCAACACTCATCCCTCCAAAGCATTCATGTCAACATCCAAAGTACTTGAACTACTTCACATGGACTTATTTGGACCTACAACCTACAAGAGCTTGGGAGGCAACCTATATTGTCTAGTGATTGTTGATGACTATTCAAGATACACATGGGTATTCTTTCTTCATGACAAGTCTGAAGCCACTCCATCATTCAAGAAGTTTGCCAAGAGAGCTCAAAATAAGTTTGAGACCAAGATCAAGAAGATAAGAAGTGACAATGGGAAAGAGTTTGACAACACAAACATTGAAGAATATTATGATGAAGTTGGGATCAAGCATGAAGTCTCTTCAACTTACACTCCGCAACAAAATGGTGTAGTAGAGAGGAAGAACCGAACACTAATCACCCTCGCAAGAACTATGCTTGATGAGTACAACACACCAGAGAGGTTTTGGGCCGAAGCTATCAACACCGCATGCTATGCGGCCAATAGATTGTTCCCTCACCGTTGGTTCAACAAGACTCCATATGAATTGCTCAATGGGAAGAAGCCGGATATCTCTTTCTTCTGGGTGTTTGGTTGCAAATGCTATATCTACAAGAAGCGGCAACACCTAGAGAAGTTTTAAAGATGTTGTGATATTGACTTTCTTGTTGGTTACTCATTGAAGTCCAAAGCATATCGAGTATTCAACCATGCCACCGGCTTGGTAGAGGAAACATATGATGTGGAGTTCGATGAATCTAAGGGCTCCCAAGGAGCACATGAGAATCTTGATGATGTAGGTGATGAACCATTGAGGGAGGCTATGAAGAATATTCCAACCGGAGATATCAAGTCAAAGGAGGATGAAGATGAAGTGCAAGTGATTGACCAACCCTCTTCATCACATGTGCCACAAGATGATGACAAAGATGGGAGAAATCCAAATGAAGACACTCACATCTCCCATGAAGAAAGAGTGGCACAAGCTCAAGATGTTGATGCTCCACAACCTCCTCCCCAAGTGGTTGATAGATGGACAACTCCTCTACTCCAAGCACATCCTCAAGATCTCATCATCGGAAGTCCGACAAGGGGTGTAATGACTCGCTCCTAAAAATATACATCATTTATTGAACATCACTCTTTTGTCTCTTGCATTGAGCCTACTAGTATAGATGAAGCTCTTCAAGATCCGGATTGGATGAATGCCATGCACGAAGAGTTGAACAACTTCACCCGCAACCAAGTATGGACACTTAAAGAGCGACCCAAAGGTGCAAGAGTCATTGGAACAAAGTGGGTGTTCCGCAACAAGCAAGATGATCAAGGTGTAATCGTGAGGAACAAGGCAAGACTAGTGGCAAAGGGGTTCTCTCAAGTTGAAGGCTTGGATTTTGGAGAGACCTTTGCACCGGTTGCAAGACTTAAAGCCATTCGTATCCTCCTTGCATATGCATCTAATCACAACATTAAACTCTTTCAAATGGATGTGAAAAATGCATTTTTAAATGGCTTCATAAATGAACTAGTCTATGTTGATCAACCTCCCGGGTTTGAAGACCCTAGATATCCTAATCATGTTTATAGGTTGTCCAAGGCATTATATGGGCTAAAGCAAGCCCCAAGAGCTTGGTATGAGCGCCTTCGGGACTTCCTTATTGAGAAGGGCTTCAAGATTGGGACGGTGGACACCACACTATTCACCAAGAAGCTTAATGGAGATATCTTCATTTGCCAAGTCTATGTTGATGATATCATATTTGGCTCAACAAATGAAGACTATTACAAAGAGTTTGGTGATTTGATGTCGAAGGAATTCGAGATGTCTATGATTGGGGAGCTTACATTCTTTCTTGGTTTTCAAGTGAAGCAAATGAGAGAAGGGAATTTCATCTCTCAAGAAAAGTATACCAAGGATCTTCTCAAGAGGTTTAATATGGATGAATGTAAGCCCATCAAGACTCCAATGCCATCCAATGGACATCTCGACCTAGATGAGGGAGGTAACCCGGTTGACCAAACTCTCTATCGTTCTATGATTGGTAGTCTGTTATACTTGACCGCATCTAGGCCCGATATCATGTTTAGTGTGTGTATGTGTGCTAGATTCCAAGCTAACCCTAAGGAGGCTCACTTAGTTGCCGTGAAAAGAATCCTTAGGTACCTTAAGCACACACCAAGCATTGGCCTTTGGTATCCCAAAGGAGCTAGTTTTAACCTTATGGGCTATTCCGATTTGGATTATGCCGGTTGCAAAATTGATAGAAAAAGCACATCCGGAGGGTGCCATTTGCTTGGTAGATCACTAGTGTCTTGGTCCTCAAAGAAGCAAAATAGTGTGGCATTGTCAACCGCCGAGGCGGAGTACATTGCCGCGGGAGCTTGTTGTGCACAAATTCTTTATATGATGCAAACCCTTCTAGACTATGGAGTAGTTCTAAAAGGGGTACCTTTGTTGTGTGATAATGAGAGTGCCGTAAAACTTGTTAACAACCCGGTTCAACACTCTCGCACCAAGCACATCGATATCCGTCATCACTTCCTTAGAGATCATGTTGCAAAAGGAGATATATCTTTAGAGGGAGTAAGGACGGAAGATCAATTGGCGGATATCTTCACAAAACCTTTAGATGAAGCACGGTTTTGCAAGTTGAGGAATGAGCTTAATGTTCATGATCTAAGTAACTTCACTAAAAGATGAGCTTGTGTTGTCGGTTGCATTGCATTTGTAATATAAACATGTCTAATTTGTGTATTGCATATAGAGCTTGACTAACTTGGTAAAGATAACCGCCCCAAAGCGTGTGAAGAAGCTTAACCAAGGACAAACTTGACAAGCGACTAGATTCAAATTCAAGTATTGCATTGCATATGCATGTGTGTTTGTTTTGTCGTTTCTTTTCGGTTAAGTTTGAGCATCCGCTGTGTTCGTCCACCGATAGGGGGACGTTTGACACTTCTATTGGTTACATAGTCTATTTGGTGGCCATACGATATCTCCTCGTTCGTTCTTATCGCCTATTTTCACTAAAAAGAATATAGCCTAAGGCAAAATATTTTTAAATTTGAGGGTTTGAGTGAGGCATCCCACACCAGTCCCAATTTGGTGTTTTTTTGGACATTACAAAGTTGGGACAAGGTTGGGAAAGTTCGGCTCGAAGAAATCAGCAAGAAACAGCACTCAGAGATGCACCGGACGCTGGACCGGACGCTGGACCGGACTCTAGAACAGCGTGTCCGGTCAGTTCAAAATGAACTTTTGCCACCGGAGCGTCCGGTCAATGGAGGAAGCTGCGCGTCCAGTCGAAGACAGGAGCTCACCGGACTCTGAGGAGCGTCCTGTCAGGAGCAACGGACGCGTCCGGTCAAAATTTGACCGTTTTGAAGCTCTCTGGTGGGCGACCGGACGCTACTGTTCCAGCGTCCGGTCGACCAGAGGACGCGTCCGGTCGCCATTTAAACGGCGCATTGAATTCTACTTATGACACGTGGGGCCCACACTTGTTCTTCTCCTTCCTTCTTTCGCCCGCGCGCGCCGTCGTTTTCTCTTTCTCTCCGAACGCCGAACCGCCGCCATCACCACCACGCCTCCTCCGCCGCGCCCTCGCCGCACCTGTGCACCGCCGCCACCGCTTCGCACCCTCACGCTCAAGGCCCGGCACCCAGCGCCTCCGTTTCACACGCGCGCCTCCCGCCCGAATGCCGCCGCCCGCCAAACCCTAGCGCCGCCGTGGTCTCTTGCCGTCGGGACACTTCCTGCTCCCCTCGGCTTGTCTGTTCCTCGTCCCCGGCGACCTTGTTCCTCCTTCTCCGGCCGGCGATCATTCTCCATTGGTGAGCAACCGCCATGCCCAGCACATGTTCGATGGAATGCCTACATGAACTTCCTTTGCTGTTCCACTGCAATTCTGAACCCTAGCCTTGCTCTACTCTTTTGCAGTGTCTCTCGCCTCGTTGTGGTGCCCTGCCGTGTCAATCTACTTATCTTCTTCGCAGGTTTTCCGCTTGACCTAAGGTAGCAAGCCCTTCCTCCTCTTCTTATCCTACATTGCTTGCTTCCGGTTAGGGTCTCTTACCTCTCGAAATATTATAATGCTTATGTATATCCTGCCTATTCCGTATATGCAGCGAGTCGTGGTTCCCTTGGTTGATCAGGTCGATTTGACAGTTGACAGATTGGTAGAGTGCAGTGGCAGTAAACTCGGGGCCAAGCCCGCGAGTACGGAACAGAGGCCAAGCCTCTTGAGTGTCAGTGGTCCTTTGTGCTTGATCCGTGGCAGTGACTCTCAGAGGCAGTGAGTTCTTGATTGACAGTGGTACTCGGCAGTTGTTCTGGTTTGTGTTGACAGTGGATCTTGTCAGTGGCAGTTGTTCTTGCTTGTGGCAGTGGTTTCTTGATTCGCAGTGATGGCTCGTTGCAAGAACGTGGGTGGTGGTCCCGCTCCGCCTCCTCCTCCACCTCCTCAGGAGAAGGGTAAGGCGAGGGTGGTCACCAAGAAGAAGCGGAAGAGGCAGAACACCGAGACAGAGAGACTTCTGGTGATGGCAGACACCGCCGCTCTTGCAGAGAGAGGTGGTACCCGTGGCAGCTTGAGGATTCGCGAGCCAGACCCAGCTTCAGTGGCTCGTGCACTTCGCACTCCTACTCCTCACGACCCACCTGGCACTGTGCAGATCGGGGGTGTGCAGTACAGGATTGAGGATCTACCCCCCGGCCTCGGTGGTGCGGCAGCCGGCCGCAGCCCAGAGACGAGGCGCAGGCAGGGCAGACCAGCCGAGGGACACCGAGGAGCAGCCCGAGAGCCCACCACGTCGTCGTTCCGCACGCACTCGTTCTCGTGTCACCCCTAGAGTTAAGACTCGGCATCGTGGTGGACGTCCTCCTCCTTCCAGGCCCCGTGTTCCTACTCCAAAGGATCCACATTGACTTGCGGGCGCCAATGCCCGTAGAGTTTAGGACTGCGGTGTGTGGACTTTGACTAGTGGTTTCCACCACAGCGTGACCCCGAGCGGCGAGAGGGGTTTCTACTCGGTGTTTTAGGAGGACTTCTTGAGCTTACAGTGATCTTGAGATCAGGCCTCACAGAGTGTGTCCACTTGACAGAGTTCTTTCAGCTGGTGGAGAGCAGATCAGGTCCTCATTCACTTACCTCCCTGGCGTGGCAGACCTGATCGGCTTAGCTGGAGCGTACGTGGACTCTTGTGTGCGTGAGTTCTACGCTACTCTTTAGATCGACCCAGGCCACACGTTCATTCACTTCACCTTCCGTGGTCACCGCATGCACTCTACATCCCTCGTGCTCACGAGCTTCTTGGCACGACACCGTCAGAGACTCGCCTTCACCAGTCCTGCTACAGTGACACTGAGCCTCCTCGTCGCCCTCACGGCGGAGAGGACCTACCTATTGAGAAGGCCCGTCGGATCTTCAGTGAGTCGTTCGGACCGGGCTCGCGCCGTCTACCTAGGGATCTCACCCCTACGGCCCGTGTTCTGAACGAGGTTATGAGGCGGACTCTTCTGCCGAGGATTGGCAACAGGGAGACGATCATGAGGGTTCATCAGTGGCTCGTCTACTTCTTGACTTCATAGACTGCTTTTGACATCTGGGATGTTATTGTCTCTGAGATGGAGGACACGATCACCGAGGGATTCAAGAAGCGTCGCCAGTTACCCTTTGCTCACTTGATCTGTGTGATCTTACAGCGTCTGATCTCACCCTTCCCACCAGAGTCACGCGAGGAGTTCAGGGCCACTACCACCTCTTTCCCTGTGTACAACATGACTCGGTGGTTGGAGCCCGTCCGGAACACGGGGCCACTCGAGCACCGGGACAGCAGCCGCCCCACCGTTGCAAAGACCGAGGAGCAGCCGGGGCGAGGCGTCGAGGCTCTTGCTCGAGCCGAGCTTACGGATGGAGGGACGAGCCGGCCGATATAGCCGAGGATCTTCCTACGGACAGATTCGGCGGTGACTATGCTCCACCTCCGAGGATGCCTCCACGTGCTCACGACACCGAGGCGGTGGTTCGAGCTCCAAAGCGATCCCCGCTTCTTGCCATACTTGGCGACTCTCACAGTCTTCAGACAAGCACGGCCAGGAGCTTCGTTAGCTTCACCAGCAGCAGGCAGCCGACACTGCAGCACTTCACGCGCCGCGAACGAGCTCCGAGCACGCGATTACTTCATCCACGGCTTGAGACTCAGGCTCTCTTCCGTCAGACTCAGCAGCAGTCTTTAGACCTCCAGCGTCAGTCGTTTGCCTTCATGGACCACGTAGTTCGGCACACTGGGGTTCCCGCCTTTGACTTCACTTCGACTCAGCTTGGCGGACCTTCCAGCACTTCACTCCCGGCTCCATAGTTCTGATCCACCGACTTGAGTCGAGGAGTGTACGCCCCGTTCGCCTCGTCGCCCGGCCGATTTCCTCAGTACTTTGCTTCTCCAGGGGCCGGGTACACACCGATTCGGACTGGCTTCACTCCACCTCCTACGTCCTCGGTGCTTGTGACCCCGTGGGCTCTCAGTGCCACCTACAGTGAGATCACTGGCTTCCCCACTCCGCAGGGCACTCAGGGTCAGTTCCCGTCGACGGAGGCTCCGCTTACTACTACCACCGAGACTCACCCGTCGTCGGTTGCTTCTTCTGAGCCTCCCCTGAGTCAGCCTCCTCCTGTTACTACTGCACCTGAGGCTACAATTACAGTTGCTGCTTCTGTTCCCGTGAGTCCGCCTCCTCAGTCAGTTCCTACTTCAGAGGCTCTAGTCACCGAGACCGTGAGTGCTCCAGCTACAGTGACTGAGGCAGTGCTAGTGTCAGTGGCTCCCACTTCTACTGTGCCCCCTACTTCAGAGCCACAGGGTCAGGCCACTACCACTGAGACACAGCAGGCAGATCCAGTTATAGTTGGCCATGCAACCCGTGTGCTCGCAGCCCGGCCCACGGCCCGCATTTTGGCCCGGCCCGAGCACGGCCCGGCCGGTGGCCACCGTGCCCGTTCCGGCCCGGCCAAGGCACCAGGCCGTGCACAGGCCGCCACCCAGGCCCGTGGTATGGCACGGGCATGGCCCGGTCCAGCAGCAGAGGACACCGGCGCCGGCCGCCCGGGGGCAAGACGGGATCCCATTCCCCTCCCTCCACTCTCTCCCTCCCTCTACCCTCTCTCCCCCACAACGGCGACGGCGCAAAGCACAGCAGCTCCCCCCGGCGTGCTCGGCGAATCCCCGAGGCGCATGGCGGAGATCGTGGCGGCGTCCCTCTCTTCCCCGGACGGCGTCCCCGGCGGCATGCGGCAGCGGCTCGGCGCTCCTCTCCGCAGCTCCCGCTCCCCCCGCGACGGCGGCGCGCGACGCCCCCCCCCTTCTTGAGCTGCTGTTGCGTCGTGTCGGGCGAATGGATGCGAGAGAGCGGCCGCGGCGCCACGAGTGCGTGCAAGAAGGTGAGTGCACGCCGCGAGTGCAGAGATTCGATTTCTTTTTCGTTTTCTTTTTGGTTGGTTTGGTGGTTCGGCGGCGGCATGGTGATGGAAGTTTTTTTTTTTTTTCTTGGTGAGGTTGCGGACTTGCGGTCATGGCGGTCGGGCTGGTGCTAGCCTATACGGCGATGTGGCGACGTTCTTTTACGTGTTCAAGAGCGCCTTCGCCGGCAACGACATCAAGCACTCTTGAGGGCAACGAAGAGATCTACGGGGTGCTCTCGCTCGTGTTCGGGCGCTCACCCTCATCACGCTCCTCAAGTACGTGCTCATCGTCCCGCGCGCCGACGACGGCGGCGAGGGCGGCCCCCCTTCGCTCTACTCCCCCCACGCAGGCTGGCCGACGGCGCCCCCTGCCCCCACCGAGGCCACGATGGCCAGCAGCGCCCTCCTCCCCGACGCAGATGTGGCCATCGGCGCCGCGCCCTCCTCCCCAAGCACGATGGCACCCGCGCGGCACCTCGGCACGATGGCACGAAGTGCTTTCGGGCCAGCCCGACGGCCCACGGGCCGTGCCATGGGCCGGAGGCCGGCACGGCCCGTGGAGGCACGGCCCGACAGCACGACGGCCCGTTGAGGCACGACAAACCATCGGGCCGGCACGGCACGACGTTGGGCGTGCCGGGCCAGCACGGCCCGTTGGCCATCTATAGATCCGAGTTGGTACGACAAATGAAAGCAGCACCTGCACCGCTTGACCTCTAGAGACCCAGCCCGAGGGTCGACAGAGGCTCACCGAGTGACAAATCGAGTCCTCCCCCTGCACTACACGCTAGCTTGAGATGACCGCACGCTCGTCCGGGACCCGACTTCGTCTAAGCCCCCACCTCCTCGAGAGCCTTAGGTTTTGGTGCTTGACGCCAAAGGGGGAGAGAGTCGAGTATGTGAGATAGGGGGGAGCGTGTGAGCGGGAGCTGCTTTTTTTGTTTTGTGATACTCATGCATTCATCATACTTTACCTTTGTGCATCATGAGATACATGCTTTTGTTTGCTTCGTGGTTATGTGATATATCGTGTGACATGTACTTTTCTCATGACTTGTGCTCTCTACTGTGATATATATATGTGTTATGTCATGTCACATGTTGTTGCTCATTTACCATGCTTTCACGATGTACTTTTGTTAAATGAGCCTTATGTTTCTTGTACTCGCACTTCATTCACATTCCGTTGAGTACATGTTGGCTTGAGTCGTATAAGCTTATCTAACCTCTTTGTTCTTAATGTCAAATAACTTATACGATTCAAGTTTGTTGAAAACCTCAAATTTACTCTCATACTCGAGGTTGTTGTCATCAATCACCAAAAAGGGGGAGATTGAAAGTATCTAGGCCCCTAGTGGGTTTCGGTGATTAATGACAACATAAGATTATTGTGACTAACGTGTGTTTTGCAGAAACAATTTGAGTTAGGTCACGATAATGGTGATTGATTGGGCAATCAATGGCATTCATGCCCCGACGATCGAGATCGTTTTCGGTTTTCAAAGGATGGACGACAAGGTTAAGGACGGCTAGTTCTAAGTGTCGTTTGGCGTTGGAGAGACACTTAGAGTAGCTAGGACTTTGTTTTTACCTTTGGCCGTACTATTAAGAGGGGTTTGAATGGGTAACTTGACCTAGGTTAGTCTAGTGAGTTAGGTGTGGTGCACACTTGTTCATTCTTGTCCTAGGCAGCCCTAGAATTGGCCCAAAGATCAAGAGAGTCAAAGCCATACGAGAGGTCGCGAAAACGGAAGTCTTTTGAGCCATTTTGGCTTGACCGACGCCGGCACGAGATCTTGACCGGACGCGCGTCCGGCCGTGCATGTGGGGGTGCCAAAGTGACCGGACCACGCCTCGGCAAAGGGACCGACGCTCCGGCAAGCCATCAGCTCGGGTCCATGCCGGACCA
Source organism: Chrysopogon serrulatus (assembly GCA_015844335.1). Taxonomy (NCBI): domain Eukaryota; kingdom Viridiplantae; phylum Streptophyta; class Magnoliopsida; order Poales; family Poaceae; genus Chrysopogon; species Chrysopogon serrulatus. The sequence continues at coordinate 29,997 of JADLZL010002413.1, read as the reverse complement.
CGCTTTCGGCCAGACCGGACGCCGGGGTCGAGGGCGTCCGGTCACTACTCGTAGAGGTTGAAAATGTGCAAAATCGGACCGACGCCTCCGTCCGGTGGCCACGGACTCGACACGCGTCCGGTCAGTGTGACGCCCAGCAGTGTACAGTTAGCCGTTAACGACGACCGGACGCTGCCCGGCCGCCTCGACGACGCCGCGTCCGGCCGACCTTAAAAACCGCCTCGAAATACCTCTTCGTGTGGGGGTTTATGTGTGGAGGGTATATATACTTCCTTACCTCATTCAATTGAGGTCTCTTGGTCATTCCTACTGCTGAAGAACACCTTGTGAGTGCTTGAGAGTGCAAAAGCCCTAGTGAGGTTGAGAGATTTGCTAATCCATTGCTTAGGACCTCATTAGTGGAAAGAGAGTAGCAAATGTGCATCCACTCATCTCATTAGGCTAGTCTTGGTCAAGTGAGAGTTCTTGCTTATTACTCTTGGTGATCGGCATCACCTAGACGGCTTCGGTGGCGATTGGGAGCATGGTGATCATCCGGTGGTGATTGTGGATGACCCATCTCATCTTGTGAGCGGTTTTGGGGGATTCACCACGTCGGAGTGACGAAGAATCATCCCATAGAGAGCACTTGGTTCTTGTGAGGATCAAGGGGGAGCTACACCCTTGCGCGGGTGCTCCAACGAGGACTAGTGGAGAGTGCCGACTCTCCGATACCTCGAGAAAACATCGCAGCGTTTCTCTCCCTCTCTTTACTTTGAGCATTTATATTCTCGTATTACTTCTTGTATTTACATTGCTAGAATTGCTATGCTAGAGTAGGGTTTGGAACCTAGGGAGCATAACTTTTGTGCATCCCTAGGTATCTTGATCCTTTCAAAAATTTAGAAAAGCCCATTCCCTTTCAAAGTTAGGAGGCTAATCACAAACTAGGCCTTTATCGTGCAAATTAGATATGAATAAGACCTTTTAGGGCCTGTTCAAAACATATAGTTTTTTTCATGGATCATGCGGGAATTTCATAGGAAAAAGACAGGAATAAAAAAATCCAGCATTTTAAAAAGGCCTACTATGTTTTCAAACTTCTATTGTTGCTACTCTTGTTGATGGAAAACCTTGTTCTCATGCTAGACTTGCATGTGTCAAAAATATTGGCCTTTACTATGTGCTAGAACTTGTCCAGTTGTCAACTAACTTTAAATTTAACTAGATTTATAAATATTGGTACCAATATTTGTATATCTACCAATATTTGTATATCTAAATAAGTTCACTATGAAGATATACATTGTGATTAATTTAATGATGCTTATTTGATATCATGAATTTTAATACTTTTGTAATAAATATAGCACGAATATACTAAGGGCGTGTTTTGGAACCGCCTCCTAGGCCTTTGGAGCGCGCCCACACTAGACAAAACTTGAGCTCTAGTTCATTCTAGTGGTTTTTATGTCTCTGGAAAGAATCGTCGATTATGATGGATTGTGTTTAGCACGATTTTTTTAGGTGAGGCGATCGTAGATCCAATATTAAGATGCCCCAATACGCCCTAAAATAGATGATGGATCTGTTCATCAAACTTTGACGTGTTCTCTGCCCTGTTCAACCTGCTGGTAAGGGACCAGGGTATTTTCGTCCATGTTAGGAACTGGATGGAAAATATAAGTGTTAGCTCTTTTTTTTATCAATAACAGTGCTATTAAACCAATTCTCTTAAATTATGTGGTCAAATGCCATCTTCCACCGGAACCAGTATATACAATAATAACATTTCAAATGAAAGAAATCTTCCCTTGACAAAAAAACTACTTACGTATCCAAAATCGAAAATGAAGAAATCGGTTACAACTTGGAACCAGCAAACCAGGAATTCCGAAATTGCACAACGCCAGTCGCCCAGTCCAGCAAAGACCAAATTTTGACAAATGTGCAATAGCGATTGATACAAGTACTGTAGGCCATAACCGTGGATCATTATTGGGGTGGCCGGTAGTAGCTGTAGGCGCTGTAGAAGGTCTGCGCCATGGTGAGCAGCAGCAGGAGGACAGCCGCGACGACGGAGACGATCGCCCATGGGTTGCTGAAGTAGTTGTGCTGCAGGCTGGCCACCCACGTGCTCCACTTGTAGTCGTAGTACCTGTTCACCTGGTCCGACAGCCCGGAGAGGTAGCTGTCGTTGATGTCGAACACCACCTCCTCGCAGAGGCGGTTGAAGAGGTCGGCCACCTCGGCGTCGCTGCCGAGCCAGTGCTCGATGATGCCGCGGTCGTGCAGGTACTTGACGTCCTCCGCCGAGTTGATGAGGTTGTCCATGAAGATGGCGTAGGAGGTGATGTTGTTGCCGCCCGGGGTGGCGATGTCCATGTGGCACTGCTCGAACGCGATCAGGTTCAGGAACAGCAGCTTGGAGCCGTCGTGGACGAGGATCCGCGGGATGTGGAGCACGCCGTTGTCGAACTTGATGTCCCAGAACCGGTCCGTGTTGTGCCGCCGGCACCGGATGCCGGCCTCCCGGAGCTCCGACACGCAGTGCACGAACTGCTGCCGCCGCTTGTCGGCCACGCGCCGCAGCCCGGACCACTTCTTCTTGAGCCACAGCCGCGCGGGCGGCGGCGGCGTGGGCTGCAGGCCGGCACGCAGGAGGCTCCGTCGGAACACGTCGAGGCAGTGGAGCATCGGGCCCGACAGCGGGTCGAACGCCGCCGCCGTGGCCTCGGCGCCGACGGACGACTCCAGCTTGCTCCGGTCCTTACGGAGCAGCGGCGCGTCGGTGGGCATGAGCGGGTCGAAGAACCGCACGGCGAGGCTGGCGACGGCGCCGGTCTGCTCCGGGTGGCCGACCTGGATCCCGAACAGGAGGTCGAGCACGAAGAGCGGCAGCTGGTTCTCGAGCAGGATCATGTCGTTGCGGATGGCGTGCATCGCCCCGCGCATGGCGAAGATGGGGTCGTGCCGCGAGTACCCGAGCTCGTCGACGAAGCCCTTCCCGCCGTCCAGCGCGCCGCGGAAGAGCTCCAGGACGAAGGTGCCGTCCAGGACGAGGCACTCGGCGAGGTCGTTGCTCCCCATCCCGGCGGCGCCGCCCTCGTAGCAGGCGCGCACCCGGTCCTCCCGCGCGCGCACGGCGCCGAGGTAGGCGGTGACGTCGTGGCCCGTGCGCTTGAGCACGTGGTGCAGCGCGCGCCACTTGTGGCGGTCCATCTCCCGCAGGCGGCGGCGGCCGCGGTGGAGCGGGCCGATGGACACCACCTGCGGCGTGTAGACGCGCTCGTCGCCGTCGCGGAGGCACTTGGGCACGCGGTACACGGAGAGGCGCGCCCAGGGGCACGCCGCGTCCTCGGCGCGCGCCTCCGCCAGCTTCCCGCGGATGGCGATCACCCATTCCGAGTCCTGCGGCTTGGGGCTGTGCGCCGGGGACAGCGCCGCCCGCGACCTGGTGGTGGTGGTGGCCGCTGGCCGGTCCTGTTCCGGCTGGCGCTGGGGCGGCGGCGGCGACGCGGCGCCATTCGTGAGCCGCAGCGGCCGGTTCCCAGGTTCCCCGGCCGCTGCGGCGGTGAAGACTTCTGGAGGTTGGCGTCGACGGCCTCCTTGAGCTTGATCGTGATGAGGTACCAGCTCAGGACGTCCTTGTTGAAGACGGCGACCATGGATGGCGGCTGGCTGATTGCGTCTCGTGGCAACCAAGTCTGGCCCCGGGCCCCGGACAGAGAGAGCAGGCAAGGCAAGAAATGATGGGCGGGGCGTGCTCAATGTTCAACAAGCAGCAATTGATGATGTGCAAGCGATGTGCTGCCGGGCCGGTGATGATTGGGCTGGGTGGAAATCTGCCTCGTTTTGCTTGTCTGCGCTAAAAAAATTCAGAATTGAACGTGTAAACTAAAGAAGACAAACGCAGGAAAGATGTACTTCCCTTGTGAGCCTATCTCAGCTACCCGAACAAGCTCATCCTCGTCTTCTTGCTGCAAGTAGAATTACTAACGGACTGAGTAGACAAGCTTTTAATTTTATATATGTGTTAATCCACCGGTGTGCAATTGCAGCCTTGCAGGTGCCAAAAGGCGGTATATGCCGGGTTCAGCGAAAGCGATGGTTGAGCGAGAGCGAAGCTTTCTGCACTTGTAAAGCGGAATCGGATGCCGATTCCTCCTAGCCGTTGCGGTCTGGACTGGACTGGAGCATTGCATTCCAGCCTCCCTCCGATCCCCCTCCAGGTAGTGGGGGCGCACGACGCCTTCCGGACCCCAGCCTGCCGAACGGGCGAAGGCGATCACACGACTTGGCACATGGTAATCAGAACGGCGGCCGGTCGTATCGTGATTCGTATGCTGCTGCTAATGCGCACGACCCACCCTCGTCAGTCGTGACAGAAAGCAAAGAGAGGAGAACACACACACACACATACACACACACTCTCTCTACTGTGATTGCCGCCACAAACGAGCACGTTGGTCAGGCTCTATCATCAGGCTGCTCCCGGCAAGGTGCGTGCAGGAATTGCTGGTCACCGGCGACGCGCCAATTAAAGAATGGCAGTCCAGGTTTCAGCTGGCCGATCGCGTGATCTATACGTACTACCTGACAATAATAATCGACGTGCACAAGCGTGTTCCATGTGGGCTTTTAAATGGCTCCGTTGTGGCTGCTTTGACCTGGACAAGCATCGTCGGGCTACAGAATGGGGCTTGTCATGCTTAATAAATAAAAGGAAAAAAAATATATTTTTTCTCCCTCAACTTTTGTGAAAGAATACTTTTTCTTCTTAAACTCTAAAACCGGACAAACAATCTCCATCAACTTTTTAAACCATGTGCTTTACCTTCCTGTAGTGATGTTGATGGTGGTTTTGCTATAATAACAGTGGTTTTTGTCTTTTTTATTTATTTATTTCGGCTGAATTTTTTAAAAATCATAAAAATTCATAAAATAGAAAATCTAATTTTGTTGGACTCCACCTGCGTAGATATACATAGTGAATATATAATATGGTATGCTTTAATACAAAGTTTTTGCTAGTCTTTTTTTTATTTATTTTGGTTGAATCTCTGAAAAATCATATTAAATTACAGAAAAATCATAAAAAAAATCTAATTTTCTTAGACTCCACATGAGTAGATCTACAAATGAACATATAATATGATATAATTTTAGTATAAAATTCTTGTTGTAAATTTCGATCTATACTTTTTTATAATTAATTAAAATAATTCATAACTGTAGCTTCTATAATTATTTTGTTAGACTAAAGCATACCATACTATATATTCATTTTGTAGACCTACTCATGCAAAGTCTAACAAAATTGAATTTTCTATTTTATGATTCTTCAAATGATTTAATATGATTTTTAAAATATTCAGCCAAAATAAATAAAAAAATACTAGCAAAAACTTTATATTAAAATATACCATATTATATATTCACTGCGTGTAGATCTACTCACGTAGAGTCAACAAAAATTAAATTTTCTATTCTATGAATTTTTTTGTGATCTACTATAATTTTTTAAAAATTTAGCCAAAATAAATAAAAAAGAAAAAAACAAAATCACTGTCACTGTAGCAAAACCACCGTCAAAACTACTCTAGGAAGGTAAAACACATGGTTTGAAAAGTTGAGAGAGATTGTTTGTCCGTTTTTAGAGTTTAGGGAGGAAAAACAGACTTTTACAAAAGTTAAGGGAGGGAAAGTAGATTTTTTTTTCGTAAATAAAATGGGCGGAATGGGTGTGAAACGAGCGGACGGAGTTAGCTGGAGATTTTCATGGTGGGTTGGGCCGTGGGCCCTCCATGTACTGCTCCACCCGGGCCGATAACAAATGGCTACGGACCGGATGGCCACTAAGGATAGAGAAGGGATCACGGTCCAGGAACCATGGCTTTAACGGCTGTAGAGGAATCATGGGATCACCTTCCAGGCGCCCAACCAAGGCTGATTGATGTACTGTACGTAGGCAGTAACGTGTGCCACACAATTGATGACCTGTCACAATCTTGTTGGATGTGCTAAGCGCCTACGCCTGCACCGCAGCTGTGCAGCAGCAGCATCCTTGCAGCCGAACGCAATTTGCAAGGTCGCAATTCGCATCCATGCCCGTGGGGCTTGCAGCTAATTGCGCGCACCCCAAGCATAAACGGCGGGATTAGCTCTACGAACTCTACGTCCATCTCCGCCGTGGAACACAGAGATGGCCCTGTGTTTGCTCCCATCTTCCAGGTGGGGAGGGGGGCATCCTCTCCGCCACTCTCCATCCACAAAATTTACGGATATTAGCATGTTATATATGATAAAGGTAATTCTATGATACTTGTATGTGAAAAAGTTCATGCCTCTAGCATTGTAAATTTGTATAATCTGCCTAGTCCTATTCAGTTTCGACAAAAAAAACACCCACACCGGACAGTAGCAACGGTTCAGCCAGGTTTGTTGGTTTCCGAATTGAATTAAATCCATTGGTCTGGGGAACGAACGGGTCACACATGAGTTGTGCTAGCTGGACATCGATGCCGCGATGCAAAGTTGCAAACTATCTAGCTCAAACATGAGGCCCTGACAGTCCCCATGGGTTGTGGATGAATAGGATTAATGCTCCACGATGCAACTGACCATAGTAAACCAATTATACTCTGTTTTAGTGGGAACGACGAGACAGTGGCTCCGTTCGGCTGGTCTGAATTTGGCTAGTAGATAGAGTGGAGGACCAACCGAACACCAGCCAGACAGCAGAGCAAAACAGCTGGCTGGACAACCAGTGGCGTATTTGTCAAGGAGGGTCGAGTGATTCAATGTGAATCCTTAGTTTAAGTTCTATATAAGCCGTGTTAGAAGCTTTGAGGGCAATTCCTCAATAGCCAAAGCTATTGCTATCTCAGATGAAGGGGGAAGGGCTGGAGGGGGAGCGCCGGAGCAGGGGCAGAGGTCTAGTTTCGCTTTCTCGCCTCCATGGACTTCTCAGTCTATGTCTATATGTTTCTTCAAATATATAGGCCATGTCTATATGTTTCTTCAAATATCATCTGGCGTAGAGGTGCTATTGTGTAGGTGAAAATAAAGTAAATTAGATGAAGATGCACTTCACTTTATAGGTGTACGTGCATAAACTTGTGTTATCAAAATATAGCTAAAGACATGTACTCTCTCTGTAACAAAAATACAATTATAGCATAATACTAAATTTAGGCATCTTAAGTTTGACTAACTATAAATAAAAATATCAATATTTATAATATCATATAAGTAACATTAGATAAATTTTTATACTAATTTAGTGCTATAAACATCAATATTTTTGTCTATATGTTTGGTAAAACTTTTAGACACGTTAGCTGAAGAATATATTTTAGAATTGCATTTTATTTTTTTGTCTTTGCAAGCAAATCGATTAGTTGAACGGCACTCGGCACACAGGTGACGGCATATTCATTGCAGGTATCATGTCCACCTCACAATTACCACTACCAGTACCACCACACCACCGCCCAAACGAGTACTCAAAGGAAGGCAACCATTTGATACGCGTACAAAATATCAGCAGGGTGAAAATATCTCGTCAAGAATTCAAGGGCGATGCTGATGCAGGATAGGGACGAACTTTCAGCTAAACAGAGCAATCGAACTGAACTTAACGTACAGTACTTTGGAGAATTTGGGCAATGGTCCTGGTCTACTCAACAAACATAACATTTCTAGCTGTATCTTGATAAAGCTAGGAGCGTGGGATACAAGTAACTGGAGCAAACGGATTGGCACATATGCACAAAAGAAAGCAACTGCCAAAGATGCTCTCTCGCAGACAGCATAGACAATTAGACACCTGACCTGACGCAACTTTTAGTACATTCATCCATCGATGATTCGATCTGAGGCCCGGCTTGGAAGACGGGAGATGTTCTATATTCCTATATTTCTGAACTAATTCATATGAAATCTCTATATAGTCTTTTTTATTTAGTTTTCTACGCTTCAAACGGACCGTGAATTCGTGTTCCTACCTTCAGGAGTGGCAACTGGCAAGCTCGGCGCAGAACCAAAATAAATGCATATATAGCTGACAAAACCAGCCCCAAAATCCAAATAGGCCCCCCTGTTTCCGTGGCAAAGTAGAGCATCCGAGGTGAAGGTGAAACCGAAAGCAACCCGACAAGCTTCACGTTTTGAGTTTAATGTCGCCCAGGGCATCTGGGCGCCGGAGGAGACCCCAACGGCATTTACGCGTTGCTGCGCCCAGCACGGCAGCACTACAGCAGCGGCCAGTGGACAGTGGACAGAGCAGCCATCCATAGCAGTTCATGTCCACAAATTGACTCAATTTTAAACTGAACTGCACCGTGGACAAGTTTCTTTTATATATGTATAATAACACAAAGCTTGGACAAGTTTAGCACTGCTCCCAGTATTATATGGAGTTTTGGACCTTGGTGTGCTTATTACGTAATTTAACTGTTGTCTTAGTTTGACCAACAACTCAGCATATATAGCAATATAACTAGTAGTTGGCAGAATAAATTCCGGCTAGATTTTCTTTCTGATTCCTTGATCGATACGTCCTACTATGAGCGTGAAGCTTGACAAGTGTCTTGCCCTCCAATCATACAACATACCCAGAGAATTCTTCTAGGCTTAACTGGTATGGCAAGAGCTATGGTTATCAACACAAGCATGACTCAGCACCTGCCCCTGCCCGTGATACCTCCTGAGAGGACTAGTAATTTTCCAAGGCTAGACGGAAAAAAAAAACACTTATAATCCCTCCGTTCGAAAACTGTAAGTTATTTTAGCTTTGTTCTAAGTTAATTTTATCTAAAAGATAAATTTATAGTAAAGATTATTAACATCTGCAACATCACATAAATGCACCATCAAAATACATTTCATGACATATCTAATGAATCTAGTTTAATATTATAGATAGATGCTTGTGCATTTTTCATAACTTGGAAAAAAGTTAGAGGTTTGACTTAGAACAGAATCAAAACTAACTTGCTTTTTGTGTCCCATAATAATAACTTCTAAAGCTACCTCAGGTCAAACTATTTTTAGTTTGACTATATTTAAATAAGTCCAACTTCATATACTTTCTGGTGTCTGGTGTATCTAATTATTCTATTTTGTAAAAATGTAGATTGTCTTTTCTATAAATTCACTCAGACTAGAGAAACTTTGACTTAGAACAACACAGAGTTATTTAGGGAAGGTATACTCCTAGGCTGAAATGGGCATTAGTACCTAATTTCCTTTTCAACCACCAATTTTTGGCAATAAACGCATTGATTGCTGATGCTGAGGAAGGTACCCTTTCCAAAAAAAAAAAAAAATCGTTCTAACTCAGTTTCTTTATAGAATAGAGCAATAATATACTCATGTACAATTTTTCGGCAACTGTGATTTGAAAACCTTGGTCATATGGAATCCTGCAATAATTCGAGACACAGAAAACTCCCACATTTACTTTGAAGGATTATCATCAGCAATCCTCAGCAACATCATGAACACAAAAGCAACTGAATAAAGAAAGCATTATAACATACAACAGCTACAAATTTAGCATCTCAAAGAAAAGAAATGTCATAAATGAATGCTGCTCTCACAGCCCCTAATGCCCATCCAGTTCTATAAACAGTACTATGCATCATTGAGGCCATGTAATTCAGATTCACTTGGTACATTGAAATTAAATGGTTATATTATGCAAGGCATCAAATACGTAGACAACCTCGAATACACGCAATCTAGTTTATTTATAACAATAGCCTTCACTATCAGCATAACAACCACCTCTGCTAAGCAACTAGCACATCATTATCCAAGAGTAACAGCCGAAAGCAGCAATGGCGTTGATGCTTGCATCATGGATTTTCATTTGCTATCGTTCAATGGGATAATGTGCAACACGAAATTAGATATATTAAATTAAAGAGGATCGTCTGCCCGTAGAGAAGTGAAGATACATTCAAACATATGTTACTTCAAACCTAACACAGAAGCAAACACTATAATATTAACAGGGTGCATGTATCTACAACTAACCATACCTCTATGGCCCAAGATAATAGTTTATATAGGGATTGCAGCACTCAATTTCTCAACTTCAAGCAGCAAAACCAAAAACAACGAACGAAAATGATTAATTTAGATACGGATGGTAACATGTTTATGGCACACGAAGCAACATAAGAGTAAATTCGAGTTATTAAGTTATAGAGCACGGGAAAAACTAATGCTGATGCAATTAGGCCAATGAAAACAACATGAAGAAACATCCATAGATGGTTATCTTGCACGGACCAGACATTGCAATGAAATAAGCTTAGGAAACATGAATGTGTGATTAGATAAAAGCTGTAAAAAACAGTTCATTAATTTCCATCTCACATCATGGTGGTGGAGGATTGCCAAACCTACGCCGGATCGCTGACATGACACTCCTCATCCTGTTAACAGTTTGAGTCGATGATTGTGCACCAGTGGCATTGGTAGGAAGGTCCATGCCCGCCATTTGATTGGTCAGCTCAGCAATTTGTGCCTGTCCATTCTCCTGCACACCATTTTCACTAGCACTCCCAGCATCATGCTCCAACATAATATCCAAGCTGATGGAAAATGATTCGCCCCTAGCAACCTTCAGGTTCTCAATGCACTCGTAAGACACTCCACGGCATCTCTTCAGCTTCACCTTGACTAAACTGGGGCAGCCCCCATTCAGTGCTTCCATCCCACGATCTGACACTGGGCACCCCTTGATGCAGAGCTTCTTGAGCGCAGCCCAGCGCTCAGCCAAGCAAATTATCTCAGCATCCCCCACGGTTTCACACCCACAAAGCGCGAGCCGTTCCAGCGACCGGCAGTGCTCACCAAGCATCCGGAGGCTCAGCACGGTGGGGTTGACCCCTATCAAAACGAGCTCCTGCAGATCTGGACATCCTCGTGCCACAGCCATGAGTCCAAAATCCCCAATCCGGTTTGTGCGCCACCCATCGACATGCAGTTTGCGGAGTTTGTGGCATTTCTCAGCAACACTGATGATCCCTGAATCAGTGCACTCAGGGGTCTTCACAAGGAACAGCACCTCCAGATTGGGACAGGCAGAAAGCGCAGCGAGGCCACGGTCGCCAACCTGTAGCTTCTCAAGGTGAAGCTCAACAAGGCCAGGAGCTCGTGCAGTGATGACCTCCAATGGCAGGTCCCAGGCGCCAGGAGCACCGCAGTATCTTGAGGGAGCGGAGGTTTGGTGAGGACGCCACAAGCGGCACAAAGCACAGAGCGCTATATAGATCCTTGAGGCAAACCGAACGCAGGGACAAAGCCGGTGGAAATTTGATCTCCTCGGCAATGGGAGTTGTGGCACCGGCCGTGTCCGGTAGGCCGCGGAGGCGCTTGACGGAGAGGTCCTCGAGGTGGGGGCAGGACTGGAGCACGGCGACGAATGCCTTGGGCCCGAAGGTGCAGGACGCAACGGAGAGCTTGCGGATCGCCGGCGCGGCGGCGGCGAGCGAGGCTAGCCCGGCGTCGGAGAGCTGCCTGAGGCCGCGGAGCTTGAGCCTGGAGAGGCGCTCCGAGGGGAGCGCGTCGGCCACCGCCGCGGCGCCGAAGTCGGAGAGGCTGTCCGCGCCCGACCCGCGAGCGCAGCGGAGCGCGAGTTTGGTGACGGCCGTGAACCGGGAGAAGAGCGAGGGCGCCGCGTTGCCCAGCGCCGCGCGGGCGTCGAGGGAGAGGCGGTGGCGCGTGGTGGCGTCGACCTCCATCCAGCGCAAGCAGGCGAGGGAGCAGGCGTTGCGGTCGGTGGGCGAGAGCGACGCGAAGACGAGCGCAAGGATCTCGTCGGGCAGGTCCTGGGTGTAGTCCCGAGCGGGCGGCGCGAACGAGTAAGAGCCGCTGCCGCTGCCGTTGCCGCTGCCGCTGCCGCCCGCAGCGATCTGCATCGGCGCGGTCAGCCGCAGCTGCTGCTGCTGCTGCTGCAGCGGCGGCGGCGGCGCCATGGGGGAGAGCGACCTGCTGCGGCGCGGCGGGGAGGAGGGGCCGGATTTGGAGAGGGAGGAGGGGGGAGTGGCCCATGCTACGGAGGCCCGGGGAGGGCGGAGGAGGCGGTGGCCATCCGGGACGCGCGACGCCCGCGGCGGGGGTAGGTGCTGGCGGATTTGCCGATCTGGGCGGGCGGCGTGGGAAGGGAGCGCGGAGGACGGATGGGGATGGGGGTGGGAGATTGGAAGGAAAGGGGAAAGTATGGTGCCCGAGAGAGTTTATGGGGATGGCGTTCTTCAGGTGGGGGGCGTGGGTGTGGTGGTGGCGTGGTGCTGTGCTGGTGCGGCGAGAATGGCATTGGCATGGCAGGGCCGCAACCGCCAACCGCAACCCGCAGCAGAGAAGGAGACGGTGTGGATTCGGGCTCTCTTGGGCTGGGCCGCGCACTTGCCGTTCGTTGACGGTTCTCTCTTTTTGTTTTGAAAAAAATCGTTGACGGTTTTTCCCTTTTTTTTTTGCTTCGTGCACTGGTTGAACAGACATTTTTTAGTCTTCGTCCCAGAATTCTTTTTTTTGTAAAATGTAGAAAAACAGACTCAGTATTCTACCCGGTTTGGCCGCGAAGAACCAGGACGTGCTCGTGGCTTGGTTCTCTACGGGCAGAAGTATTCATTTGGAGGGTAGTGGTCCTTAAAAGTAAAGAGTGAATAATAAAGATATATATACGATGATATCGTACGTACTATTGATTTAATTATGGCTACCTAATGCGTGGCTTGACCTCAACCTAGATGAACAGACGCGTCGTCACAGGTTGGTAACTGGTACCACGAATTTAAAAGCAGGAGGGGTACTTCTATAGCGTAAGCAGCATGGCAAATCTTTAAAAAAAAGCAATATGGCAAATGGCGCATGAGTTTGAAACAAAAGTGGGATTCAAACACCTACCGGAGCTTACAGGCATTTCACGGGACAAACAGTGGTGTCTGTGGGGGCAGAAAGGTCGACACCTCAGCAAACGCCATGGGAGATGCAGTACTCCCTTTGTTTTCAAATTAAATTATAAGTTCCTTTAATTTTTAATACAAAATTTACTATATATCTAGATATACATATAGTAAAATGGATATATCAAAAGCAACTATTTGTAAAAAGAATAAAGTAACTGTAAAAAATGGATAAAATATCAAAAAACCCATAAAAATAGGACAAAATGGGTAAAGTAATTAAATTCCAAATTATGGATGAAAATAGATTCTATGGGTCAACCCATTCAACATATTAATCATATTTTAGAAGTGAAATTTGATAAAATTAAAATCATTGTTTACTTGGAAACTTATTTAATGTGATGCATTGCTAATAATCTTAAATAGTATTGTTAACAACGGATGGTAAAGGCCGACATTCATATGGGTTGACCCACTCAAGATCCAATAACTTTTCTTAAAAATATTTTTTTTGCTTCATTTTTAAAAAAAAATACAATTGGTCATAATTTATAATGTATGATACATTGATGAATATCATATTTTGTCCAGGGTATAAAGAATTGTAAAGAAAATTGAATAAAATTAAAATCATTGTTTACTTGGAAACTTATTTATTTAGATGTTGATGCAAGAGTCTTGTTCATGTGCTAATAATCTTAAATAGTATTATAGATATTTATCGAGTCTTTGTTTATGCTTTGTTTATCTCGACTAGATGGCCGTCTTATTTTTAGTAAAAATGGTTCATTAAAAGTGTTTGACATTTTTAATTATTTGTTAATTTTTTTGCCCGATGATGATTAGTTTCGGCTCTAAAAAGATATTGGGCTCATTCTTTTATTGTCATGATAAATCATACCATGCAATAGATCCTAGATTGTTACTAGGTTCATAGCAGATCTTGGGATTGAGTGTCGTGCGGCGGAAAATGGATTTATTCGTGATAGTTTGTTAGTTCCTTCTTCATGGACCCCGAGTCTTGGTTATGCTTCAAAAATTTTCACTTGTTCAAACATTCTTCTCATGGCGTATTCGGCAATCAATGCTTTATCTTCATTTTGAATTTTCTTTGTATCTAGAGGGGGCGTATATATCTAGATATCATTCCGATTTTATATTTAACAATCTTTTGTCCCTTTAATTGATAAAAAAGTTAAAAATCAATATCTCTTGAAATTAGACATCTTAAAAAATGGTCTAAAAACAACATTATCCGTGGTTAAAATTGTAAAAAAAATATTTGGGCTATCAAAGACCTTCTAGGTCGTAGATAAGAAAATGGATCAGTCCCCTAAAATTGGACATGGGGTCGTATCCAAAGCCAGGGCTAGGTTGGCCCATTTTCATATATTTTCTCTAAATATCTATATACATGGTAAAATTAATGTGCTAATAAAAAAGTTAAAAACAATAAAAATCAAAACAAAGACATAACAACCGTCCCCATACTGAATTTGCTATATACCTAGATATGTATAGTAAAATTAATGTGTCGAAAAAAAAATTAAAACAACATAACAACACTTCTAGCGAAACAATCTGTCGCCCCTGGATGGAGAATGCCCAGCCTGCACACGGACAGTGCCCTCTGTGCACCAAATAAGCGTGAGCCACCAACCGTACGGAACGCCACGCCATTTACGCCTCGCGGCCCTTTGCTGCACCAAATAAGCGTGAGCCACCAACCGCACGATCGACGAGCGCCACGCCATTTACGCCTCGCGGCTTCCGTCCGTTGCCCATTACTGCGACACAGCCTAGCTTGCGTCCACGCGAAACTTGGCTGGCGTGCCGTCTGCCGTGCGTATGCGCGTACGTCGGAACCCTTGTACTATACTACTATACCCGACCATATACAGGCAGACAGCCTGGCTGGCTCCCGACGCGACCAAACGGCCTCCCTAGCTTGGACGAGTTCAACGACGTATACGTATGTGCAACTCCAACCAGCTGTACACAACTCATCATACATGAACGCGGACCCATGCCATGCATGCGCCGGTCCGCAGTCCGCAGGCACGCCGTGCACCGACCCGGCCCGGGGCCGACGATGAATTCCGAGCGGAGACACGTGCGCCGGTCCGCAGTCAGCAGCAGCAACTTGGCACACCGCACTGCGCCGCGTCGTCTGAGACCTCGCGGATTTTCGGCGGCGATGATGCGAACGGATCGTCGGAGACGGGACGGGCCGCTTGGTTGGCGGCGTCGACGCAGAGGACCGAGGCCGCCAAGTCTCCGCCGCTGGCGTAAATGGCGTTCGTGCGGTTGTGGAATGGATGGATGGATGGATGGCTATTGCAGAGAGAGACAGGCCACATCTCCGTCTCCGTCGATGTGGCTACTACCTGTACTTGGATGTTGCTGCTCTTGGAGTGGCTTTCAGAATTTCATAATAATAATAATCATCTTCAGATAGAGAAGGTTGCCGCATCTATCTACATGTGGACAAACAAGTTACCTGGACACAATCGCTCATCATTCATAACTTCTACCGCTAAGACAAATTCAAATGCAGTAGTACAGCTAGTGGTACTGAGTATTCGATCAGGTCTACTCCTATGCAATTTCCCACCATTTTCCAAGAAGACCCCATGAACGGTCGATCTTTTTCTATGGTTAACTGCATAGTACTCCACGCTGCGGCTTTACTGAAAAGAAGAGCTTCTTATGGTCGTCCAAAAACGAAAATATGATGAATGTCCAGAGCAATGATGATACTAAAAAGATACGGTGGGATATAAAAAGAAGATCGTAATCGTATGGTTAGTTAGCATATAAGACAAAGCTGCACCGAAAAGGAGAGACGTCTCCGGTCCGACGGCCCGGATAAGAAAAGCTGGCAGCCCCCTTGGTCGGCTTGGTCTGCTTTCAGTAGAATACTAGCACGATTCTCATCAGCTCATATCCTATCAACGAACAACTAGCACCTGGTCTCGAGCAATCATTCACTAAATAGCACCAATATAATTATATAAAGTGTCGCGCCCCGTAAACTAAGAAGACCAAACAAAGTGTTGCGTGTGGGTCGCTGCGTCACTGAACCAGAACAAATTGTTGCGTCTTGCGTGTGCGTCGCTGCGTCACTGAACCACCCAGCTGGTACCTGGGCGTTCGCGCGCGTCTGCGTCACGAACCATTTCGTTTCACTGAGATTAACACCCTTCCTATCTAGTCAAGGAGTATTATTTCTGTGGAATCTACACACACCAAGCTGTGCTATCGTTTTTCTCTTGGTGGTTAGTCCAGACGTCAGTAAAACAGACGAGTGAGTTACTTTTCATTTTCCATTGAAAGAATCGCTGCAATCTACACCACTCATTGCTGCATTTGCGGCACTAACCATAGTCCATTGATGAGAGATTGCGCCTAGTGCTCTCTGCCTCACCTACCATCCATCCACTCGCCGAATCGAAATTCCGAAGGAGCCTCGCTCCACTTTCGGCCGTATGCGCCACCTATCATCATCAAAGACACACCTAAGCTATCATCAGCGATAGTTTAGGCGCATCATATATACTCCACTCGAATCTCGATGATCGCGTGCTCCTCTCGTAGGAAACTAGGTACTACTTTGTCGGGTTTCACTGGTCTCCGAGAAAAAGACTGGCTGGACAAAATGGAACGGTGAATCCGGCAACCACTGCAATTGCAAGACTGCAACTGCAAGCGAACTCTGCTCGTGAGAGGGGAGTCGACTGCATCAAGAATTCAAGATTAAAGATCTCATGGGCCTCATGGCGTATTGGCGTTCCTCCATTTCCTAGACAGATATTTTCCTCCCTAAACTCTACCTAAACAACCTCCTTTAACTTTTTAAACATCATATGCCCATAGAAATTATAAAAAAAATCATAAAATATAAAATCGGACTGCATCTATACCCCTATATAATATGGTATGCTTTATTGGACCGGCCTTTTCAAAAATCATAGTAAATCACAGAAAATGAAAATCTAATTTTCTCAGATGGCTACAAATAAACATATAATATGATATATTTTAATATAAATTTCTTGGGCTTTTCGATCTATGCTTTTCCATTAATTAAAATAATTCATAAATGTAGCTTCTATAACTATTTTGATGCACTAAAGCATACCATATTATATATTCACTGTGTAGTCCTACTCATGTGGAGACAAGAAAATTGAATTTTCCATTTTATGATTTTTCTATGATTTACTATGTTTTTTCAAAGATTGAGCCTAGCAAAAAACTTTAAACTAAAGCATAACATATTATATATTTATACTTATGTGGAGTCAAACAAAATTAGATTTTCTATTTTACAATTTTTTTGTGATTTATTATAATTTTTCAAAAATTTGGGTGAAATAAATAAAAAAAAAAAAAGACAAAACCACCGTCACAAAAACCACCATCAAAACCACTTCGTGGTTTGAAAAGTTGAGGAAGGTTGTTTATCCGGTTTTAGGGTTTATGGAGGAAAAATATTTCGCAAAGTTAAAGGAAAAAAAAGACTTTTTTTTCCTTTCCTAGACAGATATACCTCGCATCATATGCCCGGACCGGACTGCAACCCCTTGGGATTGGACCGGCCTTCTCACGAGTGGCTGGGATGGCAAATCAGTTGGGCTACGGCCCAGGGCCTACAGGTGGGCTACATCGTGACGCGCGGTGTGCCATGGGGCTCGCCAATTTAAAAAAATATGCCTCAGATCTCAATCATGGAATGTTTTTTGGAATGTTTTTTTTTTCGTAGGGAACCGTCTGGGAACAGGTTATTCGTGTTCGATCTTATGTCTGGGGTCTGTGAGGGTTGGTCAGTGAGTGGACCGGTGAATCTTGCAGCGTCGTTGTCCAACTGATAGGAGCAAAGCAACGGGTGTGACCCTGAAGCATCAACTGCTTAGCAAAAGGAGTAATGCTCTTAAAGCAAGATTGTCATTGGAACGATGAGCCCCCTAATTTTTTTCTTGATTATCTTGCAAACGATGTAATGATCCTAAATGAATAAAGCATGCCTCAACGATTAAAAAAAAACTGCATAGTCGTGCCTTGCCGTCCTGCCCGTTTTCGGTGTAACCTTCACGCGGGCTTTGCTTGCGGTCAAGGAATTTGGGTTCTTCTTTTAATTTGGAAAAGTAAAGTGCAGCATATCGTGGCTACGGATCGGAGGGACAGTGAACTGCATCAAGGTATTTCTGCTTTCTGCCTTTCCCTGCTTGGAGATGGACTGATGCAGAGATTACTGACTGATTTAGGCAGCGTTTGCTGAACATGTTCCAGTTCCCACATACATGCGGCTCTGAAATCTCTCTGAAACTGGAAGTGTTTGACATTAACGAACTGGTGCCAAATCAGCTAGACTACCTTACTAATGGGTACACCATTGGCCATTGCATGCCTGAAAGTATTTCTATTTGTAGTAGAGCAACCACAGAACACACATCTCTTTGGGATGGCAAGCACACCGGATGCCATCGGTTGCCTTCATTCAGATTTCCCGCGCATATTTATTGCAGGTTCCACGCACAAATTCAAGTCTCAACGCACCTCAGGAACCCTTCCAGGCTCTCCGCCGCCGACCCGCCCGGCGCCTCCCACGCGGCCTCCAAGGTGCGCGCGATCGCAGCGGCCTTCCTCCTCATCTCACCACCCGTGTCCGTCTCCCCGATCACCGTCCGCACGGCCTCTGCCACCGCCCCGCTCTCCACCGCGGAGGTCTCCAGGTTCCCGCGCGCCACCTCCACGCAGACGCCCCACTCGACCGCGAGCTTGGCGTTGAAGAACTGCTCGGCGCCCAGCGGCCAGCCGATGAGCGGCACGCCGCGGGACAGGCTCTCGAGGACGGAGTTCCACCCGCAGTGGCTCAGGAACGCGCCGGTGGAACGGTGCGACAGGATCCGCATCTGCGGCGCCCACCCGCGCGCCAGCAGCCCCGTGCCCGCCCTCGCCGTCCGCTCCTCGAAGCCCGCCGGGAGCCACTCGGGCCTGAACGCGTCCTTGGCGTCGAACCCCAGCGGCGGGCGGAGCGCCCAGAGGAAGGGGCGGCCGCTAGCCTCCAGCCCCAGTGCGAGCTCCGTCATCTGAGTCGCGCTGATGCTGTTCTGCGATCCGAACGATATGTACAGCACCGAGCGCGGCGGGTGCGCGTCCAGCCACCGGATGATGCTGTCGTCGCCGTCCTCCCGCGAGTCCGACGACGGGGTCGTCGGCGCTGCGAGGACTGGCCCGATTGCCCATGGCTGGACGCCGAAGCTTCTCCGGAGCATGTCGAGGCCGGAGGGCTCCAGTTCACGGACGGTGTTGACGAGGAGAGCGTCGGTCTCGCGGCAGAAGGCGATGACGCGCCGGAAGAAGGCCGTCCAGGGGTCCGCGCCCGTGGCGGGGAGCATGAACCTCGGGATCTGCGTGCGGTGGAGAACGACGTCGGGGAAATCCGGCAGCGGGAACTCGTCGGCGGCCGTGAGGGTGTGCGGGAGGTGCTCCCACACGGAGAAGAACACGGCGTTGCCGAACGCGCCGCCGGGGAGGAACATGGCATGGGACGCGCCCCACGCGCGCGCGACCGCGGCCGTCCACCCGAAGAAGGCGTCGGCGACGATGCAGACCGGGGAACCGATGCCGGAGACGAACTTCTCGAACGCGGGGCGGAGCGACTCGGAGGCCCGGAAGAAAGTGATGAACTGATGGATCTGGATGTCGGCGAGGGAGTCGGCGCCCGGGGGCAGGCCATGCTCGGCGGGGGCGAACGGGAGCGCGTGGAGGCGCACGGGTGGGGAGGCCGGAGGGAGGGTGAGGGAGCCCAGGAGCCGCGGGGTGGAGACGAGCGTGACGTCGAGCCCTGGGCGGAGCTCGCGGAGGAGGCCGGCCAGGCGGAGGAAGGCAGGGACGTGGCCGTGAGCCAGGAAGGGAAAGAGAACGATGTGTGGGCTCCCCTTCGCTTCCACTGCCGCCATGGCGATTGATGCGGACAAGAAGCTGCTGGCCAAGGCCAAGTGGGTGGCTGGGTGGAGTTGATTCTACTGCGGAGGGCACCGGCCGCGGGCCGCCGGGGAGCGATCGATCGAAGCTTGTGCTCTGACGCTGCGGCAACGCGATGATCTGTTGGAGAGGCAGCGTCAGTTGGTAGGCGCGACTTCGTCCTTTCCCTTTTTTTTTTTTTTTTTTTTTTTTTCTGTATGGCCATGCCAAGAGAAGAGAAAGGCGACTAGACTCAACAATAGCGAGTAGAGACTACACAGGTTAACAGCTACAAAGAGTGATTGCATATGATCGACGATTACAATTGATCTGCAATGCAGTTCAAGTTGGAGCAGATTACAGAGCTGGCTGCCTGACTGGTGTTATGCACCGAGGCATAGAAATTAACTGAAGGTCCAAAGTAAGAGCAAAAACCTTTCTCAAAGACAACGGCAGCAGTGAGACGTGCCTCATGCTTCATGTTAGTCTGAAACCTTTCTGACAGACAAACGGCATACAATATGACATTATGAAACTGTGAACCACTATCATTTACCTCCCTACAAAATGCTGACACAAATAATGAATGCAGACTACAAGAACCCCACTATCAGAAAAAAAAAATGTGTAATACCTTTGACTAATCGAACATATTATAAATACATCATGAGTCATCCTTCTTTGAAGAATCATCAGAGGCAGGTGAGGATGCTGAGCTCACTCTTGTCCTATCTTTAGACTCGCTTAACATAACTACAACATTCCGCATTGGTGGTCTCTCAAACGGAGACAAGCTAGTACATACCAAAGCAATTTTCAAGACCTCGATCATATGATCGACAACACTTTGGTCTTGTAAATCCAAATTTTTATCAAGGACCCCTGGACCCAAAGAATTATCCCTGATGTAGTTCTTTACCCATGTTACCAGATCTCCTCCCAGTTCTAAGGGTTGCACAGGGGCACGCCCAGTTAACAGCTCCAGCAGAACGACGCCATAGCTATATATATCACATTTTTCAGTAACCTTCATGGTATAAGCATATTCTGGTCAAAAGAAGAGGACTAGGTTAGTACTTCAGAGTAGACATCAGCTTGTAGTTACTAGCACAAAACTAGAAAGACTTAACAAACAAATGGATGCTTGTGAGTTTGTGGCACCAGGGTGAACATCAAATATATATATGAATAATATTCAGCTCACATATCAGGATATCAAGCCTTGGATAAGCATTAAAAATATGGGGAACATGGAAACCCAAACAGCAATATATCACTATGGTTTGAGGAAGAATCACCTAATTGGTTATATTAATATGTAAATGGCAGGATAAGCTTAAAGTTTCTTTGCTCCCCTTTTTGGTGGGAAAACAAACATGATAATATTTCTTGCAAAGTAACACCCAATGAAGAACAACTCTACCAGAAAAAAAAAAAAAAAACCATAAATGTAGACAGCCTGAATAAATTATATATGGCAACACCTACTACACCTAGTAGCCCTAGATTTGACTGATAGCTTCAAGCAAAGAGCATAAGACATAAACCAGCAGTGAACACGTAACAGAAGTTCAAAGACTCACCTGGCGCTATATAGCCATATGAACCTGCAATTGCAGACATTGACTTCGAGTATGGCATGTCGATCACCTTTGCCAACCCAAAATCACCAACATGGGCTTCAAAGTTCTCATCAAGTAAAATATTATTAGATTTGATATCACGGTGGATGATACAAGGCTTGCAGTCGTGATGCAGGTATGAAAGCCCTTCAGCCGCTCCAAGGGCTATCTGGAAGCGTGTCTCCCAATCAAGTGAAGAAGATGATTGTCCATGAAGTAGCTCACCAAGACTACCTCTTGACATGTATTCGTAGAGCAGAAGGTTAGAACCCTGGTGGTATATAAAACCGTAAAGCTTCACAATATTACGATGTCTTATCTTTCCAAGAGTCAGGATCTCTGCACGAAAGCTGTTGTCTGTGTTGCTCCCTTCCCTGTTAGAAGCAAGTTTCTTGACTGCAATTGTCTGTCCAGCCTTCAGGATGGCTCTGTACACCGTCCCACAAGCACCCCGTCCGATCACACAATTCTCGTCAAAGTTATTTGTAGCAAGGAGCAATTCCTGAAATGTATATGCGTCCTTAGCAGAAACATGCAAATTAGAAGCAGCTGGAAAAAGTTGCTTATCTTGCAAGGGGGCTACTGTCTCCATTGGTTTTCTGATATGGTACACAATTATTACAATAAGAATAAGTGAAATCCCTCCAATGACAGCAGCAACAATTGCTATGATCTTTCCCATAGGGGGACTGACTGAATTGGATGCCTGGGAACTAGAGGATGACTGGGATCCACATCTACCAAGTTGTCCACCACATAATCCTTTATTTCCAATAAAACAGGTCACAGACATATTATCAAAAAGTGGTATTGGCGGGAGGGTACCAGAGAGATAATTGTAGGAGACATTGAGCTCAAGCAAACTGGACAGATTAGCAAATGTACTTGGGATTTCGCCAGTCAGCTTGTTGTTATTAAGAAACAAACTTTCCAACAGTGCAAGGTTACCAAGCTCTGATGGAATGTTGCCAGAGATGTTGTTGTAGCTCAAATTCAGAGCGATCTGCAAGCTCGACAGCAGACCCAGCTCCTTCGGTATTTCACCAGATAACTGATTTCCACCAATCTGTAGTGCTGTTAAATGTGATAATTTACCAAGAATGGGTGGTATCTGGCCAGTTAGCCTATTGTCAGCAAAAGATAGGAGTTCCAGCTGTGGCAGCCTACCAACTTCATTTGGCAACGAACCTTCAAAGCTATTCTGGCTGAGATCAAGGCGTTGCAACACTGTACAATTGAAAATTTCTAGTGGTATGTTTCCTCCTAGTCTATTAGATGAGATATTGAAGACAACAAGTTTTGACAAATTACCAATTTCTCGAGGCAACTCTGAAGTGAAATAATTATTTGTAAGGTCCAGCCTTTGCAGAGACTTGCAACTGCCTATCTGACGAGGAATAGGCCCACTAAATTTGTTTCGACCCAGCTCAACTGTTGTCAAATTT
The DNA here is from genome assembly GCA_015844335.1 of Chrysopogon serrulatus. Taxonomy (NCBI): domain Eukaryota; kingdom Viridiplantae; phylum Streptophyta; class Magnoliopsida; order Poales; family Poaceae; genus Chrysopogon; species Chrysopogon serrulatus. The sequence continues at coordinate 7,056 of JADLZL010002413.1, read as the reverse complement.
ACCAGATTGCAGAGATCAGTGGGGAAGCTTCCTGTCAGACTGTTGTCACTGAGGCGAAGCTGAACCAATGTTCTACAGTTAGTGATCCCACGAGGAATGTTCCCTGTAAGCATGTTAGACCCCAAATTCAACAAAATAAGGTTTGACTGCCTGCAAAGATCTTTCGGTATCTGCCCTGTAATACTGTTGTTTGAGAAATCCACCACCCAAAGACGGCTATAAATGCCAAACCTTGGAGGTATATTGCCAGAAAGCATATTGCTGAAGAGTTGCAATTGGATTAGATTTCTCATGTACTGAAATCCAGCTGGAATCTTGCCAGTGAGTGAATTGATCGATAGATCAAGCTTACTCAAGTTTTTCAACCCACACAACTCTGTAGGAATAGGGCCTGTAAGCTGGTTCTGGAAGAGGTAGAGTAAATTCAAGCCTGGAATGTTGCCCAGCTCCTTTGGTATCCCTCCAGTTAAGAAATTCTCTGAAAAGTCAATCTCTTTTGCAAGAGAAAGATTCCCAATGTCAGATGGAATTGTACCATTTAATGAATTCCTGTAAAGGTATAGCTTCTGAAGATTCGTGATTTTCACAATTGTTGCAGGTATGGGACCAACTAGATTATTGTCATAGAGAGCAATTGTGCTGAGACTTGTACAGTTTCCTATTTCTGGAGGAATAACACCAGAGAGCTGATTTCCCCATAGGATTAAGTCGGTCATCAAGGTCAGCCTCCCAATTTCTTTAGGTAAAGGACCCTCTAACCTGTTCTGTGCAAGACCAAACACAGTTATGTTGAGGCATTCACCTATCTCAACAGGAATGTTGCCTGATATAAGATTCTGACCCAACCGAATATTCTTCAGATTCTTCAGCTTGCCAAGTGAACGAGGCAGTGAACCAGTGAGATTATTACTGTATCCTACCAATTCCTGAAGTGACGCCATATTCCCAATTTCATCAGGTATCGGGCCATAAAGCTTGTTGTTGCACAGATTAAACGTGACCAACTTATCTAGCTTCCCGAGCTCAGGGGGGATTGTACCACCAAAACTGTTGTTGTACAAGTTAAGCACTTCCAATTTTGACAAGTTCCCAATCTCTGGAGGGATGCTACCATAGAACCCATTGAAGGATAGATCGAGCTGGGTCAGCTCAGACAGGCCACCAATGCTAGGCGCAACTGTGCCTGACAGGTTCATGTTGCTGAGGTCGAGAGACACCACCACCGGGTTGGGCGCCGAGGTGCAGCCGACGCCCTTCCAGTTGCATGGCGTTAGATCCCTCGCGTCCCAGTCGTCAAGGTGGTGTAGAGTGTCGTTCATCTGGCTCTTCAGCTCCAGTAGAAGCCGGCCTTCATGGTTCAAGCCCTGGCAGCCAGAGGCCAGCAGAAAGGCCAGCGCCACGCCGAGCAGCAAAGCCCGGTGCTCCTCCATCCTTGATCAATGATTCACAGATCAAGGAAACCCCTCGCTACGACCTTCTGGGCTCCCACATCTCCGTGGCTGGATGGCTTCCTGCAGAGGGCGAAGCAGCTGTAAATAAAATTGTAAAAACACGGCAGGAGATAAATGCTTATGAATTTTGAATACTCCAATGGGCAGTAGTTGAACTAGTACTCATGTGACAACAAGGAAAGTAGCTTCGTATTGGCATTTACTAGTTTCAGACAAACTGACAAGAGCAAGCAACCAAATCAGGTAGTAGTAACTCGGTAGCGACCGGAAATCAAGCAAGACAGAAAACCAATAATCGCTCAACCAGTAATCACCTCCTAGAAATCGAGGAGCCTACGCTGAGAAGAAGCGCTCAGACAATAAGCCGATTTCTCCGGCCCTCCTCACTGGCCAACAGGAGCACACACACCAATCGCACCGTGTCCCCAGAAAGAAGAAGAAGAAGCAAGCAGAGGATGGGGGGAGCCAGAAGGAGAGAGAAGAAGTAGAAGAAGTCCCCTCAAATCACGGGATACCCGGCCCGTCCGGGGGACCCAGGAGTACACCGCCGCGCACGTCCCCGAAGCAGCAGATCTGCAAAAGGCGCGCGAGCTTTTCCACGCCCCCCGCGCGAGCGGGCGAGCTCCGAACAGTGCTATCTAGGGCACACCCCGCCCGACAAGTTAGCAAGGGGAACAGCGCAGAGCACCACCGGGGAAGGACACACTGGTAATGCGGACCCCGACTGTGCCAGGAGCTCAACTCACCCGCTGCCGCTGCCACTCCTGCCGCGCGCCGGGTTGTCGTCGTCCTACGCTGCCGCCGCAGGCTCGGACGGGCCCGCAGCCAGCCCGGGCGCATCCACTGACGACGGGTAGGGAATGGGCGAGCACGTACGACGCGACGCGGGGTTCCTATGCGCGTCGTCGCGGGGACGGGGGTGGCGAGAGAGGGAGAGACAGGGAGGAGGCGGAGGCGAGGAGCAGTGGAGTGCTGGGTGGACGAGCAGGAAGAAGAAGAAGAAGAAGGAAAGGAATTGGAAGCTGGGAATGGCAGGCAAGCACGCTTTCAAGCTCTCTCTCTCGCTGCGATGGAGAGGCCGTAGCAATCGCGGGCGGTCCCTCTCCCCCTCGATCTAGCCTCCTTTCCCCCTCACACTCTCTCTCTCTCTCTCTCTCTTTTTTTTTTGCCTGCCTTTGCTTTTCGTCCTAATCCGCCCGGCCCCACCTGGCACTTTTGATTGAGTTCCATGCCCCTTGCTTGCCTTCCATTGCGTCCTCTACTCTTGGTCTTTATTTTCTCCCATTTTTTTCGTACTCGGTATACTATTATACCGTACTGGTACTGTACTACTAGCAGTACAAATTTCTAGTTGGATTCGGAATTTTTTGAAGGACGAACCGACGAAGGAACTTGATTCAGATTTTAGGTCGATTTTAGAACATGGAATATTTTCCATTTCCTTTTTTTTTTTCTTTGTTTAGGATGCTTTTGTCGTGAAAAATGAAAATAAACTGATTTCTACGGGTTTTTTTTATGAAGGGAACCGATTTCTACGGGTTGGGACGAGTGACCGTTGGCTCAGCAGATCGATTGCTGTGTGTCAATCAACATGGCTTTTAATACGAGTGAGATCAGATCAGCTATTGCGTGCTGCTAGTGCTACCAGTAGACAGCGGGTGGCAGCAGTACTGTGTCGACAAAAGCGAGGAAGGCGCCGGTTCGGAACGGAACGGAACGCTTGCGTGGGACGGTGGGAGTGTGTCCAGCGTGTTTGGGTGCCTGCCTTCAAGTTTGACCGCAAAGTATTCAAAATTCACCAAAGGACAAGTGCACAAAGTATTCAAATTTCAAAACACGACCACGGGTCAAGAACTCCAACCTGGGATAGGTTATACATGCCATTCAGGATATCGACATGGTTCATAAACTCCTTCCATCAAAAAAGAATATAATTCTCAAATTTTGACGAGTCAAACCATTTGGAGTTTGATTAAAATTATAAAAATAGTAACATTGACAATACAAAGTACTGTTAAATTAATTATAAAATATATTTTTTTATAATAAATTTAGTTGGAGACATAAATATCAATTCTGTTCGCTATAAATTTGATCAAACTTTAGCTAGTTTGATAAGCACGAACCCCATAATTGTATTCTTTTGGGGATGAAGAAAATGTAAGACAAGTTTTAACACGTTTGAAATCTACCCTCTTAGCGAAGTATTCTGTTCATCATATTTTACTTCCTAGATCTCCTAGCGCACCTTCTTGTTTTCGTTGTGACAGGGACGCATAATCCTTGTGTATACCTATTAGTGTGCCCGACAATTGTACAAGTCCGACTCCAGGACATTTTATGACATGATCGGTGAAAGAATTTTAGAGCATCAAATTGTTTAAAGTCACCGTATAACAAGCTGTATGTTCTGTTCAACAGACAAAACACTAGTAAATATAATTAAGAAATATGAACCTTATAGCATACTCCCTCCACCCAAAATGAGTGTAGATTTGATTAAAATCAAACTATTTAAGTTTGATTACATTAATAAAAAATTATATTAAAAATTAAAATTTCAAATATGCATTCCTTGAAAATATATTTTATGATAAATCTAATTATAATTATTTATCATTAATATTTGTATTAAAAAACTGATTAAACTAAATATATTTGGGATTGTTTGGTTGGTAGCCAATTTTTGTCCAACCAAAATGAGGGCATGTCCAAAATTTTGGTTCTCATTTGGTTAATGACCAAAAATTGGCTCACCACTTTAGTTGCTCTAACTTTGACAAGCTGTTATTGACAAGTCAAAGTTTTAGTTTGTCTTTATTTTAGTTGGGCAAAAATTAGATGCTAACCGATCGGGCCCTTTGACTTGGAGTAGAACAATATCTAGAAGTGTACTCTTTTTTTTTTTGGACAAGGTGAGTATGTGATCAAATTTAAAAATGATCGACTAACATTTTACAAAGAATAATGTGCAATTAAGCAAAAGACATCTACTCCCTCCGTCCCTATTTAGATGTCGTCATGGGATACGTGCCACAAGTTTGACTTAATTTATAGAAAATACGTATAATATTTATATCTCCAAATAATTTTATTAAAAAACTAGATCCAAAGATCTTTCCGATGATACTAATTATGGTACTAATTGATGATATTTATTATTTATTAAAATTGTCAGCATTTGTTTCTCGGGAAATGAAGCGACAAGTATTTAAAGACGGAGGGAGTACTTTGTATAGAGCAGAAAACTCATTGTTTTACATCGTTTTCTAGACTATATTACTGAATGTATCATTAAATTCAGCATGAAACAAACTTGGGAACTGAGGGAATATTTGACTACGTGATGGGCTAGGGCTCGGGAGGGCATCTCCGGACCAGCAAAACGAGCCTCGCAAAGTGGCAACCGTGTGGACGGGGAAAAGATGTTACAGCATCATGCCTGCGTGCAGTCGTGCGTCGTACTCCCTCTTTCCTTTTTATTTGTCGCCGTGGATGCGTCTGTAAATTTGACTTGATTTATAGAAAATATATTTATATCTCTAAATAATTTTGTTAAAAAAACTAGATCTAAAGATCTTTCCGATGATATTAATTATGATCTTAATCGATGATATTTATTATTTATTAAAATTGTCGGTATTTGTTCGCTGGCGAACGGTAAATAAAAAAGAGACGGAGGGAGTAGTGTACATGCCTCGGGGTTCGCTGGCGAACGGTAAGAGAGGACACCGACATGCCTCGGGATTCGCAGTCGCAAGCACCGTACGCGTGGAGCGAGGAGCCCCGCCGGGGCTCACCTACTAGTACACCGCAAGATTCTGTGCGAGGTGCCCGCAGCGCAGGAGTGGGAGGTGGGTGAGGTTTGTCCTTGTCCCCGCTCGTTGTCCGGGACAGTGGTTCGTCGGAGAAGCTTCTGTTCTTTGTGCTCGGCGACGGCGCGGCGGCGAGTTTCGAGGACCGTCGCCGCAAGCGCGCCGCGGAGAACGCACGCGAGCGAGTTTTGTGGCACACGGAGATTGTACTTCTACAGTTAAAGAAAACAGTCTAGCACAGGTTCGATATTTCAAGGCATATACTGTACGTACTTGGGATCTGAATTAGTCAGGATTAGGATCGATTCCTCAATCATGCCGGAGTAGTACATCACACAGTATTAGTATATCTCAGATGGCGTTGTTTACATTATCAAAACCATGACCACCTGTATATTTATTCATTCATTTCTGAATTCTGAGGATTGAACAGGCCATGTCAGCATCTCTGACAGCATGCTTGCTGGCAATAGTAGATCCCAATCTTTTAAATGCTGAAGTATTCTATATTCCTTCTCCACAGAAAATGCAGCGCACAGACGAATCAAATTCGTGAGACTTCGTTTACTAGCCGTCACTGATTACACAAGCACTCGCTTTTTAGTCTTGTTTATTTAGGCTGAAAAGAACCCGCGCGTGCTACGAAATCAACGGTTTGGCAACAATGAACTTTGCCACTGATCTCATACATACACACCGTCGGTCGACGATATGCTTAACTTACCCTGAAATTCAGAACAGATGCGAGACGCTTTTCGTTCGCCGTCGAGATTTTGCACCAGGTGGGAAACCGAGAACGCCTCTCGGCGAGAAAATAAACACCAGCCGATCCGGCCGGCAAGAGACGAACAACGGAGAAGCTATCTAGCTGAATGAAGACGATCGGCCGCTCGTCTCTTGGCGATGGATCGAGAAAGTGGCTGGGAGCGAGCGGCGCAGAGAGAGAGAGAAAAAAAAAACCGAACGGATGGAGACGGACGGATCCGGATCGGGGCACCGTTGGACAACGAACGGCCCGCGGGGGGAAAGTGGCGACTGCCGACTGGTGACTGAAGCGGGTTTGCGGTGGGAAACGGAGCGTGAGGGCACGAGAAACCGATGTTTTTTTTTTTTTTTTTTTTTGGTAAGAGAAAGCTGAGTAGCAAAATCCACGTACGGACACGCAGCACACAGTTGGCAGGCAACCGGATGTTCGTTTGATATCCAGTTTCGGTGGCATCCAACTCACCAGTGCGAAGGTGCGATCGCCAGTGGAACTGAGTACAAGCTGTTTCGTCCACCTCCAAAATTTACCATATATACTAAATATTTGGCAAGCCATGAATTTTAGAGGTTATTTTTAGGAGCCATTTGCTCATTTGGAAGGGTTGTTTTTAGGGCTCAGGCTCCTCTAACTCATGCAATGCTCATCCAAATCGTTTTTCTTTCCATTTCTCTAAATGAACTAGCAGCCAAAAAAGCCTTTTTTTTTCATTCCATTGGCTCAAACTTCTAGCCACTATAGCATAAAGCTGAGGCCGAGGGGAGCCAGCCAAATAGACCCTTAGCATTGAATCCTTACATCCACAACTAGTGCTTGTCTACTGGTGGAGATTTATCATTGAGATCAGTCACGTTTAGAAGCCACCACGAGCACGGGTGAGCCACAAAGCAAATGTCTACCCAAGTATATATTTTTATGCTTGTTTAAAGCATATCTAGACGCTTAAAGCCGTTCTATTTACTTGAGCTTCTAAACCCATCTCTTAGAGCTAAAAATTAGCCCATCTTATAAAAATAGATTAAATATG